>OX336380.1:24135451-24608304 GCA_946902895.1 Fragum fragum
CCGATATTTGTCTCCCATCAATGGGAGGATCAATCAATCCTCCCTTCCTACAAAACCAAACCCCCTTTCCCCTCAGACCCTCTCCCTCCCCGTGTCCAGTTGTCCCTGCATCTTGTCTTCTCCCTCCCGGTCTCTGCCTCTATCATTTTCTCCTTTCCTTTGTATCTCGCCGTCATAACTTTTCCGATATTTGTCTCCCATCAATGGGAGGATCAATGGTCGGATAATCGTAAATCTCATGGGATGAGCAGCTTGAGGCTCGGTAGGGATGTAGTGGTACTACTGACGTAAGAAATATCAGGAATCCATGCTTAGGTGCTCCAGTCTCAGCGATATGACTTAAATACTGTTAAAAGTAGCTTTAAACTCAATTCAATCAATCAATCCTCCCTTCCTATACAAAACCAAACCCCCTTTCCACTCAGATCCTCTCCCTCCCCGTGTCCGGTTGTCCCTGCGTCTGTCTCTCCCTCCCGGTCTCTGCCTCTATCATTTTCTCCTTTCCTTTGTATCTCGCCGTCGTCAGGCTCTCTTTCCGACAGCCATCACTGCCCATTTGAGTGTGTTCAATAGCCATTTCGAAGTCAAAAGAATTTGAAATGACAGCGTGCAACGTGTGATGGATTACCCCTAGACTACAAAGTATCAGGAAAACTATGCGAGACGTAAAATTTAATTTAAAACTTGTTGGCAGCTCTCAAACACGGCGAAGTGCAGAGGAATAAATCAAACACGTGAAAGACAAGTTACGATTCCGAGGTGTCTTAAAGTCACAAGAAAATTATTTTGGGTGTTTTGAAAGTTTTGACGTTAGGACCGTTTCAAAACATAAATGCAAGGGATAATTACAGAGTTCTTTGATAGAACTTGAAATACCATGACTGTGACCTTATATGTACAAGTTTAGGAAAAAGAAAACTAAATAGAAAGATCGAAACCTGATCAATTGTTCTAAAAGGAATGAAGAGAAAAACGAATAGATCTCTGTTCGATTTACACGGAACACAATGTTTTACTCGACTAAAACACAATTTTTTTGGTCGGAGTAGCTACTTGATCCTAGCAACAGGTCTTCACGTACATTTTGAAATAAAAATGTCTTCCGATATCTTAATTGAACCGCCATGCCAGTATTTCACGACCACTGATTCATTATATATATATATTTTTTAATTCACCCATTACCAGACGTCATACTTTTAGACTGGTCTAAATCCGAAAAAGTCGCAAACGAGAATTTATAGTTGGTGAAATTGTCAAAAGCAATTTCTTCATTTTCCACAAGGTTTCCCGAAGCATTTTTATTTGGAAGCGTCAAAAAGGTTTATTTGTGTTGGAATGGGTTTGTTTAATGTTCTTTAAAGTTGAAGGTTAACAACAATCAATCGCAGTAATTTAAAGGTTCCCATTTCTTTGAAAAGCCGAGAACAGATTAGACTTGTGGTGACATCGCGTTTTTTTTAAAAGACGATCTATGATTCAAAAGGCAACTATCAAGTTTTGTGAGCTAAAACTTGAGGCGCGCTTCGACTTAATATTTTTGTGGGCTTTTAAAATCCCGACAAAGATTGATGCTCACGCTTTGGTAAACGTCTTATTAGATTATATACTACACGATTATATACTACAACTAATGGCTCGCTGGCCCAGATATTGCAGTTCGACTGATGTATCAAACGACATTGGCTGGCAGGTACATAAACAAATCAAAGCAAATCGATGGTTGACCAGCCAAATGACGTAACTACAGCTTGCATAAGCTATATTCTCGTCGTTGATGTCGCAAAACCAACCTAGATTTCTTTTCAAGTCTAAATAAATAATTTAATTGACCAATTGCGACTGTCGATCAAATAACCAGTCGACCAATCAAATCATTCATTCAGTCCGGAATTGAGCTTTCAGCTCCAAAATTGGCCACCATTTTGGTTAATCTTTTTGTTGGTTTGGCGACTTAAACATCGTAACTACAGCTTTTTGAAGCTGTAGTTACGACTTTTAAGCCGCCAACCCTTTTGCTTTTTTTGTTTCACGCTATTTGCCACAAATTTTGCAAAATAAGGCCGTTTAAAATCGAAGCAGAACTTCCTGTCGGTGTCAATGGTAGGGGCCAAAGAAGTAAGTGGGCGGGGCCAGCGATTAGTTAATTGGTCCATCGCTCGTTCGATTGGCAGCGGCGATCTGTTATTGTGTATCACTTGACTGCACGTTACCCATTACCAGACAGCAACATTTAACCCTTTCCTGGTTGATCCCTAGTTTTTACGTCCCTGTGATTTTGTAATTGAGAAAACATTGTGGAAAAAGAAGAAATTGCTTGAAACAAGCAATTTCTTCTTTTTCCACAATGTTTTCTATCCTGCTAAAATGGTTATTTTTAAATAAAATCAACTTTAAATTTTCGTCTCTAAGATCTTTGAATTTGGACAGGTCTAACATTTTTCAAAACAGGAAAGGGTTAATGAAGAAGAAATTTTCATTGACGTTAACTACGAAAGTTTTTCGCCGTATGGAATGATAAAAATAACGATACGATGAAATTGTCACGCTTTGAATCACTCTCTCTCTCACTCTCTCGTACAATATTTTTGTGGAAACAGTATATATGTCCTTATAGCACTAGCTTAATTTGGGTATTAAATTGATGTTCTTAAACATTTAACCGATTTTATTATCGAGAGAAGACTGGCCCAATTCAAAGAAGTTGCAGACTACAATCTCAATTTAACAGAATCTTGAATAACTTTGTCTTTCCGGGTACAAAACAATGTGAAAAAATGAAGAAATTACTTGTGACAAGCATTTTTTCCATTCTCCAAAGTCATCTTCTCGAGGATGGTAAAAAGCGTAATTTTGTGGGAATGGATCATGGATAGATTGAGCCTGTCAGGTATAGTTTACCAATATGCCAGTCGTTATTTATCTTGCATGGCTTCAACAGACAGTTTCCATCAATTATGCTGACATGTCCTTCTATCACTAATATTTAATAGACTTTTAATACGAGTTCTCTTCAAGTTTATCTTTATTCGATTCTTTTATTGTCATTGACAAATTTGACGTTTGTTGAGTGGTTTTGTCACGAACTAATCTCGTTTCTTGAAAATATAGGTCTTGCCAAACAATTATAAATCCAGTTCGTCTTGTAAAAAAGGGCCCCGTCTTGGCACGATATTATAATCAAAGTACTCATTGTACTGTAAGCGAGTAAAGCATGTTTTTTAAGTAATCTTTGTTGTCAACTTATCATGATAAATAAACGAGGTTAAAATAACCCAGGAGATAAATTGCATGCTTTAGAAGGAGTTCTCTACAATTTGAATAAAATTAGGCGAATTACAAAGCAGTGCGCATAGTGAAGACTCTGATCAGCCTAATTTTGAACACGATATACTCAAGTGAGCTAAAATACCTAGGAGATGAACTTGCAGCAAAGTTTGCAATATTCCTGAAATACACAAGGACTACTCTTAATGGTGTAGGCATTCATTGGATTTAGTGGTTAAGCCCCAAGAGGTAGTTTGCACTCATTGAACTCTGAGAAGACCTTAAAATCTTGTTTATTAACTTAAGCTGTCAAAGCTGACACTCAGCTAGTTAAAATCTATTCGTACTCAACTGAGAATGATCTAACTTTTAGTTTCGTCTATCAAAAACGAGCGTTCTGATTGGTCGAAATAATATTCATACCTCCATGAACAAATTTTTTAGCATATATCTATTTTGTATACCTGCGCACAAAAACAGATCCGTAAAATTGCACCAAAAATGGTAAAATAATCAACGTTTTTCGCTCAAAGTCAATTAATTAAAAGAATTAAAGAGAATAAAAAGAATAAATTTTGTTTTCATGGAGGTAAGAAACGAAAACCTAATCGTACTATTGCATGAAGCTGCTTCGCGTATTCATACAGTGTGATTAGGTAATACATATACTTAAACTGATATTGAAACTACACTTAAGTTTACTGTTATATTAACCCTTGTCATGCTGAACCCAGAATATTCCGGTTTTGGCAGGAGGTGCAGACCAAGATCAGCCTGCACATAAGTGCAGTCTGATCTTAATCAACACCTCCTGCATGTACTTTTCTTGTCAGAGTTGTTTATGAAGTTGGTTTCTAAAAGAAATATTGAATTTTCAATAACAAAATCTATCAGTGCTTTCAGTCCTTTGATTTTACAACAATTCAGTAAAGTGATTTATATAACATGACAAGGGTTAAAATATAGTAACGCACATTTTATAATGCAATGATTTAATCGTTAGTTTCGTCTATCAAAAACGAGCGATCTGATTAGTAGAAAAATTTAATTCATACCTCCATGAACAAAATTTTGAGGACGCAGCCATTTTGTATGATTCCGCACAAAATAGTTCCATACAAAAAGGTATAAAAATTTGTGAAGCTGTTGTATTTTTCGCTCGATGCTATTAAATTATAAGAAATGAAGAGAATAATTTTTGTTTTCATGGAGGTATGAACCGAAAAACCTAATCACACTTATTAATGAATCCGCTTCGCGTATTCATACAGTGTGATTAGATTTTTCGGTTCATACCTCCATGAAAACAAAAATTATTCTCTTCATCTCTTAATAAAAATTAGATATGACATTGGTGATATAGTAAAACTTGTATTAAGCGGCCACTCATTGAACAACTAAAATGTGGCTCAGCTTAAAGGAATTGTCCCTTAAAACACATTTTTTGTGAAAATATAAAGGATTGGTTCGATTGCGTACATGAATAATTACAGAATTTTCGCTAACTTCTATGTTGTTGGGACTCATTAGAATCGTCTTACTCAGAGATAATTCCAATAAGTTCCAACAAAATTGGCTTTAAATTTTAAGCAAATACGACCTCTTATCTATGAGAACTTTTGATTTTTTTAAAAGGGATTTCGACTGTGGTCCCTTAATGAAATTGGTCGCTTAATAGAGGTGGTAGCTCGAACAAGATCGACTTTATTATTAGTTATTACACTTAATGTGAAGTTAAAGCTTAGATTCGAATTTAAAGTTTGGGTAAATTATCAATGGGCTAGGAAACCTGCTTTTTTTAATTTGTACAAAAGAACTAAAGGCGGAATACCATGAAAGAAGACTTGGAGCGTTAGAAATCACCCACCGCCTTTAACCTATTTCAAGACGAGACAATTTATTGACCAATGGCTGGCCCCGCATATCGTTGTCAACGCCCGTTGTCTCCTTTAGAAAGTTTCGCTTCAATCTTAAAAGGGGTTGATTTTCAAAATTTATAGCCACTATCATGTTACAAAAAACAAAAAAGGTCAGATGGGGACATCAACATCATAAGTACAGCTTGAATAAGCTATAGTTACGATTTGATTCATTGATTGAAAACCGCGATTGGTAAATTGAAAGAAGTTTCGGACGACTGATCAAAGCTAAACCTTTTTTGGAATTTGGAAAACATAGTGGACAATGAAGAAATTGCTTGTAACAAGCAATTTATTCAATATTTACAATGTTTCCTATCCTACAAGGCAAATATTTTCTAAATTTCACAAACTGTCGTCTCAAACTTCTTTCAATTTGAACCAGTCTAAGATTTTGTTATGTCTTAATGGGTTAAGTCCTGGGTTTCATTAACCTACTTTATTTTTTATGAAAACCATGCTTTGCTAGCTTACAGTACTTTCAGTACTTAGATTTTGAATACAGAAATAAGTCAAACGCAGGCTAAAATAATCAATTTCTCATTTTCTGCCATTGTTATCGACTTTATCTTCGGTGTGTCCAACCACAGTATTGTTGGGAAAGTCTTTATAGCAGGGCTATTCTGATGGTCTGATCTGGGTCTATATCTTTTGTTATGTTTTGTTAGTCCATTACAGTTATAATGGGGTCTCTGTTAAGGGTGTCTTAATCTAAAACAATTTCAGAAAAATAAAAAGACGCTATAATTATTTGTCATTTATATAATCAATCAACACTTAATATTCTATCTTACGGTCATAAATAACTGTATTACGAAAACTATTACTATAAGAGGAAAATTGCTAGTATCAAACATTTTCTCCTTTTCTCAAAATTAGTTCTACCCCATCTGACACCAAAGTATTGTTTTTAAGTTAACATCCATGTTGTAATTGTCATCCGCAACCTCTTTCATTTTGGACCAGGTCTTTGATAATGGTCATAATTATGATGGCTTTCCAGGCACAAGCCTTGCATTCAGAATGACAAAACATTCGCTAAGGTTTAACTATTGCTATTCCGCTTTGAAAGTGAAAGAAAACCTAAAGGGGGAAGCGTTCGCTAGTACTTTGCCATCCTGAGCACAGCTCGGATTGATTTTATATTTGCGGCGCGTCAGACTTCAGGAGTCAATCTGGGAAGAGCCTAAAACAACCATTAACCCTGCTGATTTTCTTGGGTCAAACTTAGGTCTACTTTGTATTCTAATATTTCCTCAACACTTAAAGAACAAGCAGGTAGTGTAAATTAAATCAGACTGCATGTCTGTGCAGACTGATCTTAGTCTTTACACATGCCACAGATATGGTCAAATCAGAAATAATTCGGGATCAGCATGAAAAGGATTAAAAGAAGCAGTAGAAGAAGAAAGAGGGGGAGACAAAGAAGAAGAAAGAAAAAAGAAAAAAGAAAGACCCAGCAATGATTTGAAAGCGAATACATAATGATTCTAGATTCAAAAAACTACAAACAGTTAAAAGCTACCTACTTAGTCAGCATACGCAGTCTGCGTGATATCAAAAGGGTCGATACCTTTGACATTCTCCAAAAGGTTCCTTTCCGTTTGACGAATCACATTTAGATCAATTGAAAGAAGTTGTTGATTGACTGAATGTGGTTTTACGCCACTTTTGAGAGTATTTCGAGACGGCTGTAGCACCTAACCATGTTTTCCCAAGTGTGTTTTCTTGAAGGGCTTCATAAAGCATCACTGTGTTGGAATTGGCTAACTCTTAAACTGAAATCATCGAAGACGACAATTATGTAGTTATCGCCTAACCCATTCCCAGATGGAATTTAGTCTTGTCCAAATTGAAAGAAGTTGCAGACGACATATTTAAGTTTATGAGTTTTTTTTAAGAATATTCGTCATCGTAGGTATAGAAAACATTGTGTAATATGAAGAAATTGCTTCTTATTTCATCGTTTTTTCCACAGTATTATCCAAATCACTTTTATTTCCAGGGACGTAAAAAAGCGGGATTGTGTGAGGATGGATTGAAAACATTTGTTGATGGTGTAATAAACAAAAATTAATATTCGGATTTTTTCACTTCAATGTTTGAAGAAAAATGACGAAGAATTCCGAATGCAAATATTTCAACAAAGAAATAAATGGTATTTGTAGAAGAACTGCAAGAACACAATTCTCACGTGTATTTGTAAATTAAGTTTGCCAACATCAATCAGTCTGATATTGTTAATGATTTAGTATCTCTTTAATAAAAATGCAACTTTACGAATATTGTCTGTTAAATTTCAGAAGTAAAAAATGGTCTTTTTCTTGCAAGATATTGCTCGAGGATATTTGCGAAATTTAAGGCCAGTAGCATATGAAAAAGTAAAATGGTTGTTTGGCGACCTCAACGTCGTAACTACAGCTTGAATAAGCTGTATTTACGACATTTAAGTCGCCGAACCAACCAAAACGATCCACAAAAACGGCGGCCAATGACTAGTTCAATTCCGGGTTAAGTGAATGATTTCATTAGTCAACCGATTCGTTGATTGACAGCGCGATTGGTCAATTGAAAGAGATTATATTCTTAACTTCAACGTGAGTTTGTATTGAACAAGAGCATCGCATAATACGGTAGCCATCACTCGGCTGTTCAGGTTCTTGATGGTGGATATTTTTTTTTAGTTGAAGAAGGGTTATAATTAACCCATTCCCACACAGCAAAATTTTAGTCTGGTCCAAATTGAAAGGAGCTGCAGACGACAATTTCATGTTGATGGTATTTTGAATTTTTTCGTCTTTTTGGATAGAAAACATTGTGGATAATGAAGAAATTGCTTGATACAAGCAATTTCTTCATTTTCCACAATGTTTTCCTAGGCTTTTTTCTCGAGGGGCGTAAAAAGGAGGGATTGAGTTGGAATGGGTTAACCCAAAATACATTTTCCTTGTTGGTATAGAATGCTCTCTTGATTGTGAACATATATTCCGAGTTTCCAGTGACTCTATTTAGTAATACCAGAGATATTACAAAATATCAACGATTTTAGACGACGACAACGTCGCAGACGCGGACGCAGACGGCGACCTGGCCTAGCATTACCCCTTGAGTTTTCCCCGTAAACAGCCGAGGTAAAACGAATTCCATATAGGATAGAAACGTTTAACAAAAAAAGGACCTTCTTTATCTGAAGCTTTCATAGAGGAATTTAAATCCCCTTTTCAGTCAATTAGAATGCTCTTATATAGAGAAATACATCTTTAGAGTCTTTCATGAGAAAAACGCTCACGAACACCTCGTTATCATAAATGCAGTCTTGGTGCGCTTGGTATACATGTCCTTGTCTATCGTAGCTTTCAATTACATACAACTCAAAATCGTATAAATTTCATTTTTTGAGTTCAATTTGTTTTTCGAGAAGTAAATTTGAAGACTCGAAAGTTTAAACATATTAAAATGGAATATTGACTCTTTAGCCTTTGTAAATCATTATGTCTACGTTTTCAAATGTGACGCAAGCAAACGTGTTGGTGGTCTGAAAACTATGGTTGCAGAGGTGAACCTATAAGTAGGAACCATATTTTCAATTTTTCTAAAGGTGCACCAAACATATTCAAACATAAGTTCCCGATTCCGATTTTTTCCTTTCATACTAGATTCAGTAGCTAGTACATCATTGAGACCAGGCTAAAAGGGTATGGCAGCAATCTGATGCAGGGCTCGTGCTGCCGATCGCCGTGGCGCAAAATGCGACAAAATAAAAACAAGAGGCCCATGAGGGCCTGAGACGCTCTACTGGTTATCAAGTTTTCCGTTAAAGAAATCTGAAATTTAAGGAAGTTAACTGCTCAAAGAAGAATGCATAAAGAAAAAAATGGGCTTTATCCCCTTTATCATTTTAAGCAACAATCCTCAAGGCCCCTTTTCCCATGTTTCAAGACGGATCCACTCCATTTCCAAAAGAAAGTTACCTACAATCATTCTGTGAATATTTCATCAGAATCTGACAATAATTGTGGACTTTATCACATAAACAGGATTGTTTTGAATGAAAATCAATAAGGCCCCTTTTCCTTTAGTTTTCTGGTGGATCACTTTCATTCCAAAAGGAACTTTCCTTACAACCCTACAATTGTCCTGTGAAATTTAAAAGACAATTTGATAATGCTTGTGATCTTCATCACATACACAAGAATGTTTTGAATGATAATCTGTAAGGCCCCTTTTCCTGTGTTTCGAATGCCACATTTATTCCACGCATCTTTGAAGAGAATCCAATAAAACTGTTGACTTTATTGTGTTAACAAAGATATTAAATTCAAGTTCTCATAAGGCCCCTTTTCCCGTGATATTTTACTGTTGGTTTTATCATTCTGTGAAAGTTAAAAGTGAATCCGATGAAATAATGGGAATTCATTATGTTTACTAGAATATTTAAAAAAAATCATATGGCCCCCTTTTTACATGATACTTGATGGATTGTACCCAGTTCTGAAAAGAACCATTTAAGTAATTGAACAATCATTCTGTGAAATTTTGAAGTGAATCCGGTGAAATCAAGGGACATCATTGTGTTAACCAGAATATTTAAGAAAGTTTTTCATAAGGCCCCTTTTTATGTGACACTTGCCATAATCAACGATTGGAATGATGGTACAATCAATTTGTGTAATCTGTGGAATTTATTGTGTTAATGAGTTTATAGTGAAATATTCATAGGGCCCCTTTTCTCATGATACTTTACAGAACAAACCAAATTTCAAAAGGAACAATTCTAATGAAGGTACAATCATTTTTTTTTAAAAAAGTTAAAGGGAATAAATGAAAGCAGTGGACTGAATTGTGTCAAGAATTTTTGTAACAAAATTTTCATAAGGCCCCTTTTTCTGTGAAACTTAACAAATCAGATCCAATGTACAAAGGAACAATCCTAATGATAGTTTGAAGAAAATGATAAAGACTGAGGACTTTATTGTAATAATGATGTTTTGTAATAAATTTTTTATATGGTCCCTTTTCTTGTGTCACTTAACCAATCAGACTTAATTTACAAAGGAACAATCCAAATGATGGTATTATCATTCTATTAAAGTTTGCAGAGATTCTGATAAAGACTGAGGACATTGTTGTGTTTATGAAGATTTGGTAATAATTTTTTTCATACAGCCCCCTTTCCTATGATACTAGACAGATCAGACCCAATTTGGAAAGAAACAACCCTAATGATGGTACAAACATTCCGTGAAAGTTTGAACAGAATCTGATGAAAACTGCAGACTTTATCTTGGTGTAAAAATTTAAAACTAAAATTTTCATAAGGCTCCTTTTCCTGTGATACTTGAAGATCAGGTCTCATGTCAGCATCAACAATCGTGATTATTGTACAATGATTCTGTGAAGGTTTGAATAAAATCCAATGAAAGCTCTGAATCTGATGAAAACTGTTGACTTTATTGTGATACAATGATTTTAAAATTAAATTTTATAATGCTCCTTTTCCTGTGATACCTGACGTATCAGGTCTAGTGATTATTGTACAATGATTCTGTGAAGGTTTGAATAAAATCCAATGAAAGCTCTGAATCTGATGAAAACTGTTGACTTTATTGTGATACAATGATTTTAAAATTAAATTTTATAATGCTCCTTTTCCTGTGATACCTGACGTATCAGGTCTAATGCAAACATCAACAATCATTATTATTGTACAATTATTCTGTGAATGTTTGAAGAAAATCCGATGAAAGCTCTGGACCTGGTAACAAGGATTTAAAAATGAACTTTTCATAATGCCCCTTTTCCTGTGGTTCTTGACAGTTAAAACCCTGTTATGAAAAGAATGATATTTATGACCTTCCAATCATTCTGTGAAAGTTTCAACAAAATCTGATCAAAGCTGTGGGCTTCATTCTGTTAACAGGGTTTTATTAATTGAATTTTCATATAGCCCCTTTTCCCATGTTACTTGATGGATCTGAACCAATTCCAAAGGGAACTCTTCTTGCAAAAGTATAATTATTCTGTTTGAGTATAAAGACAACCCCATCTCATCTGTGGACTTACAAGCATTAATTAAGATTTTAAGAGATGAGATGGGGTTGTCTTTATACTCAAACAGAATAATTATACTTTTGCAAGAAGAGTTCCCTTTGGAATTGGTTCAGATCCATCAAGTAACATGGGAAAAGGGGCTATATGAAAATTATTCTGTTTGAGTATAAAGACAACCCCATCTCATCTGTGGACTTACAAGCATTAATTCAGATTTTTTTAATTGAATTTTCCTAAGGTCCCTTTTCCTATGTTTCTCAATGGATCGGACCCAATTTGAAGGAACAATCCTTATGATGGTACAATCATTATGGAAAGTTTGAAGTCAATCAGGTGAAATCTAGGGCCATGATGTGTTAACAAAGATTTTTTTGTTAAATTTTCAAAGGGCCCCTTTTCCCATGAAACTTATGGATCAAACCTACTTCCGAAGGGAACAATCCATTTAATGTAATTATCATTCTGTGAATGTTTGAAGAGAATTTGTTGAAAACTATGGACTCTATTGTGTTTACGAGTACTTTTTCAATCCAGTTTTATCGGGCCCCTTTTTCTCGTGGTCCTCGACTGATCATACCAAATTTTGAAAGGAACAATTCTTATGATGGTACAATCATTCTGTGAAAGTTTGAAGAGAATCCGTTGAAAATTGTTGGCTCTAGATTATTAATGAGAATTTTTTATTAAAATTTTCATAAGGCCCCTTTTTCCTGTGTTTCTTGACGGATCATACCCAATTTCGAAAGGAACAATCCTTATGATAGTACAATCATTCTGTGAAAGTTTGAAGGGAATCCGATGAAAACTGTTGACTCCAGAGTGTTAAAGAGGATTTCTTAAAAGATTTTTCGTTTAAATTTTCATAAGGCACCTTTACCCGTGTTTCTTGATGGATCATACCAAATTCCCATAGGAACAATCCTTATGATGGTACAATAATTCTGTGAAAGTTTAGATACAATCTGATGAAAACTGTGGACTCTAGAGTGTTAACGAGGATTTTTTAATTAAATTTTCATAAGGCCCCTTTACCCGTGTTTCTTGACAGATCATACCCATTTTCGAAAGGAACGATCCTTATGATGGTACTATCATTCTGAGAAAGTTTGAAGAGAATCAGATTAAAGTGTGGACTCTATCGCTTAAACGATGAATTTTAATGGAATTTTAATTGAATTTTCATAAGGCCCCCTTTTCCATGTTTCTTGACGGATCATACCCAATTTCGAAAGGAACGATCCGTATGATGGTACAATCATTCTGTGAAAGTTTGAAGAGAATCCGATGAAAACAGTGGACTCTATCGCGTAAACGAGGATTTTTTAATCAAGTTTTAATTTGGCCCCTTTTCCCATGTTTCTTGACGGATCTGACCTAGTTTCGAATAGAACGAGCCTAATGATGGTACAATCATTCTGTGAAAGTTTGAAGGAAATCCGATGAAAACTGTGGACTCTGTCGCGTAAACAAGGAAAAGTTTAACTGACGGACGACGGACGGACGCACGGACGCCGGACGGGCAAAAGGTATCGCTTTAGCTCTAGTGGCCTTCGGCCAGTAGAGCAAAAAATGGCTCCAAAATCGGCGAAGTGGCGATTTTACTTGTGACAACTTTCAAAATAAGGCAAAGGGATGTTGAAGGTTATTCTATTCACGCTCCAAGAGATTTAGGTCCGATAATCGCGCAGTCAAGTCATTAGGCAACTCGATTGTCTCACGCAGTAGGTAACGTTTCACGGTAGAGACGGACATATGAACGAAATCATTGTCGATAGCATTAGAATATTAGGAGATGAACTTGCAGGCAGAATTTGCAGTATTCCTCAAATATATAAAAACTGCTTTTTATGGCGTGAGCATTCAGTGGATTTAGTGGTTAAGCTTCAAGTGGCAGTTTGCACTCATTTAAGTAGAAGACCCCAAGCTTTTGTTAGTATTGCTAGCAAATGATCCCAGAAACTGATTCAGAATCTCTTGTATTATCTTGAAGCCGTTAATTCTCGATTAACAAAGGTTTGATCAAGGATTCCATGCAGTCTTATGTCTTTCCAATCGATAGACGAATACTTGCTATAGATGATGGAATGCTATCCCCGTCCACTGACTCCGACGATCACACCCAATGACTGAGATAGATTAACCCTTGTCATACTGAACCCGGAATATTCCGGTTTTGGCAGGAGGTGTAGACCAAGATCAGCCTGCAAATAAGTGCAGTCTGATCTTGGTCTAGACCTCCTGCTTGTTTCTTTCCTGTTAGAGGTGTTTATGAAGTTGATTTCCAAAAGAAATATTGAATTTTGAACAACAAGTTCTACCAGTGCTTTCAGCCCTTTTATTTTACAGCAATTCGGTAAGGTAATTTATACAGCATGACAAGGGTTAAGCGACGTTATTTTGCAATATTAATGGACAGTAAGATGTAAAAAGGTAAAATGGTTGGTTGTCGACCTAAAAGCTGTAGTTACGACGTTTTAGTCGCCAAACCAACTAGACAGTTAACGAAAATGTCGGTCCTCGTCGGAAGTCAAAGTTCACTTTGATTGACAGCCGCGATTGGTCAATTATGTTTCTCCATATTCAAGTCATAAATGTCTAACTTGGCATTTCCCACATAATGTTTTATTTATTCGCAAAGTTTAGGTAGAACCCGGAACCATCTGAGAAGAGCGCAAGAGTGCAATCACGAAATGCCCATTTTACTGGGTTCCAAACGAGTTGACCAATCAAATAACCAGTCGACCAAAGAAATCATTCATTTACATAAGAAATTAGATTTAACTCCGAACTAGCCGCCATCTTTTAATACCTTTTTTTGTTGGTTTTGCGACTTAAACGTCATTCAAGCTGTATCTACAATGTTTAGGTCGTCAACCAACTATTCTCATTTTTGTTGAATGCTATTTGCCATAGATTTTGCAAAATAACGCCTTAGGACATCGAAGCGGGACTTCCGTTTGGAGTCCTTTGGCGTGGCCAACGGGCTAAGTGGGTGGAGCAAGCGACTGGTCTGTTCCAACCTTATTTGTTATCGCATCAAAGGAACAGATGTAGACGACCTGCTTGCATTCGTTTCCCAACCGAGGAGTCTTCATCTTACAGTTTGTGTAGAAAGGTCCGTTTATAAACTAGGTTCGCTGTGAAACCGCCTTTTTGAAACTTTGTGTGTATTGATTGAATGGGGTTGAACGCCACTTTTAACAGTATTTCAGTCATATCGCGGCGGCTGAAGCAACTGACAATGGATTCCTTTTCACATCGGTACTACTACTACACCCTTTCCTAGCCCCCAGCTGCTATCCCACTTAGGTTTACGATTAACCACCCATTGGTGAGAGACACATGTCGGAAAGGATATGTGCCGCCGCCGGGGATCGAACCCATGACTTCCCAGGATTGAAGATTGGGAGTCTAATGCGCTACCGACTGCGCTATGACGGCCGCTGAAACTTGGTGTCGATACTGAATCAACAAAGCCGATCGTGGTGTGCAGTGGGAGCCCTGTCTCCACATCCAATATACCTGTGCGACAGATGTCCGTCTGTGAGCTGGCTACGTCCTCTGAGCTACGACAGGAAGTTCAACTAAGATATTAAACGGGTTGGTTTTCAAAGTTTATGGTCAGTAACATGTTACAAAAAAGTGAAATGGTTGGTTGGCTTTCTAACAGTCGTAACTACAAGTTGAATAAGCTGTAGTTACCACGGTCAAGTCGCCAAACCAAAAAAAAAAAAAAAAAAAATGCTTATTATAAATGTCGGCTAATGACGGAGTTCAGAGCTTACTTTCAGTCTGAATGAATAATCTAATTGGCCTATCGGTTCTTTGTTCGATAGGCACAATCCGTCATTTATGTAGAGTGATTGAATACTTCTTATCAGATTTCTTTTTCATCTATAAAACTGCTACTTATCAAATTTTGAGAAGTACATGAATAAGCTTGCATTTAATTTTACCAATTCACACACAATCCCTCCTTTTTACGCTCTCAAGAAAGAAAGCTTTGGTAAAACATTGTGGAAAATGAAGAAATTGCTGGTGTCAAGCAATTTCCTTCATCATCCACTGTTTTCTATGCTATAAGACGACAATATTTAAAATTCTATCAGCTTAGTGTCTACAGCTTCTTTCAATTTGGACCAGTCTAAAAATTCGTCTTGTAAGAATGGGTCGAATGCAAACAATGCAGCTCTTTACAAAATTCTGCAGTGTTATTATATATTTTTCTTCGAACAATTTATCATTTAAACAAAACACGCGCTTAGCATAATCTAAACATCTTCCGAGAAACTTTGAAGTTTGTAAAAAGTCTGCACTACCACCTGAATTATCCATTAAAACATCATAACTGAGGAACCTGTTTTTGAAAACTGTACTGCAAATTGTAAACAATTTGCTTTTTATGTAAAACATTTTCACAGTTGTGTCTACAAAGTTTTTTTTCACTTCGTTGAAAATCTATTTATCCGTTTTACCGTTTTTGTCTTAATATTAAACACCTATCCAGGTCTAAGGATTTGTATTTCTTCAACACCTTTTGTGTGGTCTAAACTTTCAAAATATGGAAATTTTCAGGACCTTCAGTCTTTAGATATTTTTTAGACCAATTTTGTTAAAAAAATCCCAAAACAGTTTTCGTTTCCTAGTTCAGAAAAAATAAAAATAAAAAAAAAAACACAAAAAACAAACAAACAAACACACACACACACACACACACAAAGAAAAACAACTGCAACAATCGAATTTCTATGTCGTGGAAACGAGATACGCAGCCAATCAAAATCGGTCTCTATGTCGTCCAACCAGGTTACTGTTCTAAGTCATTATGGTAGAATACGTATCACTAAATGATTCTAGCTCGGACAACAAAAATCTTTTCTATTTAAGATATTTCCCATTTTATAAAAATGCGAACTATTACCATATAAGTTTTACAATCCAAATTGAACGGACAGAAAAAGTATTTAAAAAAAAAAACATTTTAAACCATTTCCACACAAACATATTTTAGACTGGTCCAAATTGAAAGAAGATGCAGATGAAAATTTTAAGTTGATGGAATCCCTCTGTTTGGATAGAAAACATTGTGAAAACAAATAAATTGCGTTGTACGAGCAATTTCTTCGTTTTCCACAATAGTTTCCAAAGCTTCTTTTCTTGGGTATAAAGGAGGAATTGTGTGGGATTTGGTTAACCCATTCAACACAAGCCCTCCTTTTTACTTCCTTCAAAGCTTTGGAGAACATTGTGGAAAATGAAAGATTGCATGTATCAAGCGATTTCTTCATTATCGACAATATTTACTATCTGTAGTGATTGGTCTTTGGTATACGTGAATATTGGCTCAAAAATAAAATCGAGCTCATGAAACCATACTTGTTTCATCAATTGTTATTTTCATTACAAATATTACGACATGGCTTGTCGAAAAGCACTTAATACGTCAAATCTTGTTTGTGATATTCGCAAATTAAATTGATCAAGCCCCAGCTCTCAACTTACTGTCAGGTGAGGTTAATAGAATACGGCTGTCGTACTCTACTGTGTCCGTAGATATTTTCAAGTCCGCAGGAAGCATGTCAAGATTGGGTTAGCTAACTTTTCAATCGGAGGGGAGGGGGCAACTCACGGTTTAGAGATTTTATTACTTGGTACATAGAAAAATGTTGCAGGATAAAGGAAAATAAGTACAAAATAATGAGTCGTTTTAACCCATTACAAGACATCAAAATTTTAGACTGGTTCCAATTGAAAGATGTATCGGACGACAATTTCAAGTTAATTGAATTCTAAAAGTCTTTGTCTTTTTTTGGCAAAAAGCACTATAGGAATTGAAAAAATAGTTGATTATAAGCAATTTTTTCATTTCCCAACAATGTTTCCCAAGCTGCGTTTTTTGAGGAGCCTCAAAAAGCGTCATTGTGTGGGAATGGGTGGGAATGGGTTAAATTCTTGTCATAATTAGGGGGTGAGGGTGTATGTATACCCCCGCTGTTTATGCGCCTGATGAATAAGCCGCCAAAGCTGAAATACCAGGTAAGTAATAGATTCGCCTTTTGTATCTGTAAGTAGGTACAATAAATAGGGAATATTATATAACGATAGTGAAACAAAATCTTCAATTCGCTTTGAGATGCAGAGGAAACCTTTATATTTCTCGAGACCGAAGGTCGAGTGGAATGTCAAATTTTCCTCTGCAGCGAGAAGCAAATACAATATGTTGCACAGCAATCGTAACATAATATTCTATTTATTACATACCTATTTTTTAACAAATAAATTCGATGATATGATTAGAAAAATCTGTATTTTTACAGGTATTTCCTTTCTCCTCTACGATTCTAATTACGTATATTCGCATTATGACGTCATATACAGAATGAAAATGACGTCATCTTAGACCGCCTGTTATCAATCGGAACACACTCGGTCGAACATACCTCGGATCAATCGGAACACACTCGGTCATTACCGTAGATCGGCCGAGAGATGTTCCGAATGCGCCTTTTATTGGACCGTTTTTGGCTATATCAGATACGGATTTTTTCCTACGTGTCCGATTTTGTCTGGAATGTATATATTTTAGTAGAATTTTTTTATAGGTATATGATAAATATTGCTACTACCTCGTAATGAAAAATCCGCCGGAACCACTTTTGTGCATACGGCAATTTCACGTTGATGAATTTTCTGGGTAGAAATTTTTGTTGTAATGGATTAGAATGCTTGACATGAACAGTTTCATCATTTCCACAATATTTTCCAAAAATGTTTCGGTGTTGAGGGTTGTCGTAAAAGAGCGAAATGCTTGGTAATGGGTGAAATGTCTTGCCCACGGACATATCTATGACCTCCAAATCACCAGTCCTTACATCAACCACTTGGTGGATTTAGGCAACCCTAGCCCTTTACAATATTGCAAAAATCTGGCCGGGCCAAATTACAAAGAATTTGCAGCTGGAAATTCAAAATATATTTTAACCCTTTCCTTTTTTTGAAATTTCAGACTGGTCGAAGTTGAAAGAGGTTGCAAACGACATTGAAAATTGGGTGAAATTTGAAATGAAACCATCTTATGTGGCAGAAAACATTAAGGGAAAAGGAGATATTGCTTGATATAAGCAATTTCTTCTTTTCCCACAATGTTTTCCAGGGTATTAAATCACAGCGACGTAAAATCCCGGGTTCGCACAGGAAAGGGTTCAAGGGAAAATGAGTGTAAAATAGGATAGAAAGCATTCTGGTAAAAGGAGAAATTGCTTGTAACAATTTCAGATTTCACATGTCACAGTATGTTTGTGCAGTCTGGCCCTATCTGTACGGTCGTTGTGAAATGTTCTTGAAAAAGACGAAGGAATTTTGAACATTTTCAAGCTTCTGTCGCAAATTGTCTTCTATATTAGAAATGGTTCGAAACAAAATATTTTCTCAACAAATAAGAATTTAAGAAGCAGTAAAAGTTATTCTGGAATTTCTCATAAGTGACAACAAGTATACGAACGAGTTGATCAATTTCTCGATAAACACACATGTTGCCTTAACCCTTTCCTGTTTTATGAAATTTTAGACTGGTCCAATTTGAAAGAGGTTGCAAACGACAATGAAAAATGAATGCAATTTGAAATCTGACCATCCTATGTGGTAGAAAATATTGCGGGAAAAGGAGAAATCGCTTGTTACAAGCAATTTCTCCTTTTTCCACAATGTTTTCCTAAGTATAAAAATCACAGTGACTTAAAATCCCGGGTTTGTCCAGGAAAGGGTTAACGATGCTCGGTAACGTATAATAATATAGATTGCAACATCTGGACAATTTATTAACCTTTTCCTGTTTTGAAAAAAATTAGACCTGCCCAAATTCAAAGGTTTTGCAGACGAAAAATTGTAGTAGAATTATTTTGAAAAATAACCAGTCAATAGGGTAGAAAATATTTTAGAAAGAGAAGAAATTGCTTGTTACAAGCAATTTCTTCTTTTTCTACATTTTTTGCCTTATTATAAAACAACAGGGAGTAAAGTCCAGTAATTGAACAGGAAAATGCTAACCTTTACAAATCAACGGGATTTTAGAATGGTTCAAATACAAAAAGAAGAACCTTATAGGTGGGAAAACCCTGGCCTGACTGACGATCAACTTATATCCCTTGTTGTATAATGAGAGATATTTAACAAACTACCAGACGACATTATCTTAGACTGAATTTGAAGACGACAATTTCAAGTTCATGAAAAAAAAAAAAAAAAAAAAAAAAAAAATCTTTGTGTGTTGTGGTAGAAAATATTGTGGATAGTGAAAGAATTGCTTGTAATAAAACTAATTTCCTAAATGCTTTCTAAAGCTTTTTCCTTTGAGTGCTTAGAAAGCGGGATGTTGTGGGAATCTGTATTTCCTCTGAATATATGTGAACTAAGTAATAAGGAAGTAATATTAAGCAAATAAATAATCAAGCAGGAGTTATGGTGGTATATTTCTGCCAGGAGATACGAATTATATACGAAATATCGTAATGAGGAATAAGTTGTTACAGCTGTGATATTAAACACTATAATAATAAACCTATGAACAATTCTATTAGAATATACACATTCCATGAAGACAATATCGGACACGTCAGAGAAAAATCCTATCTGATTGTATCAAATACAGTTCTATATAAGGTAATCCTAGATGACGTCATTTTCATTCTGTATATGACGTCATAATGAGAATAACAGAATCAGATAAAGAGAAGGAAAATGATGGTAGAAATACAGATTATTTCATATCCTTTCGTCGAACGTATTCCTAGCTACCAAACTCAAATGCCAGAAATAGTATTGACTATCTTGACATTCTATTTATGAATAGAAGAATCGTTCTTTTTAGATGTGTTCATAGATTTTGAAAGTTTTCAATAGAGAAAGAAGGAAAAATCTACCCTTATTTAGATGTAAATGCCGCATATCGGAGTTGTTTGCAGAATCGTTAAATATCGATGAAAGAATAAATGAGATATTTTACCTGAAAATTTCATCATCAAGATACTTTTTCAAGGATTTTTTAATCGTGATTGTTATTGGTGTCATTGGCAGCTATCTCGTATTTCATGGCGGGAATGTGGCACCATAAGGAGTTTATTTTTTCTGAAAAGGGTTTAACGCCATTTTTAACAGATTTTCAGTCATATTGCGGCGGCTGTAACACCTAACAATGGATTCCTGGTATTTCTTACACAGCACTACCACTACATCCTTTCCGAGCCTCTAGCAGGTTTAAGATTTATAAACCCATTGGCGGGAGACAAATATCGGAAAGAATATCAGGGCAGCGACCGGGGAACCGTGGACCTTATGATTGAGAGTTCGACGCGCAAGCGATCAATAAAATACCTACGTTACGATAGCTTTACTCAAAATGTTAAATAGTGTTAACCCTTGTCATGCTGAACCCGGAATATTCCGGTTTCAGCAGGAGGTGTAGACTAAGATCAGACTGCACTTATGTGCAGGCTGATCTTAGTCTACACCTCCTGTTTGTACTTTTTCTATCAGGGTTGTTAATGAAGTTGATTTCTAAAAGAAATATTGATTTTTTAACAACAAGTTCTATCAGTGCTTTCAGCCCTTTGATTTGACAGCAGTTCGGTAAGGTAATGTATACAGCTTGACAAGGGTTAAATACCGCCTTTCAAACATTTAAAGAACGAGAAAAATATCGACTGGTCCAAATAAGAAAATTTCAGTCGACATTTCAAAGTCAAGGGGAAAACTAAGTGCCGCATAGCGTAGCAACCACTGGGGGTAAAGGAGAAATAGCTAGTTACAAGTAATTTCTCCTTTCTTACAATTTTCTTCAAAAATAAAATTCCTTGGGCGCGTAAAAATAGGTTGATATTGGCGGTGTTAAGTTAAAAACCAGGTACCCAGGTACCATTGATTGTTGACCGATATAGACAACTTGAATGAGTGATTGAAATGATTATTCATGAAAACGTAATGAATCAAATAGACATTATTGGTGTTTCCTATAACAAGTCAATAGTTCTCAACTCAATCATTTTAAAAAAAAAACACGCACACAGCATAATCTAAAAACTCTAGAGAACCTTTGTATGCAAAGAGCTTACAACGTCACGTGATTTGCCAATTAAAACATCAAAAACCCCGACCAATCTTATTTTGTAAACTATACCGAAATTTTTTTTTTTTTCGTTTTTCTTCTTAAACGTTTTCACTGTTGTGATAAATCCCCTCTTAACCCATTCCTACACGACAAAATTTTAGACTGGTCGGAATCAAAAGATGGTGCAGACGCATTTTCAAGTTGGTTGAATTAAAGAAATCTTCGACTTAATGGATTGATTTTATTTGCTAAATTGTCTATATTCCAGTTCCTGACGTATATGGTGAACACACGAATGACTTTGCTTGAGCAATCGCCTCTTTTAAGTAGCAAATTGTATTGCCGACAACACCCGTATCATAAACACCATTTTTATTCACCTGACTCTTTAATACATTACCAGACGACAAATTCTTAAACTAGTCCAAATTGAAAGAAGTCGCAGACAACAATTTTTACTAAATGAAATTAAAAAAAACAGCGTTTTCGGGTTGAAACGATAATGTATAATGAAGAAATTGCTTGTAACAATGAATGAGTCATTCAGTACATGCAAAATATTCAATTGTCGGACTGCGGTTGTCTATCAAAGAATCAATCGACCAATCCAATCATTTATTTAGAAAGGAAGTGAATTATGAACTTCTACATTAGCCGACAATAATATGAGCCTGTGCGTGACTTGCACACACTGAGCACCCTGGACAGCCATTTGGGGCAATTAGAATATTCGCTGATTGTTTAAAAATGCTTTGGGTCAGTATCTATCTACAGAGCGCAGAGTGAAGACTCTGATCAGACTGTGCGGATGCACAGACTGATCTGAGTCTTTACTTGGCGCACATGTATAATGGTTGGAAATGTCACGCACGCGCTCATATGTAACATTTTTGTTGGGAGACTTAAACGTCGTATCCACAGCTTATTCAAACAATAATTACGACGTATGTGTCGGCAACCAACCATCTCATTTCTTTTACAAGTTACAGATCACACATTTTACAAAATAGTGCTGTTTAACCTCTCTCACCCCCTCTCTCTGTCTCTCTGTCTCTCTCTCTCTCTATTAAACTGTCCGAATTCAAAGTTTTGTAGACGAAAAATCAAAGTAGATTCGATTTGAAAAACAGCCATCCAGTAGGGTAGAAAATATTGTAGCAAAAGAAGAAATTAATCGGTACAATCAATTTCTTCTTTTTCCACAATGTTTTCTCAATTATGAAATCAAGGGGACGTAAAAACCAGGGGTTTAACGGAAATTGGTTAATATCTAGGTAGAAGTTTCTGTCAGTCGGAGCTCAGTGGGCGGGGCCAGCGACCAAACAATTACCTCCGACAGTGTTTGAGTATCAACATCGCTAGCATTCTTATCAATTTCCCCAAAAATAATTCGGTGGAGTGAGTCTAAAAGCACTTAACACGTCAAATCCCGTTTCCTGAAATTCTAAATCAAAATTTATTAATCATACCGTGCCAAAAGCACTCTATTTGCACGTTTAATGTTTTCAATCACACTTCTCTTTCATTGAATAATGCATGTGGAAGTCTGTTAACTTCAGTTTAATGACGGCCGGACTATACTTGTATATATTTCCAAATGAAATAATATTTGTTAATTCTAGTAAAAATCATGCACAAAATGTGGTTTTGTTTCGAAGCAAATCAAAGCGAGACCATGTATTGATTTCTTTATTTACTCCACAATTAAAACCATCTGATACATACAAAAAACCGCTAAGCGCAATAAGCAAACAAGCAAGTAAAGAATAAATTACATGCACATACACCTACACATATATCATATACATGTACAAATACATACAACAAATATGAGGAAAACATGATAGCGAGCGACGTCAAATATAGAAACGACAGACATACATACAGGCTGACTAATTCATAGTTTGAGATTGTGGAAGACAGAAAAAGAGTGAGACAAAGGTAGTCAAAAAAGATTAAAGACATACACTCAGTCATAGAGTGAATGAGGTTCAGATCCACAACCCCTCTTTAGAAAACGAAATGAAAAGTTTACACAAAGGGATGCAAATTTATAATGAAGTTACACATCTCACAAAACAATTTTACATGTATATGGGACAGTCCCAGGTCAACATGTACCACGGTACATAAATGATAGATTGTGTCAATCATAGAATCAAATAGATCAATTAAAACAAATCATGAGAATATGTCGAAGCCGGCTATGAAAAGTTGTGCCGAACAGAAAACGGGAATTAATACCAAATTTCGATAGCTTAGTGTAAAAACAACATAAGTGTCTATACTTTGTATAGACACTTATGTTATTTTTTCCTAAGCCACCAATTTATTTTGGCAACGTAAAATAGTCTGTGATCAGATAGTCGACAGTTCCAACACATTATCGATCGGTCCAAATTGAAGAATAGTGCATTTTTGTGACAAATAAAACATCAACAAACAATTTATTTGGTTAAATTTAGATATTTCATCGACAGAAAAATAGATGAAATTGGGAGCAACAGAACCTTTCACCCTTTTCTGTTCAATCCCTGGTTTTTATGTCCTTGTAATTTTATAGTCAAGAAAATATCGTAGAGAAAATATCGTAGAAAAAGAAGAAATTGCTTGTTACAAGCAATTCCTTTTTTTCCGCAATATTTTCTACCCTATTGAATTGTTATTTTTCAAAATAAATCAACTTTTAATTGTCGTCTGAAAAAACCTTTGAATTAGGACAGATCTAGAATTTTGCGAAACAGGAAAGGGTTAATTAACTTAAATCTTCTGTTATTATCTTTGGTTTTCTCCCTCATAAGTATAATCATCTATCTCTCCTTTTTGTTATCATTTTTTCGACGAACCGATGCTATGGTCCAAACGAAAAATACGTTGACCTCCAAAAGCGAACTTCGTCCACTAAAAATGTAATTTTATCCAAAGAGGTCTTGAATAGACGAATCGGTAGGAAAAAAATACTTGCAACTCACCTGTTGGGTAATTGTCTAATAGGAACAAGACTTAATGGCTTTTGGCTGTGCAAATATTTTCATTGCTAATTTGTTCACCCTCCTTTTTTTCTTTTATCAGTTCTGTTATCTTTATCCAAGTATTATACAAGACTCATGATGTAGGTTGTTATGAGATGGGCAAATCTAACCCAATCCCACACAGCAAAATTTTACACTGGTCCAAATTGAAAGAAGCTGCAGACGGCAATTTTAAGTTGATGGAATTTTCAATTATTTCGTCTTTTGGGGTAGAAAAATGTGTGGATAGTGAAGAAATTGCTTGATACAAGCAATTTCTTCTTTTCCCATAATGTTTTGTTAAGATTTTTTTGCTTTCTTTATTTTCAACAATGTTTTCTAAAGCTTTTCTTGGGGGCTTAAAAAGGAGGGATCGTGTGGGAATGGATTAACACTGCCAATCTTGCCTTAAACACCACCGCTATTAAGCGACAACGCTTATTAAGAGACCACAATAAAAAAAAAACCTTTCCGAAAAGCACCAGGTTTTTTTTTAAGAAATTCAAGAATTTGCTATCAAAACTTACAGTGACTAAACCCTTTGTTACTTGAACTCATTAGAACCGTCTCAATAAGGATTTATTGAGAACTCTGCAATAATCCATGTATGCAAGAAAATCAACCCATCATAATGGTATCAAAAATTTATTGAGTGGCCATTCTTTTAAGCGATCACTTTTTGGTCGTCCGTCGAGAGGTGGCTTAATACAAATTTTACTGTATTCAAGACACTTTCACATGTACGGTAAATAAAGACTCTGATGAGCATGTTAATTCGCGCAGTCTGAACTGAGTTTTTACTGTAGGCTCTATAGATCATTTCTTTACACCATTAGTAAGTCTGGTTCTAAGTGATACGGGTGCTTGTCAAGGCTACTCAATGACCCAAATTGACGATTGCATGGATAACCAGACTAGACCGTGAAAACTGTAAAACTTGTATTAAGCTCAACTCGAGGGACGGCAAAAAAGGTGGTCGCTGAATAGAATGGCCGCTGATTATGTTTTCTTGTCATGATTATAGTGGATCGATTTGCTTGCATAGATAAATTATTGAAGAATTCTCAATAAATCCTATGTTGTTTGAACTCACTGGAATCATTCTAACGAGTTCGAACAACGTAACAACATAGGATTCAGTTATTGTATTTTTAAAGCAAATCCGTTAGCTTCTCAAAATTCAATACTAATTTGAAAGGGAATTTGATTTTGGCCGCTTAATAAAAGTGGTCTCTTAAAAGAGGTGGTCGCTATAGCAAACTGACTGTATGTAATTCGCCAACTCAACTATGAAAACGAACGGGGGAAATAAATACGTAGATTACGAAGATGACTGCGTAACTACAAAGTAAATATACAGTAGGCAGTATAAATACGCAATTTACACAGTTGATATGAAAGTTGACAGTATAAAGGTATACAGTTAATACGCAGTAAATAGTATACAAATGTAGATACGCAGTTTACCGAGTCAATATGAAAGTTGGCTGCAGAGAATTTCAAAAAAGACAAATACAAATAATCTACGGAGAGATGAGTCAAGTGCTCTATTTAATCCATTATATATAGCAAGAACTTGAAATACTTATTGTTCAGACGATCCATTGAAATACATAGGGTCGAGAGATCAGATTTTTTTAGCTTTTATCTAATCTGCATTCCTTTCTACAACAATCACTTGAAAACGATTTTTGTAAAAAATACTTTAAATTGTCGCATGTAATTTCTTTGAATTTGGAAAAGCCTTAAATCGTTTCGTCTGGTAAAGGGTTAAGAATATAACCTATATCGAAAACACGAAATGTAACGGTATTTACCCCGATCAACCTGCATAGGTTAAAAGTTGTTAAGTTTCTTAGATGATCGACATACAAAAGCAACATTATCGTTTTCATCATCAACTATAGTAACATGTTGTTATAAACCCTTGCGGAATAAAATTCTTTCTCAGAAATGCATTAAAATAAAAGGACTGAAAGCAACGGAATATTTGGTTGGTGAACAAAATTTCTTTGACAATTGATTTCATCTACTGCTCCGGCTTGAATAGGACAACCAGGGGGTATAGACAAAGATCAGACTGCACATATGTGCAGGCTGATCTTCGTCTACACTCCCTGACAAAACAGGAATATTCCGGGTTCAGCATGAGGAAGGCTAATATGAATGCGGACACCATCTATATGATATTCTCAGATCTCTTCGGTTCTGCGGAGTTCCCCATTGGTAATGGTTCTACGCGACATGAAACAACAACAACAACAACAACAACAACAAAACAAACAAAACACGACGACTACGAAGGCAGTTGACTGGTACCTGTTAAAGTCGACAGCGGCACAAGTCTTCGACGGCGCCGGCGACAACAACAACAACAACAACAACAAAAACATTTCTCTAGCTTGAAAAGGGATCTGTCAAGGAATTGAACCCTTTCCTGTTCAGTCCCTGTTTTTTTACGCCCCTGTGTTTATATTATCGAAAAAATCATTGTAGAAAAAGAGGAAAATTGCTTATAACAAGCAATCTATTCCTCTTCCACAATATTTTCTACCCTATTTTCCAAATTAAATCCACTTTCAATTTTTCGTATGCAAACCCTTTGAATTCTAACAGGCCTAAAATTTAGTAAAACAGGAAAGGGTTAAGTTTAACATTCAGCAATCCCCTTGATAGCAATAAATACTGTCTAGTCGACATCTATCAACCTGTCTGTATTTGTTAGTTAATGTAATGTCTCCCCAAAAAATACTGTCTCGAGGTCCTTGAAGGGGAACATGAAGGAAAAACATATAAAGCAGATAATAGAGAAATGTTCAATCCGCCTGTCCATCCTTCTTCCTTCCTTCCACTCACTCGCTTTTCTGCCCGTCCTTCCAACTTTCCTTCCATCCCTCTGTCCCTCCGTCCCTCCGTCCCCCTCAATTAATCATCATATCTACTTAGCTTATGTCCGCTATATTTATTGTTTTTGAAGGAAAGTGCGGGGAAGATAATAAGATAGAAAAACATGTTTTTAAACTTCTAAGAAAATTTTCTTAGTATTTTTTCTGCCAACAAAAAACCCATATTTTGCAGCCCCTTAACCCATTACCAGACGGCAAAATTTTTTACCAGTCTAAATTAAAAGAAGATGCAGACGCCAATCTTTGGCTTTTTGATGGAAAACATCAAAATACTATTGCTTCTTAATTAGATATTTTGAGGTCATGGGATAGAGCCTAACGTCAACTACATATATATAGGCTGTGTTCGCAAGACAAATTGTATCCAGATCTAGTGTATTAGTTGTTGAATTGGGTAGAAGTGGATCCATATCAATTTTGATTGTGAACATCTCAACGAGAAAAGAACCACAAGAGTCGCGGCCATAGCGTAGGACTCCTAATCTTGGTTCGATCCCCGGCCGCGGCAAACGTCCGTTCCTTCATTTGTCTCCGAACCAATAGGTTGATAATCGTAAACCTAAATGGAATGAGTAGCTAGGGGCTCGGAAATGATGTTGTGGTAGTGCTGGTTTAAGAAATACCAGGAATTCATAGTTAGGTGCTCGCACCGCCGTGATATGACTGAAATACTGTTAAAAGTGGCGTTAAACCCAATCAAAACAACCAATCAATAGATCATATCCTAAAGAGATCCACAAGAACGTGCGAGTCTCGAGTAACGGTTATCGCGTATCTTTCTCATTGTTAATTTGTTCTCTATCTGGTTAACCTATTTCCACACAAATGACTCTTTTTGACGCCTCATGGGAAATAAAAGAAACTTTGGAAAACATTGTGGAAGATGAAGAAATTGCTCATCAAAAGGAAATGGAAGCTTCCTAAACAGTAAAGGATTAACCATTCCCACACAATGACGTTTTTGACCCCCCTTAAAAACGTTTGGGAAAACAATTTGTGAAATAAAAAAATGCTTGAACCAAGAAATTGCTTAGTTTTAATATTGTTTTCTACCCCAAAAGATGGGGAAAAAATATCTAATCTTTCATAAACTTTAAATTTTCGTCTGAAATTCTCAATTTGGTCAAGTTCAAATTTTTATCGCCTGGAAATTAGTTGAAAAGTTACTTCCCCAGTCCAAGATCAGATTTAAGCTATATGTATGTGAAGGTTGACATTTGCTTGAAATAGCAGAAGAATAGAAATAAGTGTCGCCAAGCCCTTTTCTAAATTTATCTTCTGCTGGAAAGGATCGTCAAAGGAAACATTTTCTCTACAAATAAGAAGTGTTGAGAGGCAATAACAATCATTCTGTAATTTCTCGTATAAGAAACAACAAGGTGATCAATTTCACAGCTAACGCACATGTTGCCCTAACGATGCTTCGTATTGAATAATACAATATTGAAATATACACTGCAACATCTGTACACCTTATTAACCTTTACAAGTTAACAGAATTGATGAATCGCGTGTATCAATCAAGGAATCAACCGACCAATCAAATCATTTATTTAGACCTTGAACTCCAACATTGGTCGACATTAAGTCGAAAATTTTTTGTTGGTTTTGGCGACTTAAACGCCGTAACCACAGCTTATTGAAGGTCGTCAAACGAACCATTTTACTTTTTTGTTGCATGCAACCGAACGTAAAATTTGCAAAATAACGCATTTTAATATCGAAGTGGAAACTCTTGTCGGTGCTCAGTGGGCGTGGCCAGCGGAGTCACTGGGCGTGACCAGAGATCCTTTAATTGTAGGAATCAATGAAGAATTGGAAGGAATTTACGGCGAGACTGATAAATATAAATATGAACTATTTTAGGTTGGGTCGTTAAGATGACGGACGAAAAACGGTTATAAAAGCGGCAAAAAAAAAAAAGAAAAAAAAAAATGGTCGGGGGAAAGATTTTCTTAAAGAAGGCTCATTCTCTATGACGCATTCTGAAAAAAATGTACATAAAAAGACATTTGGTCTCAAAGCGTCCATCTGAGCCCACTTTTTATTAACCAACACGTGGCCTGGCATAAAATTTGTACAAGATATCAAGAAGAAGAGCTTGACGGACAAGTTTGAAAATGTTTGAGCGAAAAATGAAACTCTTTCACTGTACGTGATTTTATAGGTTTGACCCAGTGCCCTAGTTTTTATCACCAAAATGCTTCAATATATTCTTGGAATATAATAGATGTATTCAAATATATTTGAACCCACATCAAATCTTAGAATTGACCCTTAAATTTTGAAACCATGTGGCTAAATAGGCTTATTAGAGACATCATGGTGACAATGATTCTGGCTGAATTTCATGGCATTTAGGCTCAAGAGCACAAAAATATCCGTGAACAATGGGCCATTGGCACAGGAGTCAGATCACATTAAACACTTTGTAACCAGGTGAGTGAGATCTAACTAAAGTATTACATCACGTCATTGACTGAATCTATCATAACATATTTGAGCGACCAATTTGTCTTAATTGCAGCTTTATTCAAACTGTATTTACGAAATTGTGGTTGCCAATCGACGATATGAAGTTTGATGAAATAGGGGCGTGAACACAAGCTCACGAGCAAGACGACTGATGGGCAACGTGACCAATTTACATCCTATATCTTCTACGGTTGGTCATAAAAAATGGGACTTTTCCCCGTGGTTCATAACAGAAAAAAAGCGAAAATTTCGTTGGTTCTCAGTTTTCATAATCTACAAAAAGTATTCTCCAAGTACCGAATTATGTTGTTGTTTTTTACGTTGGCCTTGTCAGTTAAACGCATTTAAGTCTGCGCTAACTCCAAGACTACAATATTTAAGATTACTCTAAATTTAAAATTAGGAACCGTTGCGGACTTGAATTCACCTAATGTTATAAAGACCATTGCGATTACAGGAGAAATCGCGAGTTACAAATTAAATTATGTTGTCTTGGTCATCGAAAAGTTGAGCGTCGGCTTCCCGATTAAGAGGTCCAGAGGTCGATTCTCGGGAGCGCCTTACCGATCATGGTTCTGTCACTGTCCTACAAAATCGACGTTGAGTACTGATGTATTCTCAAGGAAGCAGACTCGAGAGGGATTGATCTGGGTTGGATGAATTTGTTTCCAGTTCTAAACCAAAAAGAAATTTCGCTCGACTGTTGCACAGAAAAAATAAATGAGAAAGAACCGATTAACTATTCGAAAACTAAGAAATAGTTATGATTCGGTATGTAGAAGCCTGGTTACCTTTTATCTCTAAGATCAACAAAGATGGGCGGGAGTTTTTTCACCACATGTTTCGCACGAATTATTTTGTCTGTAATTTGTCAGAAGAAGAATCGCCTATCAACAATATGACGGCACTTGAAGATTAGAATTCATTTTTACCCTTCACAATACGGAATTACACAAGATGAAACAACACAATACAATCCAATACAGCACATCTCTGCAATTCACTTCACTACGTTACATTATAGTACAATGTGGTCAAACTGACTGCACTTCAAAACTTTCCTCAACATTTCATCCTATAACATGCTTTAATACATACAATAAAACAACAACAACAAAAACCCTTCTTTTTACCCCGCCAAATCAAGAATTATAATGTCAAGCCTAAAATTATTAATTAAGAGATGAAGAGAATATTTTTTGTTTTCATGGAGGTATGAACCGAAAAACCTAATCACACTGTATGCGAAGCGTATTCATACATTGTTTGATTAGGTTTTTCGGTTCATACCTCCACGAAAAAAAAAAAAAAAAAAAAAAAAATCTCTTCACTTCTTATAATCTAATAGCATCGAGCGAAAAAACATAAGCTTTAAAATTTCAGATACCTTTTTTGTATGGGACTATTTTGTGTAGAAGCATACAAAACTGCTGCGTGCTCAAAATTGTGTTCATGTTTTTTTCGACCAATCAGAACGCTCGTTTTTGATAGACGAAACTAAAGATTAAATTATTAGTGTATAAACAAGATTGGAACAATTTGCCTTCATTTCAAAACATCGCTAAACGATTACTCAAATTTGACCGTGTTATCAACAACACAAACAAGTTTGGTGACGATTGGTCCATTATTGTTGTCTCTATGGTGTAATTTTTTTTCTATTTACTTAAGCAAACCATTTGCCTACTTGCACGTATATATACATCACCCACAAAACATTCCTATTAAGGAAAATTGAAGATCAAACCAACATAAAGAAGAACCTATAGTGAGCAAAGATTTGATCTCATAGACTACCTTTTAACCAAATGACCAAATCTGACCTCGATATCATTGAGACAATAATTCTTGGTAAGGTTAGAGAAGATTGACCAAAAATTTCAGCCTCTACAAGTAAAACGACCACACTCATATGACTGCCTCGATGGCCGAGTGGTATAGGTGCTTGACTCGTGATCTGAAGGTCACGTGTTCGAGCCCCAACGTCACCGGGGTGTGTTCACTGAAAGACACTTAATAGCCAGCCCAAGTCTACCAAACTGTAAAAGTGGGTAACAGTGGGATTCAGCCACTGCCTCTCTTTCAGGGACGTGAAAACATCTGAATTGTGAGTGTATCACCTGCCAGTAATAGTTAGGCAGTATAAATAGATAGATATTCATTCTTGACATAGATATCATTTAGACAATAAATTAGTACAAGTTGAATGAGGATTGACCGCAAAAACCGACCTGTACTGTAAACAGACAAAGAGGCTTGCTTATTGATCCACCTTCACACATTTTCGAATAACATTTTGATATGATTAAGATAAATGTTTTGGGCAATGTTAAGGAAGACTTGTCTGAAATTATAGTGCTTAAACACATAAAGGCTGATGACTCAAGGCAGACTCTGAAGAGTCCAAAAATCCCTCGGCTGGCAGGGTGAGTTGAATGATAAAATAAAATACTTAAACAGACCAGATCACACCATAACCCGTTCAAGCAATTTCTTCATTTTAAACAATGTTTTACAAAGTCTTTTCCTGGGGGGGGGGGGGGGCGTAAAGGATGAATTTGTGTGGAAATGAGTTGAATTGCTGAAAAAAAACAACAACCTCCATTAGCCTTTACCAGGATCCTTATTCTCCAAAGTTTCGTTAAAGATTTTGCCTTAATTATGGAAAATTACTTCACCTCAAGCACATTTGCTCACTGTTCAGTGTCACGGGTATCTTTCTTCACTCCGCCGCCCGTTATTGTTCTTTTTACATGGCTAATTGGTCTGAAATCAGTCTACAAACAACGTGTAATAGAATTTGAGCATAGATAAAGGTTATTACGTAAACTTAAATTCTATAAGTCGTATTTATCGAAACTCCGCCCCCCCCATTTTATTCTTTATTTGAACCGGCTTTACCGAGTTTAAAACATAGACGGGGGTAGTAGTCTTTTGTACAGTTCATCTTTTAGGTTCAATATTAGAAAAAGTTCGTTTCTTTATATCATTGCGTGTACTAGGTTTGCCTTATCAGAGACCGACCAAAACTTCGTAACACCAGTCTTACCCTTTCCTGTTCAATCCCTGGTTATTACGTCACCGTGATTTCATACTTAAGAAAGCATTGTGGGAAAAGAAGAAAATTCTTTTCTCAAGCAATTTCTTCTATTCCCACAATATTTCTACCCTGTTGGCTAGTTACTATTCAAATTGCACTCACTTTTATGTCGTCTGCAACTTCTTCCAATTTGAACAAGTCTTAACATTTGAAAAACAGGAAGGGGTTAAAAGGTTCTACCTTTGTTGCCCACTCACGATGTGCGTGTGTTTTTTATCGTCGCTACCGTGGTACATGCCCATAGTGAGTTACGCCCCCAGAACAAACAACAACAAAACACACTCCACCACCAACAACAACAAAAGCTTAAGTAATCTATTCTATAACAGCGATATTAGGTCGATTATTGTACGACATTAAAACAGCGTGAAATTTTGATGTGTTGCTTAAAGCAAAAATCTTTCATTAAAACGTGATTTGATTTGATTTATTATCTTTGAATCTTAGAATCAAACATTATATTGCCTCATGCCTAAATAACAAACCGTTATTTTAGATATGTTTTATGCAAATACCACAATGCTTTACGGGGAAACAAAAAAGAAGAAATAAAATTCTTTGTGCTGTTCTCTTAAAAAATTCCACAAGAAGTATCTTGAACAACATATTTGGGTATAAACATTTCTATATTCGTTTGATGATATTTAACTCTTTTTAGTCCAGATATTATTCGAAAGATGTAGCGTTGGGATTTTAAACGTCGCTAAGTAAGAGGAAACTAATGTTCCTTAAAGTGCCAGTTAATATCCAAATAGACTTTCAGATACGAGCTCCCACATTGAAATAATTAATGAAGAAATGACCATTTTTTACACGTGTTTCAAAATCCGTCATTATCCTAGACAACTCTCGAATGTTTACGTGCAGACTTAAGGTAAATAACTTGTATTTAATGTATTTCTCTTATTCCCGTAAGACTGTATAGACTCTCGGTCGAGGAAAGATGGTTCAAATTGCTAATTGGCACGTACATATCGTTTACTATTTAAATGTAACAACAATGCACAAATTACAGTAGACAAGATTCATTTTGTAAGTTTTATTGAAGAAAGAAAATATAGACGTTAAGTCTACGTGAACCGATTTTGATTAATTGTTTTAAGATTACCCTATGTAAGATCTTGTTTGCATTACTGGTTCTTGACTTCGTAGAAATTCTCAGAGCTTTTTGTAGTATGCGCACAATCACAAAATTATTCAACGCAGTTTTCAATGTCTGAACTGGAGAGAAATCTTAACGGAGAGAAAAAGATTGAAGAAAAAAATGTTGCCGAAAAACAAATAAGATGTTTGTAACCTGCATTTTTCATTCCTATATACATAGTTAGATTCAGGTCAATTTCAAAAGATCCACTTTCCACCAATTGAAACAAAACAAGTCTGCCATGGAAGAATTTCGTAGGACAACTTTGAGGACTTTCATGTCAACCTATGTTGGTCATAACCTACAATTTTAAGCGAGAAGTGGTCGGAAAAGATGTCCTAACCCTCGAAATATAAAAACGAGCTCCAAAGTTGAAGGTAAGCGGCTTTTCGTAAATGTTTCCATCGTCCGTCCGTAAAAAAATTCTTTAAAGATCTTTTCCCCCAAGAAATCTATAACAGAAGGGTCAGTTCTATGGGCCTTCTTTCGGATCCATTCAAAGAATTGTGTTCCGTAGAGTGATCTTGCTTCCATGGGCACGAACGAAGAAAACCTTAAAACTATTCTTTCGAACCGTACAGTGAATTTCATCTTTTCAAGAAAGATCGTCGGTGGCAGGTCTTCCAATTCTCTAATATCATTTCGACTTGTCAAAATTTATGACTTTTATGTATGAATCTTCTTAGGGTAAAATATACTACTCAAAGTTTGCTAAGCACCAAACCTTTTCGCTGTCCTACAGGAACTGATTAAAAAAAACATCATTCGTTTACGTGTTTAAAATTGTACAATAATGTATTGACAAGATATCTAATGTATACATTACCAAATTTGACACGCAATTTTCTCCCGAGACTCGTGCAAAATGAGGAACCCCGGTTTCTTAACTGTTCTTTCTCATTTTCTACATGTACAGGTTTCGTGTAGATGCTTAGTTTCTGTTTTCAGTACTTTATTGACTTTTAAGTCGTTACTCATGGCTAATCCAAATGTCAGACGACATTTATCTGTCGAACAATTGTGGCGTGCTGTAGGTATGGTGGAGCAAGGGGCTTCCCACCGTGATGTTGGCATGGTACTGGGGGTATACCATACTGTTGTAACCAGAGCTTGGGCACGATACCAACAGTATGGTACACCTGTTAGGAGACATGGTGGAGGTAGGAGTAGAGCTACCTCCGTCGCAGAAGACCGTTTTTTGGTAATTCAAGGTTTGCTACGGCAACGCAGCTACGTTCCGACCATCAAAACGCCTCGGGAGTGCGAGTTTTTACTCAAACCATACGAACACGGCTGCATGAGCGTAACCTAAGGTCAAGAAGACAATGTATTCGTATTCCACTGTCCCGAGTTCATTGTCGACGTCGGTTAACATGGGCCTTGGACCACGTTGGCTGGCGCATAAGAAGCTGGCGCCCCGTGCTATTCACGGATGAGTCCAGGTATTGCCTGGACTACACTGATAGGCGGGCTAAGGTGTGGAGAAGGCCGGGGAAAGGTTTCATGCAGCAAACATTGCTGACCACGATCGTTATGGGGGTGGGTCCATCATGGTTTGGGGTGGCATTAGCAGGGATGGGCGGACTGATCTTGTTATTTTAGAAAGAGGTACTCTGACAGCTCGTCGGTACATTGATGAAATCCTCAATACCCACGTAAGATGTTACGCTGGTGCTATTGGGGATGGATTCATTTTAATGGATGATAATGCCCGTCCACACACGGCCCGTATAGTCCAAGAGTATCGCCAAGAAGAAGGCATTCCATGTCTTGACTGGCCGGCTCGCTCACCGGACTTAAACCCGATAGAGCATATGTGGAATGAGCTACAGGTTCGGGTTTTGGCTCGCCAGGTCCAGCCAAGGACACTCCATGAGCTCGGCCAGATTCTTAGAGAAGAATGGTCTGTTATTCCCCGAAGAGTAATCCAGAACTTAATCAGGAGTATGCAGAGGCGCTGTCAGGCTGTTATTGACAGTGCCGGCTCTCATACTCGTTATTGAACGAAATGCAATTGAAAGAACACCTTTTTTGGTCAAATTCGATTTGTTCAATTTTCAAGAAAACAGGCCAATTTCTCGGGTCTCCCTGTTTGGTCTACATTTAAAGTCTTCTTATCATTATAAAATTCTTCTTCTTAAAATTTGATAAACTAATAACAATCAATCATTTTCCAACATTCTTAAAATCAAATTTCATTTTTTCTTAAATTATAATATAAAGTTTTGGTGCTTAGCAAACTTTGAGTAGTATATTTGATACCCTTCTTGTCGCATGGTACTCATTTAATTCCCTGAATGCCGCCGCCATAGCGCAGTCGGTAGCGCGTCAAACTCCCAAACTTCAACCTTCGGATGTCATGGTTTAGATTCCCGGCGGCGGTACATATCCTTCCCGACACTTGTTTCTCACAAATAATCGCAAACCTAAGCCGAGATATGACTGAAATACCGTTTAAGGAGACGTTTAACTCAATCAATCAATCAATCAATCAATCAATCAATCAACTAATCAAAATTATCGAAGTCCATTGGAGTGAGAGTTTATGTTCATAAACAGATTTTAGACGAGTTTAATTGTGGTAATTTCGTATCAGTGAATGTCATATCGGTACGTTTTCTATCTATAACAATAATGACATCTTGATTTAGGGAACATAACAAGTTAAGACAAATATAAACTAATCTTATTTTTAACATGGCCTCCATATCAATTTATAAACAATTAAAAAAGAATCTATACCAATGGGATATATAGAAACGCATAACTAATAATGCTGATATCATGATTATGAAGCACTTGCGAGCAATTACCACTTGAGTCCTCTTTAATCCTGCCTAGATTTTTAATTGTAGTGAAAATGTTTCAGATCGGTACTTACAGGCCATAATTCGCTGATCAACGTCTGTTGAAATCGCCTTAAAGAAGCAGTTCTTTGGAGAGTTTCTAGAGAGATAGAGATAGAGCTACAGAGAGAGCAAGAGAGAGAGAGAGATAGAGTTACAGAGAGAGAAAGAAAGAGAGAGAGAGAGAGAGAGAGAGAGAGAGAGAGAGAGAGAGAGAGAGAGAGAGGGAGCGAGAGAGAGATAGAGAGAGAGGGGGAGAGAGAGAAAGAGAAAGGGAGAGAGAGAGAGTGAGAGAAAGAGAGAAGAGAGAGAGAAATGTTTCAATATTCAACGTAAAGCAAATAAGCTTACAAATAACTAATTTGTTTTATTAATCTGGTATTCAGGCCTACGGTCCATACACAAAATATCAGACAGGTCAAAATTGAGAGATGTTGCAGACGACATTTTAAATGTGGCCTATTAATACTTTTTTACATCTTATAGTATAGAAAACACTTTGAAAAGAATAAGAATTGCTAATCAGCACTTTCTTCTTTTCCCCGCAATGTTTCCCGTTTATTTATCAATGCGCTGTTATAAACTTTCCATTATATATACCCCGATACCAGCCTTGGAGCCTTAGGCAGTTGTTAATTGGTCGTAGACCAATTTATATAACCATAAACTCGAGATTGTGTCGCTGCAATTTACCAAAACTGCCTTTAGCCCAACTGGACGTATATTCTGTCGGGAAAACAGAAAAAAATCATTTCATTTTACAAGTTAAGAATTATCAAAAAGAGTAAGGGAAAACTGGACGGTCAGACGCTATAAAGATGAATGCTTCAAGGATTTGCCGCTAGTGATGAACGCGTCTAACCAACCGCTTCTTACAATCATATCGAGGTGTAAACAAAGATGATACTGCCACTCAATTATTTTCCAGCCATAAGTTAATCAAAGTACTGAAAGTTCTTCTGGAGAGCAAATTTGATAATTATTTTCTTTCAAGCCGTCTAAAGAATTCGCCCAAAGAATAGTATCAATTGTTTTTTCCTTTGTTTATAATCAGCGCTGTTTAGGAACTTGTTAATTTCTGCCCAGAAAAAGAGAGGGTTTTGAAATTTCATGAACCTGCTGTCAGCATTTGCTCTTAAACTTAAGTTATCATATTTCCATAATTTTCTGTTTTGGCTTTATAAAAAAAAGCTTGCAGGGATGATATAACCATGACTATTTAACAATCGAGAATTTTTAAAAATTTAGTTTTCACAAAAAGTTGCTTTTTTGTCGGTACCCATGTTGCATCAAGGTCTTACGTTCGTGTAAAATAATATTAGTTCTAATTAACATTCACGGAAATATCATACACTAGGATAGAACCTACGTGTTGTGAAAGTAATAGAAATTAAAGTTGTTTTACCCTAATTCTAAAGTCGAAATGCAACGATATGTCCAATTTCTCAGTGACGACCAAATACAGTGCGTACGGCACTTTGATTTTATATTTAGTACAGTTTATTAAAAGGGTGATCTTTGTCCTCAAAATTCGATTTTACTAGATTACCCAAAATAATTGCATGGCCCCGACCACTAAGCCCTATCAGGAAATTGCAAATAGATATTCAAAGCGTGGTTCTGCAAAGTTTATAGACAGCAACGAGTAAGGAAAGGGTAAAATGGCTATTCGGTGACCTAAACGTCGTAACTACAGCTTGAATAAGTTCAAGGTTTCATTTTCGTTCTAATCGAATGATTTGATTGGTCGAACTATCTTTGGGTAGACAAACGCGATCCGTTAATCCCACTCTCATTATTTCCAAATGAATAATTCACTATCGCTTATATACATGTAATTGCTGTTAAGGAATTATAAAAATGATTACCCGGCACTCTGCCAGCCTGATTTGTTTCCTCACTAATCTGAACTATGTAGTGGAACTAATTGAGATGCCAGAAACAGTGTGTTCACTAAATGCACCACATACTTGAGAGATCTATATTAAATTATCGAGAAAGGTTCTATTAGCCTTACCCACGACCTTTATTCGTCAGAATTTCCTTGAAATAATTGTGCTAATTTTGTAACGTAGCATCTTTCAGGTCACTGATAAACAATTTTATAGTTACTAGAAACCTCGCATCATATTCTAGTCATTTTAGAGTGCATAACCTTTTCCCGTAAAATCCCTGACCTTTTCGCCTCTGTGAAATTTATATCGCGGGAAAAGAAGATTTTTTGTAAAAGACAATTTCCTTTTTTCCCGCAATATTTTCTATTATATAGGATGATTACAATTTGAATTGTGCTATCTTTTAATTTCGTCTGCTTCCCCTTTGAAATTGGACTAGTGCAAAATATTGAAATAGTAAGGGGGTTAACCCTTTCCTGCTTCGCAAAATTTTAGATCTGCCCAAATTCAAAGGCTTTGTATAAGACAATTAAACTTGAAATATAACCATTCAGTACGGGAGAAAATTTGCGTAAAAAAAAAAAAAAAAAAAAAAAGAAGAAGTTGCTTGTTACAAGCAATTTCTTCTTTTTCTACAATGTTTTCTCAATCATAAAACCAAAGGGGCGTAAAAAGCAGGGATTGAAGAGGAAAGGGTTAAAGATAAGAACTCGGTTTCCCTTTCTCTTATGTTGTTAGAGAAATAAAATATATGTAAATAGATAAAATAAAAATGAATAAATAAATGATCATATCTTTTCCTCGTATGAGCAAAATGAAGTTTTTAATGGTATAAAGTTGTGAGACGAAGATTTTTTTATAGAGTAAAAATGGAGGATTAATATAAATTTCCCCTGTTTATTGTAATAGTGATTCTTTAAAAAGAATAATTCCTTTGATGTTGTTAAGCATAAATTATCCCCCATGTCTTCCACATATTAGAGACAAAACTCTCGAAATATGAGTCTAACAGGTCTATTGTATGATTTTTACCAAAGTCAAAGAAAACATCACACTGTCGTGTCGGTCGATTCTTTGTCTTGATGAATCTTTCTACATTCATATGCATACTTCATATAATTTTATATGAGTAAAGTGTTTACATCTAAAAAGAAAAATGATGGCTGACATTAAGCTATAAACTTGATTTATATTTCCAAAATAACGTTATTATACGCCGAGGTATGGGTATTATTTTAATCTATTACCACACGACCAAATATTATAATAATCCAAATTCAAGAGAGTTGCAGACGGCAAATTTAACTTAATGGTATTCAGAAAATGTTTGTCTGGGAAAAAAACAACATCAAGGACATTGAAGAAATGGCTTGTAACAAGCACTTTCTTTACAGCCCTTAATGTTCCCAAAGTTTTTTTTCTAAACGGGCTTCAGAAAATAGGGTTTTGAGAGAATGGGTTTACTAGCCCTGACACTCAACCAAAAGAAGTAGACATGCGATGTTCTGTTAGAAAAAGAATACAGATTAAATTTATTATTAACTGCATTGTATCTGATGTTACAAATTCGCATAGTGAAGTTATCAGAGGCAAAACTTTCCGACCAACCCTCAAATTTTAATTTTCGATACTAGGTCGATATTTTATGTCATGAAAACTACGTGAAACTTTGATGTATAGCTTGAAGCAAAATTCTTTACTTAAACATTATATTGTTTTCATTTGATCTGTGAATCCTTGAAATTTGGCATCAAATGTTATCCTGCCTAAGGCATAAACAATTCAGCGTTAGATATATGAGAGACAAGATCATATTTTACCAGTAGATCTAGACAAAAGCTAGAGAAATTTTAAACATTTTCCCTGTCCTCCGCAGTACTGGTATATAAGGAATATCATGTTATAGTTGTGATAGCTCAGTTGGTATAGCACTTGACTTCAAACCTCAAGATCATGGGTTCGAGCCCTGGGCTGACCATATCAACTAAAAAACTAATTTTCTTTCGGATGAGACATAAAACTGAGGCCCTGTGTGACGGTGCTATCCATCGAGCACGTTAAAGAACCAAGCGGAGCTCTCAGCAGTTTCGTCCTGTATCCTTGCCCTATCCCCAATAACAAATAACCGTCTTTTGGGGCGTTGCTCAAATGGGCATATGCTATGGTAGCGACAATGAATGAACGGAAATACAATTTGTTTGTTTGGGGTTTTACGCCGCTTTCAACAATCTGTCAGTTATATCGCGGCGGCTGGAGCACCTAACAATGGAATCCTGTTATTTCTCACACCAGTACTACCATTACATCCCTTCCTAGCCTCCAGCTGCTATCCCACATAGGTCTACGATTATCGACCCATTGGTGAGAGACAGATAGTTGGAAAGGATGAGTGCCGCCGTCGGGGATCGAACCCGGGACCTCTAGATTGGCAGTCCGACGCGCTACCAACTGCGCTATGACGGCGGCCCGGAAATACAAACAGTTGTGATGGCAAAACTTGTATTGGATTCAAGCCGCTTAGGAAATTTGGATATTTCACGAGACCGGAGGTGAGTGTTTGTGTTTGTGTGAGAGTAAAAGGAGTGAATTGTTCATTTGCCAATATTATATTAGATAGAACTGGTTATTTTAATATGTAAAAAATGCTGTTTTGCGTTAGAAACTCATCTGACTCTATCTCGAGATTATTTCATACAAAAAGACCATCCTCTATATCTTAACCCCTGCCATGGTTAGCCCTTAATATTCCTGTTTTTGCAGGTAGTATATTCAGTGATCATCCTGAACATATAGACAGTCTAATCTACATCCCCTGTGTGTCCCATTCAAGCCTAAAGTTGTTTATCACAACCAGCGCCGGCTTTCAGTCCTTTGATTTTGATCTTAACCTGAATAGTATGACAAGAGTTAAAATCTATTAAAAATGAGGTCTCTTCAAAAATACTTTGGACAATGATATATATATATATTTTTTTTGGTAATTCATTTCATAATTCATTTACTTTTTTTCAACACCTTTTCAAGCATGTCTCAATATAACTAAGCTGATTAACCTTGCGCATTACGAAGCAACCACTTTTCTTAAATCAAGTCCGAATATTATGTTGTTCATCAAATTCGACATTTGGATTAGTCTTTGAATAACTGAACGTTTTTAGAATTGTTCTAAAGTTATGAATCCACCAACATATTGGACAATCCTCAATCGTTTCACATGCAGACTTAAGACAAATTACTTGGATTTAATGCATTTCCTAATCCCCACAAGAATGTAGAGACTCTATGTCGAAGAAAGATGGTTCAAATTGCTAATTGGCACGTACATGTTATCGTTTTCTATTTAATTGTAACCACAACGCACTCTTTCCATTAGACGTTTTATTTGTACAGACATTGAGCCTGCAGTAACCGAACTTGATGAATTGTTCTAAAATAACCAAGAGTTAGAAAGAAAGAAAAAAATATGTACCGCCAACTTGTTTATGATGCCCCTTCACAGAACTCCCTGAAATTCTCATAGATTTTTGACAGATCAATATAATTAAATATATTTTCTGAACTTCAAAATACACAAAATTATAAACGAAGAGGAATGTTTCGAAAATACTTCCTTATTAGAGCTTGACTTTGTATCCGACAGTCAATAATTCTTTTAACCAGTTCCAGCACAATGACACTTTTTGACGCCCCTAAAGAAAATCAATTGTGAAAACATTGTGTAAAATGAATAAATTGCTTGTTACAAGCAATTTCTTCATTTTTCACAATGTTTCTATCCATAAAGTTAAAAGAAATCTATAATTTCATAAACTTTAAATAGGCATCTGCAAGAGCTTTCAATTTGGTCAGGTCTGACTTTTTGTCCTCTGGTAATGGGTAAAAACCACAGGCATTTAGATTCAGGAACGGTTTACAACTTTCAAAATTTAGTCACTATATTATAACGTACAAGGTCGCGCAGCTTTCATGATGCTGGTTCCGTAATCAACCTACTCAAATATTTCCTTTGAACGAAACCAGTTACATTATAAAGCATCCATTCCGGTTAAACCCATTTACAGACTCCAAAATTTTAGACTGGTACAAATTCAAAGAAATTGGAGAAGACAATTTTACGTGGTTAGCAATTACAGCAAATAGAGTTTGTTCATGGTCTCAAAAACTATGAATTCACATATTCTTTCAAATGTAAGTGATTCTCAGAAATGTTACTGTATCGTTTCTTGAACCCATTTCCACAAAATCACACGTTTTGACGTCCCGAAGAAAAAGATACTTGAAAAACATTGTGGAAAAAAAAACAAACAATGTTTGTTTAACACAATCTCTTCATTATCCATAAAAAAAATCAAATTTCATCAACTAGAATTGTCGTCTGCAACTCCTTTCGATTTGGACCAGTCTAATTTTTTGTCGTTTGGTAATGGGCTTAATTATATGTAACAAATCTGTAAACAGAAGCGCGCGATACATTGCTAATCAAATCTTTCATAATTTGATTAGCTTCCCACATATATTCATCAAACGATATAGTGATCGTCGATGCGTTTATACTCTGTATAGATAGTAGATCTTACTTAACCCTTTCCTGTTTTGCAAAATTTTAGACCGGTCCAAATTCAAAGGTTTTGCAGATGAAAATTTGGATTAAAGTGGATTTAAATGGAAAAATAACCATTCAGTAGAGTAGAAAACATTGTGGAAAAAGAAGAAATTGCTTGTGACAAGAAATTCCTTCTTTTTCTACAATGTTTTCTCAATTATAAAATCACAGGGACGTAAAAAACAGGGATTGAACAGGAAAGGGTTAACCCTTGTCATATTGAATGAAACCCCTGCCAAAAATACACAACAATCAAAGGGCTGATAGCACCAAAGATTTGGATTTCAGGGTCAATATATAGTTCGGGAAATTATCAACAATTTTGTCTTAAAAGGGACAGGAAGGTGGTGAACACTAAGATCAGACTACAGATACTGCAGGCTGGTCGTTGCCTTTGAACCTATTCCGGGTTCGGCACGACAAGAATTTTGATACGCTTAAGATATTTCAGAAATGTTATTTCTGGCCTTAAAACGAGGCACAAAAGTATCAAAATATTTTTGATCTTTTGAACAACCACTTATACACGCCAACTTGATTTGCTCCTAATGTCCATTTCCATACATTTTGCAAACTAATGTCGTTTGATATCTCAGTCGAATTTTCTTATCAGAGGTCAGTTGACATGGCCAGCGATCAGTCATTTGGTAGAGCACCTGACTTCAAACCTCAAGATCACGGGTTCGAGCCCTGGGCTGACCATATCAACTAACAAAACTAATTGTTTTTCGGATGAGACTTTAAACCGATGCCCCGTGTGTCGGAGATATCAATCGAGCAAGTTAAAGAACAAGACGGAACTCTCAGCAGATTCGTCCTTTATCCTTGCACTATCCCCCGTAACAACTAACCGTCTTCTGGGGGCGTCGCTCATAAGGGCACGTGCTACGGTAGCGACGATGAATAAACGGAAATACATACAGGCCAGCAATCAGCCAGTTTCATTAAAATAATAAAGAATGTGTATTTCTAAAATTTACTGTCCTTCAATTTATACATTTTTACCAAATATTCCTTTTGTACAGTAGATGTACCAGTTTAGTATATTTCATTTCTGTATTTTGCTATGCGTCCATTTTTCTAAACTATTATAGATCTACGTGGTCATTTTTTACATTAAGAATGATGGTCGATAACGGTTTCCCGAGACTAACAAGTACATCGTCGTTGGTCTTGCAATATCTCGTAGCTACAGCTTGAATAAAGCTGTAGTTACGAATTTTTTTTTCGCCAATTGACGTCTTGTCGATTATGGCAATATTGTATAAAAGCCATTCCCACTCAATGACGCTTTTAAACGCCACTCGAAATAAAAGTTTTCGAAAACATTGTGGAAAACGAAGAAATTTCATGTTACAAGCAATTTCGTCATTATCCATAATGTTTTCTACCTAAAAGGTTAAAAGATTCCAAGATGTCTTAAACTTTAAATCATCGTCTGCAACTCCTTTGAATTTGGCCCAGTCTAAAATCTTGCCTTCTGGTAATTAGCTAAGATGATTGCTTCAAAAGTTCTATCACAAAACAAGCCAAAATAGCATGATTTATCGGAAAGCAGTTGTGGCTACAGAGTAATTTGTTTCTAGTATTTACACATGAGAAAATATTAGATACAAATATCATCAACAGAGAAACAAGAGACATTTTGTTTGACAGATATCTGAAGTTCGTGATGATTCATGGGTTATAGAGAGAATGTAAGTAAATATTGTTGAGACACAACACAATAGTTCATAGAATAATTGTGCAGATATATAGGACTTTTTCTAACTTATTTTCTTACCCAATTAATTGCACGCAATAGAAAAGTGTAAGGAATTCGAATATTTGTGTAGCTTTTCTAAATAAGCAATGGCACCATTTCATTATGTAAACTGGTGGAATTTGTCAGTAAAAACGAGTTGAATGTACGACATTTACTCGGATATAAAGGTATCACGAATTCGAATATTATTCCGTATAGCTTTTCTAAATAAGCCAAGTATGCCACAAAGAGCACCGTCTTATTATCAAAGACTATGAATGTTTTAAACAAAAACGAGTTAAATGCGCGACAATAATACGGATATAAATGTATGAGGAATTCGAATATTTGTGTAGCTTTTCTTAATTAGTAATGGCACCATTTCACTATATGAAAAGTGGTGGAATTTGTCAGTTAAAACGAGTTGAATGTGCGACATTTACTCGGATATAAAGGTATCACGAATTCGAATATTATTCCGTATAGCTTTTCTAAATAAGCAATGTATGCCACAAAGAGCACCGTTTTATTATGAAAGCATATGATAGTTGAGAACAAAAACGAGTTAAATGCGCGACAATTACACGCATATACATGTATAAAGAATTCGGATATTTGTGTAGCTTTTCTTAATTAGTAATGGCACCATTTCATTGTGAAAAGTGGTGGAATTTGTCAGTAAAAACGAGCTAAATACACGGATATAAAGGTACCACGAATTTGAATATTATTCCGTATAGATTTTCTGAATAAGCCATGTATGCCACAAAGAGCACCGTTTTATTATGAAAAGCCTATGAAAGTTGTGAACCGAAACGAGTTAGACCATTACCAGACGTCATAAATTCAGACTAGTCAAAATTCAAAGATGTTGCACACCAAGTTTTTAATGGGTGGATTTATTGAATTCTTTGTCTTCTGGGGTAGAAAAATGTGGAAAATAAAGAAATGTCTTGTTACAAGCGATTTCTTCATTGTCCACGATTTGTCCGTATACCATTTTCCTTTGGGGCGTCAAAAAGCGGAATTATGTGGAAATTGATTAAGTGGTTTACAAATCGGAATTTAAATAACATGCGTTCGAATATCATTTCGCAAAACTTATGTACTTTGACAGACATATTGCATTAGTTCTTTTTTGTTGTTCTTTAACGATCCCTATCGTCGCTACACTACCAATTAACAGACAGTCTAGTGTCCTCTGAGGCGATAAATCTTCGTTTTTGTCAAAGACGTATCTCGTTAGGGGACAATCAATCAACTTTTTCTACAATGGTGCTCATGAAGGCCTTGCGATCTTTTAACCCATTACAAGAAGGCAGAACTTAAGACCGGACTTAATTGAAAGGACTTGCAGACGACAATTTAAAGTTTAACCTATAACCAGACGACAAATTTTTAGACTGGTCCAAATTGGAAGGAGTTGCAGACGACAATTAAAAGTTTATGAAAATTTGGATTTTTTCAATTTTCTGGGTAGAAAACATTGTGGAAAATGAAGAAATTGCTTGTCACAAGCAATTTCTTCATTCTTCACAATGTTTTGCAAAGCTATTTTTCTTGGGGCGTTTAAAAGCGTCACTGAGTGGGAATTGGTTAAAATTTTCAACTTTTTAGGTAGAAAACATTGTGGAAAATGAAGAAATGACTTGTAACAAGCAATTTCTTTATTTTACATAATGTTTTTTAAACGTTTTTCCCCCAAATGTCTCATTGTGTAGGAAGGGGATTAATATAAAGGTTAAGGAAACTCAGACTTCATGTGGACTTGATTTCCCCAACCAGTTGAATTTATATGAACCGAACAACAATTCAGCAATCTTTTAGATTAATCCTCATCTATTTAAATATTTCATAAATCTCAGAAACAGATAAAGAGCCAGGGAAAAACCAAGCAAAGTTTTTCTGAATCCAGATCGGCTACACTTACAATAGCAGAGACACTATAACAAACTAAGACCCCTCCCCCCACCTTTGACGGCACATAATTTCATGGCAAATACTTCTCCGTTTACTGCATTCCTCCGTTCTCCTGGGACACCCTGATTTGTCTCGACGCTTTTTAATGTTTCCCTTGTTGTTATATTCCGACGAATTATTTAGGCGTAACACTGTTGAAGAATTAGTCGTCGGTGGGTTGAAATAACTTGTCGTGCTTCAGCTTACTCCAACATGTTTCTATTGGAAACAGAAACATTTCGGACCAATTTTATATTGACCATTGATTTCAATTTGCAGACTATTTGAATTTGTTAGCGATGGGAATCTTGCTATAAATTCTATTTGTTTACACTTCTGTATTAAGGCATTATATCTGGGTTGAAAACATTGTGTTAAATGAAGAAATTGCATGTTACAAGCAATTTCTTCATTTTCCACAATGTTTCCCAATTGTTTTTCTTTAGGGATGTCAAAAGCGTAATTGTGTCGGAATGGATTAAATGTGCGAAATCAATAAATAACCTAAAACATTTCATTCTTTCTCCATGCGGATTTTCATTGTTATTCCAAATTGTCACAATTCTTTCATCCTCAAGAGTGAAAGGATATCGAGATAATTTTCAGTTAGGTATAGACCGTTCGCCGTTCTTGGTACGACAAGATGCTTTTTTTTAATTTTACGCCCCCGCCGAAAAGAGGATAGATATTCAGACTCTACACAAACCGCAAAGCGTCCCAACACAACCCGAAACAAACAAACAAACAAACAAACAAAACTATAGAAAAAAAACAACCATCCTCGGAATAAACCTATTCATGATGCATTAACAAGCATAAACTACAATATAACAATAAAGAACAAACACAGGGAAATTTAATGATCTTTAATATACTCAAAATCTCTTTTATTCTTGAAAATGGATAAATATTTTATGATATAACAATCACTCAATATAATACATTTGTATGCAAATAATGATTGCCGAATGCATACTTAGCAGAAGGATTGTATCAATAAACATCAGCTTTATTGGGGTTATATGTGGGCAAAATTTCCTACCAATATGTTGTCTACAAAATAACAATGTCTTGCTTTTGATGGTTTCGGTGACATGAATAATAAACAGTAAGAAAGTTTGGCCAGTCGGGTGGTTAAGTATTCATTTCATTGATCGAACGAACACACGAACGGACCTACAAAAGACTAATCAATTGATTAGTCCTTCAAAAGGCAATTGCTGTATTTCAATAAATATTCCACGAAAATTCGTAACGAGAACTAAATTATGTCGTCGTTCAGGCAATAGTTGGCAGTCTAGACAAAACTAAAAGTATCGACACTCCAAATGCGAAGACCGCCCGGGGTCAAAAGATTTCGCTCGAGGTAGATTTTATGAGTCAAGAATAGTCATTCTATCTAACTGCTTCTTAACTGACCAATCGCTGGCCTCGTCCACTGACTGCCTTGGACCCGCCCATTAACTCCGACAGATTCGGCTTCGAATTATAACGGCGTTATTTTGCACAATTTACGGCCAGTAGCATGTAACAAAAGTAAAATGGTTAGTTGGCGACATAAACGTCGTAACTACAGCTTGAATAAGCTGTAGTTACGACGTTTAAATCACAATACCAACTAAAAAGGTTAACAGAAATGGTGGCCAATGCCGGAGTTGAAAGCTCAGATCCGAGCTGAATAAATGATTTGATTGGTCAGTTGATTCCTTGATTGAAAGCCGCGATTGGTCAATTGACAGGTCGCTGGCAACATCCACTGAACCCCGACATAGAAATTCGACTGAGGCAATAAACGAAGTTATTTTATAAAAGGCAGGTCCGTTCTTTACGACCTAAACCTCTTAGCTTGGTTAAGCCGCACGGCGTTTAAATCGTTAAACCAACACAAATCGAGACATCAATGTTGGAGTCCAAGTTCACTGCCGGTATAAATGGACGATTTCGTGAGTGAGACGATTGATTGACAGCCATGTATTACAAATGATGCTGACACAACTTGTATTAAGCTACCACCACTCAAAGGTCGCTAAATAGGATGGTCGGTTAAATCAATGCTTGTGACATATATGGAGGATCTATTCATTGCAAAAATAAAATTATTGCAGAAATCTCGCTTATTCCTACGTTGTTCGAAATCATTAGAATAGTCTCACTGACACGGTTCTAATGAGTTCCAAAAAATAGTATTTTGTTATACGATAATATTCTTTTAATTTAATAAATACACAATGTACCTCCAAATCTTAAAAGCTTTTGCCCTTGGGAAAATGATTTCTATCATGGTCGCTTATAGGAGGTAGTCTCTAAATCGAGGTGGTCACTCGATCAAGATTGACTGTAAACTAGTTCCACGCGGACAGAAAATACCTGGAACAAATGAATATAACATACAACAGCGCATTCTTCGATATAGAAAGCACGCAGGCACACTATCACACAGTCAGTTTAAGTAGATTGATTGGTGAAACAGTGTTTGTATTTATATACCAAACATCTAGTTTCTTCTGCTTATTTCGTGTATTATTGTAGGATTCTACTGGTGTTTGTAGGGGTTATTGACGATACATCTTTATTTTCTTAGCTTAATTCGTGAATTTTCTGTGAAATTGGATACTTTTGTGTTTGAGGTGTAATTTCATGAAATAGTTTCGAGTTTTTTTTATTCATTTATTTTTACAATTGTTTTGATTTTTACCTGAATTTAGGACAATCTGGAAACTTCTTCCAATACGACCATTCCAATAAGAATACACGACAGGTGGTATTGGATGAAAATTTACTCAACAAGATTGCTGACTAAATAACCATTGTGTTGTTGTTGCGTTTAAAGGAAACATTTAACATATTTCAACAGAATCCTATCCTTTACGCACCTCGGGAATGATATTAAGAAAACACCGTGAATTGAGGAAATTAAGGTGCATATCTTTTGATTCACACATGACCTCGATATTTCTTCAACCTAGGACGAGTCCATTTTCTGTTTCGTCTGACAATAGTTTAACCCATTCCCACACAGCGACGCCTTTGGACGCCCCTAAAGAAAAATGATTGGGAAAACATCATGTAAAATGCAGAAATTGATTGTGACAAGCAATTTCTGAATTTTACCTGATGTTTTCTAAATAGAAAGTTGAAAGCAGCTTCAAATTGTCGTCTGCAACTCCTTTCAATTTGGACCAGTCTAAAATTTCGTTGTCTGGTAATGGTTTTAATCACCAGAAATATTAAAATATTGGGTTGGAGAAAGAAGCAGTGGATATGTAACGAGTAGCTCTATTTCTCGATCTGTACTCTGTTTTCATAGAAGGATTTATGAGTGCGAGTGATTTATTCAAGATGTTGAAACATTGTTTCTGTTTAATGCGTAGTGATTAATTGTTATTGTCTGAATGTCGAAAGGGAGTTTTGAAATCGAACTATAAAAGTAAGTTTTAGTTATTAGTTTTATTATTTTAATATCGTTAAATCCATTTAACCCTTTCTGTTCAATCCCTGGTTTTTACGCCCCTGTGATGTTATAATTTTAAGTCGTCAAACCAATAAAAAAGGTTAACAAAAGGGCGGCCAATGTCGGAGTTGAAAGCTCATGTCCGGACTGAATAAATAATTTGATTGGTCGGTTGGATTCTTTGATTGACAGGCGCGATTGATCACATTTATAAATTACGTTCACTTGCTACATTCGTTTTACCAAGACACACTATGACCCAAATTCAACGGAAGGTTACAAATTGACAATGATTTGAACTAACCCCATACCCACTCAGCTCAGGATCCTTTTAAAAGGTACTTGAAAACATTGTGTACAATGAGTAAATTGCCTGTAACAAGCAATTTCTTTATTTTCGACAAGGTTTGTTACTGTAAAATGCAAATATTTTTTTTTATCAAATTCCACAAACTTGAAATTATCGTCTGCAACACATCTTAGTTTGGAGCAGTGTAACGTGTAAAGTGTCTCATTTTCTTACAGTTTGAGTAATTTTGAAGAATATCTCACAAAGAAGGTTTGGTCTGCTCCGAAACACACCGTTTAGTTATTTGCCAGTCAATCGGTTAACCGATGAACGAAAACTCTTTATAACACAAGAAAAATATTTATTCAACATCTAGTTTGAATTATGAATTCATGTCGTTGAGGATTTTGTTTGAACGGGGTTTAAAGCCGCCTGTAACAAATTTTCAATCATATCGTGACTCCTGGAGCACTAACAATGGATTCTTGGTAAATCTCGCACCAGTACCACCGTTACATCCTTTTCTAGTCCCCAGCTGCTATCCCTCTTAGGTTTACGATTATCCCCCCCATTGGTAACAGACAGACGTCGGAAAGGCTATGGCTCGCCGCCGGAGATCGAACCCATTACACCAAATGATTGAAGACCGGGAGGAACTCCGTATAATTTCCAAAATATTGGCAACGTACATTCAAAAGGTGAAAAGACAAGGACTTTATTTATAATGATATCAACCCTATTAAACCATTCCCGCAAAATAAAATTTTAGACCTATCCAAATTGAAAGAAGCTGCAGACGAAAATTACAAAATGGTGAAATATAGGATTTTTTCGTCTTTTTGGACAGAAAACATTGCGGAGAACGAAGAAATTGCTTGTTACAAGCAATTTCTTCATTATCCACAATTTTCCCCAAATTCTTTTGCTCGAGGCGCGTAAAAAGGAGGGATTGTGTGGGAATGGGTTAAAAAGACTAGCCAGTTTTGACTTATCAGACACTTTTTCCTCCCGTGCGCAGGGCCTCCCTAATCCCTTCTCATTGTTTAAAAACGCCTGGCAGAGATGGACCTACGGTCACCATTCATTTAACCCATTCCCACTTGGCAAAATTTTAGACTGGTCCAAGTTGAAAGGAGTTGCAGATGACAATGTAAAGTTGATGAAAGTTTAGATTTTTTCAACTTTCTGGGCAGAAAACATTGTAGAAAATGAAGAAATTGCTTGTAACAAGCAATTTCTTCATTTTCCACAATGTTTTCCAAAGCTCTTTTTCTTGTGGGCGTCTAAAAGCGTCACTGAGTGGGAATGGGTTAACTAGCTGACGACTCACCTACCGGCCTCGTCAATTCTAAACTAGTTAGCCCGCTTCCACCGGGATTCGAACTCTGGACCTTCCTCTTCTGAATTGGACGCCCTAGCAACACCGCCCTAGAAACATGTGTATCTATACCATTTATGGGAATGTAGTCTTAAGGATTGATTACTGAGAAGGTTGCGACAGCTTGCGTCTTTATCTACATGTGTTGTGAATTCGTGGCTATCCCTTCCATTACCATACGATAAAAAGATGGTGAAAAAAGTCAATTGAAAAGAAAATTATTTCAAAGCAAAGACAGACATTTTGTTCTTTTGCATATATGTCTTTTTTTAATGAAACGATCAAAGTATTTCTGTTAGAAAGAGTAACCCACAGTAGTTCGGTGTGATATTTGAGAAATTCGACAACTTTGTTTCCAATGGCATTATTAATGTTTATGGAACAAAATTATTGTCACTTCAATAATTATTGCAGATGGGTAAACACAAGCTTTAAGCCCTAAAACAATACGAATTAAACAAGTCCATGTTACTCAATAAAAGCTGATTGCAAAAAAAAAAAGTATTTTTAAGACGCACTTGATCTACATGTTCTTATTCGTGAAGGACCCGGCTATAGCGCCGTTGGTAGCGCGTCAGACTCCTACAAATCGGGTCCTGGGTTCGATCCCGGTCGCGGTAAATATCCTTTCTGACATTATTCTCCAACAATGGGTGGATAATCAAAAGCCTAAGTGGGATGAGCAGCTGGGGGATTGGAAAGGATTCAGTGGTAGTACTGGTCGGAGAAATACCAGGATTTATGGTTAGGTGCTCCAGCCACTAAAGATGGCATTAAACAGGCGTCAATACAGGGATCAACATTTCAAACAAGGATAAAAGTCGCTTGTGTTGCCGCTATGAAGCTGGTATTATCTGTTTTCTTCGAAAGATATAAGCCTTCCAGCCATAATGAATTAGGGACAAGTAAAGACTAAGATCAGAGTTTTATTGTTCGCTCTGTAGGTAGATAGTGACTCGAAATATCTTAACCCATCCCAACACAATCCCGAAAACATGTTGTCCGAAACTCTTTTTTAATTTGGACCAGTCTTAAATTTTTATAACATACGCTATGTGGAAGTCCAGGCTGCATAACTTCTGCCCTTCAGACACATTTGGAATTATTAGAAAATGTCACACAAGACCTCGATTGTTTAGGTACTCATTTGAAACAATATTCTCACAGAGACATTTTGCCAATCGCGGCTGTCAGTCAAGGAATCAATCGACCGATCAAATCATTTATTCGGTTCGGAATTGAACTTTGAACTCCAACATTTGCCGCCATGGTTGTGAAACATTCTTGTTGGTTTGGCGAGTTAAACGTAGTAATAGTAACTATAGCTATTTAAGCGGTCGTTACAACGTTTAGTTCGCCAACCAACCAATTTACTTTTTCACTACATGCTACTGGCCATAAATCTGTCAAAATAAAGCCGTTAAAAATTCAAGAGGTACTTCACGTCGGAGTCACTGGACGAGGCCTGGGAAATAAGTGGGCGGGGCCAGCGACTGGTCAATTCTAATCATTACATTATACAAAGGGGTTGGTGAAAAATAACAAGTTTTTTTGGTTTCGTGTCAAAATTACCGTTTTCAGCAATTTTGATTGATTGATTGAATTGGGTTTAACGCCTCTTTCAACAGTATTTCAGTCATATCGCGGCGACTGGAGCTCCTAACAATAGTTTCCTGGTATTTATTACACCAGTACTACCACTGCATCCTTTCCTAGCCTCCATCTGCTATCCCATTTAGGTTTGCGATTATTGGTGAGAGACAAATGTCGGAAAGGCAATGTGCCGTCGCCGGGGATCGAATCCATGATACCACATGATTGAAGATTAGGAGTGTGACGAGCTACCGACTGCGCTATGACGGCGGCCCGTTTTCATCAAGGACATTGGTTAAACTTTGTTGACTCTCCGTAACTAAACAACATATTTATAGCAAGTAACGTCGATAAAATGTTGTTGAAACGAACCCATATATATTACATATATCATATCAAATGAAACATTAATGAGTTTGGGAGTATCCTACAAAACTTTACACACTAGTACTCTCAAAGGGGAACATCAGTTAAAGTAGAAGATATGATCCGGACAGATAGGAAACACACACGCACGAACACGCACACACACTATTCACCCACCCACTCACACACGGATAGAAGTAACTTTGTATGCCCGTCGCCGTTACGTGATAGGGCATAAAACTGTCACAAACTGGTGAAATATTTACTTAATAACTTTTTGTTATATTCTTTAGCAATTTTTGTTTTTATTTTCTTCGAGTAAAAAAACTTAAAACCTAATCACTCTGCTGGGTGTGATTGGATTTTAGTTTCATACTTCAATGAAAACGGAAAAATGAAATCATCATTATGCTAAAAATCGTAACAAGTTTTATTACATGTAATTTGAAGACGGAATATTCCGATCAGGGAAAATACAACCCTAACTAAATGCAAATACTGTCTAGTTTTATTGGTTTCGCTTACATGATGCATTCCTTTTAGTTTCTGTATGGATAGTTTGAAGTGATAGCCATTTATTTCTTACAAATAAGGGAAGATATAACGTCACTAGGCGTAAAAATGGTATAAATATTGCTTGAAAAAGCTGCATTTACGACATTTTGTATGCCGATTGGCGATAAAATATCAAACTGCAGGTAATTCCAATTTTGAATTTAGTTATTTCTATTACCTGGAACATATAAAATCAAAGTACTGAAAAGTACTGTAAGCTAGCAAAGCATTGTTATGTTCAGTAATCTTCTTTGTCGAACGTTATCATGATAAATAAACGAGATTAAAGTAACCAAGGGCTTAATTCATCCCCACACAATAACTCCTTATATAGTTCTGAATAACAATGTGGAACATGAAGAAATTGCTTGTTACATTGAATTTTCAAACAATTTGAAATTGTCGCATGCAATTTCTTTGAAGACTCAGATCAAAGTCATTTTGAACACGATGTGCTCATGTGAGCTAAACTACCTAGGAGATGAACTTGCAGGCAGAGTTTTCAAAATTCCTGAAATACACAAGAACTACTTTTTATTGCGTAGGCATTCAATAGATTTAGTGGTTAAGCCTCCAGTGGCAGTTTGCACTCGTTGAACTTTGAGACGACCTCAAAATTTTGTCTGAGCTAAAAACATTCACGGTAATCCAAGATATTTAAACACTTGTCATTCTGAATTTAATTCCTAGACAGAATTGCTTTGAATTCAAAGGACTGACAGCAATGGGAGGTCTTAATGATGGGCAATGTTTCTATTGAGAATTAAATATTCAAACATATGTGCCCTTAAAATGATTTATTTTTTGTGGTTTCGCTTCGGTAAGAGATTTAGGATTAAGGGTTAAGATTCTAACGTTGATCATAACTATAGACATTGTACTTATATACCGGACGTAAACCTTGTATATTGAAAAGTTTATAAGAAACGCAAAATGTAAGGCATTTTTTGTCAGGCTTTGATGAAAAATATCTTAAACAACGTATTAAGTTTTTGTTTTGACCTTGACCTTAAACATATGACCCCTTGGGCACCATTGACTGGTGTCTATCTATTTATCAAATATGAACCTAATATTGAACAACATAGAAGAAATGGAAATGTATTTTTATTTGTATAAATTGAGTTTTGCAAAGAGAGACAGACGAGCAGACTGAGGGGAGGCGGCAAATCAGTATAACCCGATCTTTCGTTCGTTAAATATATTCAAGGCTGAAAGAAACGTCTACAAATAATACTTTCATGTTTGTTTTACGTTTAAAAAGTCAATTTGCCTTCGGAAGCATTCTTGATCAACTAGTTACTATCAGTTATTCTATTAAAAACTAGGATGTTTCTTACGATAAGCTATGTTTGGATAGAAAATAGGTGTTATTAATGGCTTTCTTCAGACAAATGCGTAAACATTATTACTCATGTAGCGATTTAACTTTAGTTTTGATGGTTATGATGGGTGAGGTTGTTTTGTTGGATAAAAACAAAAAAAAAAAAAACAAAAAAAAAAAAACAAAAAAAAAAAAAACAAAAAAAAAAAAATCATATTCATCAATGTTGATCAAACATTATAGAACATTTTTATGAAAATATTGATGCATCCAAAAATAGAGCAAAAAGATGAAAACTTATTTCAGAGTTCTGGAGGAAATTTTGTCAACTAAAACAATGAATATAAAATTTGTATACATATATAAAAGATATATTCGAAAGAGCTTGTAAGAAGATTTTTGAACGAATGGAATCGGTCACAAACTCGTTTTAGATAATGAAAAGCCATGCACGACAACCGAGTCGAAATAAATACGTGTAGTCAAAATAAAAGAAACATCAAATTATACCATTACTGAAGATGAATTATTTACAACAATCCGAAGTCTAAAAAACAATAAAATTCCTGTAATAGACAATATTTTGAATGTACATATAAAAATTCAATAAAAAAATTTTGTCAGCATTCAAAAAACTTAATCTACTTTATATCATATATAGATCTAACACTGGATAGGTGCCAAGCAGCGAGACAAATGGCAAAATATTACCAATTTATAAGAATAAAGGGAATCCTTCGTCGCCTTAAAACTATCGGCCTATTACACCCTTGAGTTGCTTGGGAAAAAATGTTTTTTCTGCTATCCTGAGCAATAGAGCGCAAAAGTATACGAAAAAAGACGATAAAATAAGTACCTGCAAAGTCGGATTTAAACAAAGTCAATCTACAATAGACAACCTGTCCGTTTTACAAAGTAACTGATCTATTGAGAAAACCTGTTATGTAGATTTATAGATTTTAAATAATCAAGCATTTGACACGTTTTGGAGACAAAAATTGTGGATGGAAATAGTTAGACATGACCTAAATGATTTCCCCAAAAAAATTTGCAAAGTTTGTACGACAACATAAAATCCTGCACCAGAACACCATATGAATGCTCTGACTTTTCGAAAGTACACTTGGGGTTAACAAGTAGAAAATCATTCATAAATTCTTTTTTCTATTCATCTTAGATGACATTAAATATTTTTGATGAGAAAAATAATAGTAAAGGTAAAGAATGTTAAGGTTTCGTTCAAAATGTATATTTGTTATTCTGTAGATAATACTGTTTCACCAAGTGAAACGTCGGAAGATTTACAAATAAAATGAAACATATTCAAAGAATACTGCAGAATCTGGAAAAGTGAATGTAACGAAAGTACTTATATTTGTTTCCAAGTCAGGAAACAGCAAATTTGAATTTAATTTTGGCGGCAATGACTTGAAATTGTAGATGAATAGAAATACTTGGGCCTTAAGGTATCAATTACTTGTAGTTATATTGGAGCAAAACAACACCTAGCCAAACAAGCAACCAAGGTAATGTTTCAGCGTGTTTATAAATCAACTAGAAATCTCAACCTTAGCATTAATTTGCAGATAGATTTATTTGAAAAAAGCCGTTAAGCCAATATTTTGGGAATCATAGGCCTACAGAGATACAATTGTATAGAAACGGTCCAACCAACTACTACAAATACACCCTGAATTAAGAAAATTTACACCCTCGTATCTCATTCTAATTGAACTTGGTATATATTATTTCCGTCCTGATAATGTCTTCTGATATTAATCTAAAAATGCAGTATGGATAATGAATAAAGACAATAACATTACCCTATAAATTTTGATATATCCATCAAACAAGATAATCAAATTTCACAGTTTATTTTTAACCCGAAACTGAAATAAAGCGACACATCTCTTGTCAACATGCTGACCTGCAGGATCACGTGCAAAGTATGGGGCAAGGATTAATTACCTTGGAGACAGTGAGTTGACCTCAGATGGTGTATTCAAAACGACGATACTTCGTAATATGCCTATAGATGTATACGATTAATTATCAATTTTATTTGGAGAATGATATGCTGTAACAGTTTCGCGGGAATCACAAAATGCTGAGTCTATTTTGCTACCCTGTGTACATTGAACAATTTATTTGAATAAACTTGGTAAGATTTATTTTGGGTTAACATTTTAATGACGTTTCTTTAGAATTGAGTTTTCTGTTTGTTATTATACCTCTCGACTTAATCTTTGAATCGCATTGAAATCAAAGGGCTGAAAGCTCTTGTTAACACTGATATTGCGGTATTTATGTAATTCTTATGAATCAATTCTATATATATATCTTAAGACGTGTCATTTTTTGCTTTGCACAATCTAATCTTAGTCTTTACCTCCTACCAAAGCAGAAATATTCCAGGGTCTTCATGAAGTCTTGATAATATTTTCAAATAAATGTTCTCTGGAGCATTAACCAGTAGTATCTAAACGAAAAAAATGACACTTTTTGTTTTGCTTAAATCCGCTATGAACACTTTTCGGTCAAATCGCGGCGGCTGCAGCACCTAACAATAGATCCGGGTATATCTCGCACCAGTACCACCATTACATCCTTTCCTAGCCTCAAGCTGCTATCCAACTTAGGTTTACCATTATCCACCCATTGGTGAGAGACAAATGCCGGAAACAATATGTGCCGCCGCCGGGGATCGAACCCATGACACCCCATGATAGAAGATTTGGAGTCTGCTGCGCCACCGATTCTGACACTTATAATCAATTGAATCTATATGAAGACAAACAAGCATCTATAATATGGATCTCCCTGTCAAGGCATTACAACAGTACGTTTTATTTACTTGTGTTTATCGAATTAAAAAGTCATTAGGAATGTTATCCAATGTATCGACGCTTTGTTGTACTCATTTATCAATGACCTTTAACAGTATTTGGAACTACTTAACCCATTCCCACTCAATCCCTCCTTTTTACGCCCCTCGAGAAAAACGCTTTGGAAAACATTGTGGAAAATGAAGAAATTGCTTGTATCAAGCAATTTCTTCATTATCCACAATGTTTTCTATCCAAAAAGACGAAAAAATTCAAAATTCCATCAACTTGAAATTGTCGTCTGCAGCTTCTTTCAATTTGGACCAGTCTAAAATTTTGTTATGTTGGAATGGGTTAAGCTTTACTTACTTACAAAGAGCCTTTCTAGATTTTTTTTTTTTTGGGGGGGGGGGGGGAGGGGAGCTTCAAAAGAAAACGCTCTTATTTCAAACTGATTGGCCGTTCAAATAAAAATCTACTTGTGTTTTTCGCATTAAAAAGTCATCAATGATTTATCTGATGTATCGACGCGGTTTTTACACTTGCTACTCGAGGATCATTAAGGGTTTTTGAAACTACTCACACGTACCACGTAACAGAATAAAGACGTTTCTAAATTAAATGGAGCCGCCGTCTTAGCGCAGTCGGTAGCGCGTCAGACTCCTAACCTTCAATAATGAGATCTCATGGGTTCGATCCCCGGCGGCGGTACATGTTCTTTCCTACATTTGTCTCTCACCAATGGGTGGATAATCGTTAACCTAAGTTGGATATCAGCTGGAGGCTAGTAAAGGATGTAGTGGTAATACTGGAATCACTGAAATACTGTTAAAAGCGGTGTTAAAACCCAATTCAATCAATCAATCTAAATTAAATGGATCGAAATATTTATCGCACGGATGTGTTTACTTTACCTCGAATTAAAAGTCATCGCGAGAGATAGACGGTGTTGTACATGTCGAAAAGACTTTATCAATTTCTCAAGAAAAAAAGAGTAATGATAAAAAAATGATATGGATCTATCTATCAGATTGATACTAAAAAAACAACAACAACATTATTTCATAACACGTTCTAATCACATTGAAAGCTTCCTTTATCCAATATATAAATATTATCTGATGTATTGATAAGGTATTGAACTCTTTCCTCTTGGTCAATAATATATTGGGTAGATAACGCATTTCTGCTCACACAAATTTATATTTAACGAGTTGAATTGACGGACCACTGGCCACGCCCACTGAGCTCCACTGAACTCCGACAGGAAGTTCCATTTCGATATTAAACAGCGTTATTTTGTAAAAAAAAATATGTTAAGTAACATGTAACCAAAAGGTGAAATGGTTGGGTGGCGATCCAAATATCGTAACTACAACGATACAACAAGTTGTAGTTTCGACGTTTAAGTCACAAAACCAACAAAAGCGCATTCACATAAATGTCGGCCGATGGCGGAATTCAAAGGTCACTTTCGGTGAAGATGAATTAATTGACTGGCCGTTTGATTCTTTGATTGACAGAAGCGATTGGTTAATTCGTACATTAGAACAATATTCGACGATTAGCATGGCAACAAAGGGACTATGAAATATGAATTTTGGGGGCCTTTAGGTCTCTTTACCCCATTTAGTTTTAATCTGACTTACTTAATGGTAACATTAATTTAGTAGATAAAAAGATTACGCAGATCAAGCATGTTTGGCAGCAAACAGAACATAGAACTATTCATTGCCTATAAAACGCATGTCACGTCTAGCTTTGAATATCAGCCAAAACAACAAACATGCTTACGTCGAATTTGATTTCAGGGCATAGCTTTTATTTCCCCTATATATCCAGTTGGTTCACTGACGAATATTATCAAGGAATGGCATAACGTGGTTTAGTGCGATAATGTTCAAAGTGTGCAGACAATGTATAGAAATTTAGAACGGTGTCCGAATTAGCCCTCTTTATTCACCGTGAGGAAATATTTTACTTTGGTAAATCTAAAAATATCTTTACCCATTCCCATACAACAAAATTTAAGACTTGTCTAAATTGAAAGAAGTTGCAGACGACACTTTCAAGGTGATGGAACTTTATTTTATCATTTTTTCGTGTTTTTGGATAGAAATACTTTGGATAATGAATTAAAATGCTTATACCAGTAATTTCTCCTTTTCTAACAAAGCCTCATTGTGTGGTATCGGGTTAACAGATAAAAATATCTAGGCTTTTTGAGTTTTACGATATATGCAATGTCATATTTATAATAACCTAATTTTATGTGAAAAATTCATTGTTCTTAAGATCCATAGATTATAATTACAAGAATCAAAAGAGAGAGGGGGAATCTACTTTCGCGCTTGCACATAAAGCAGTTCATAAAAAATGTCTCAAGTTGGTGAATTATGTGTGTGTGTGTGTGTGTGTGTGTGCGAGTGTGTTATTGTGTCTAAAACATGTCAAATTATAAGAAGGAGGAGGTATCGTCGTTAGGCGTGCAAAATGTCGTAACTTCAGCTTTATTCAAGCTGTAGTTACGACATTTTGCACTCCCAACGACGATATTCTTTGTTGTTTCTGATGAGGTATGACATTAAGAATCTCTCGCACACTTCTCTATGAGTGCCGTTTCGCGGCATCATACAGTGTAATTGGGTGTTTAGTTTCCTATCTAATGAACAAAATATTTCATCTCTTAGATACTATGCAGTCTAAGTAGTTGTTTATCATAACTCTGCATATTTTGTCTGATAGTAATTCAAAAATAAATTACTGTCAAGGAAACGTCTCTATTTTGTTTGAATAATTTTTTTTTCGCCAGATTTTGGTGTAACCCTCTGCGTCAAAGAACAGTCTAAAAACTAAATTAAGCTAAAGGAATGTTCAATAATTTGATTTAGATTTGACATCGATGTTTTCCAGAGGACAATTTTGGTATATTTAACAGCACGCCTAAAAAAAGTAGCAACCCTAAGCTGCTTTCCTCACTCAGCAACCACTATCTACTAAAACGAACATTTTTTTCTAAGACGGGTTGTATAATCACTCTTTAAACCCATTAACGAAATTTTAGATTGATTTAATGGGGTTTAACGCCACTTTAACAATATATCAGTAATATTGCGGCGGCTGGAGCATCTAACAATGGATCCTGGTATTTCTCACACCAGTACTACCAATATATCCTTTCCTATCTTCAAACTGCTATCCCACTTACGGATATCCACCCATTGGTGAGAGACAAATGTCGGAAAGGATATGTGCCGCCGAAGGGGATCGAACCCACGACATTCCGTTATTGAAGATTAAGAGTATGACGCGCTACCGACTGCGCTATGACGGCGGCGGCAAAATTTTAGACTAATCAAGATTGAAAGAAGCCGCCGTCATAGCGAAGTCGGTAGAACATCAGACCCCAATCTTCAATCATGGGATGTCATGTAACTTGTAACAAAATCTAAAATAGTTGGTTGGTCACTTAAATATCGTAATTGCAACTTGAAAAAGCTGTTTTTACGGCGTTCTAGTTCCCTAAACCAACAAAATGCTTCACATAATTGTCGGCAAATATCGGAGTTCAAAGTTCACTTTCGGTGAATAATTTGATTTGTAGATAGATTCTTTGATTGGCAGTCGCGATGTGTCAATTGACCAATCGCTGGTCCGTCCAATGGCTTTGTTAGACCCGCCCTTTGACTCCTACAGGAAGTTCCGCTTCGATTTTAAACCGCGTTATTTTGCAAAATTTATTACCAGTGCCATGGAACAAAAATGAAGAATGGTTGGTTGGCGACATAAACTGCGTAATTACAGCTTGAATAAACTGTAATTACGATGTATAAGAAGCCAAACAAACAAAAAAGGTGAAAAAATGGCGGCCAATGTCTGAGTTGAAAGCTCAGGTCCGAGCTGAATAAATGATTTGATTGGTTAGGTTGATTCCTTTATTGGCAGCCGCGATTTGTCAATTCCAAACTAGGCGAAAACATTTTTTCTTTAATGTTGCATTGTACCTTATCGGCGTCTTTTGTTTTAAAATGTTACATTCCAATACCGACTAGATCAGACAAGTTAGCTTCGAACGTCTACCATAGATCAAACTAAACTTCAATATGATATCAAAACGCATTTGTGAATACAAATGGATTTTTCACGAGAAAATATTACAATTTTTAGTTTCGTCTGTCTAAACCGGGCGTTCTGATTGGTCGAAAAAAATATTCGTAGCTCCAAGAAAAAAAATTTAGCACGAAGCGATTTTTATGCTTTCACACAAAGTAGTCCTATACAAAAAGGTATAAAAAATTGTTAACTTTATGTTTTTATCGCTTGATGCTTTTGCTTTGAAATGAATCCGCTTCCCGTATTCGTACAGTATGATTAGTTTTTTTTCGGTTCACACCTCCATGAAAACAAAAACACATTCTCTTCATCTCTTGAATATTCACTATGAATAACATCAACAGGTAATAAGACAAATTCCCTTTTTACCGATATTCTATAGTTCGATCAATCATGAACAACAGAAAGAAACTATTATATCACATACTAAATAAAAAGGGTATAGGGACACACAAAAAAATCGTAAAGTTATAGTTCATTTAACTTTGAGAATTCTTTTGTTGAAGATTCTTTCAATTCATTATGTATGGAATGGAAGAGATGTATCCGATGGCTTTAAAATAAAATCTGGTTACTGAACATTTGAATTAGAAGGAAATCGGGTGGCCTTAAAACAAAATCTGTTTACCGAAAAATTGAATTTACCATGACGTCCGATGGCTTAAAAACAAAACCTGTTTACTGAGAAAATTTGAATATTAAGGATGTCCGATGGCTAAAAAACAAATCTTTTTAATGAAAATTGAATTACAACGACGTCCGATAGCTTCAAACAAAATCTTTTTACTGAATAGTTATAACGTAAAAGGTTAGTTTTTCGGGAATTAATTTGCAATGGCATAATATAATATGAAATATTTTTTTTCTATACAAATCGATTGTTGATATTCTTTTTACTGTGCCCATTTCTTATCTAGCAATATCTATTATTTCATAAATGTTTCACATTAATATCGGCCGACGTTTGAGTTAAACGTTCACTCCTAGTCTAAATGAATTATTTGATTTGATCGATTGATTATTTGATTGATCGATTAACTATTTGATTGATCGATTGATTATTTGATTGCCAGCCAATTTGGCCAATTCTTAGATTTGACTAAAACTTTAAAATCGTTTTCACTTGAATCAGTTGACTCAGATCTGTACTAACCATGACGTGTAGCCGAAAAGAGCTGATAAAAGATTTAATACGGATGAATTTGAGTCAAAATTTCGAAAAGGAATATAGCCAATGGGTAACCAAACCCTCGTAACTATAACTTGAAGAAGATGGAGTTACGATTTTTTGTCGCTCGCCGACGATACGCCGAAAGGTTTGAATGTTAACCCTTGTCATGCTGTTTAGAATTGCACTAAAATCAGAGGAATGAAATCTATGGAGGCGAAAGCTACAAGCTGATATTTCATTTGACACTGATTTCATAAACATTTCTGCCTTGAAAGGGACAAGCATGGTGGTGTAGACTAAGATCAGACTACACTTATGTCTAGACTTATCTTTGTCTACACCTCCTTCTCAGACAGGAATATTCCGGGTTCAGCATAACAAGGGTTTAAAGTCTGTCAATAGTGTGTATTTTCGACAACCGTTAGTCTGCATTATTTTTAATTTTTACCAAAGCCAATAAAAATTTAAAAAAAAAATGAGAAGGAATTCGGATTGAGGAGTGGGCAAATCGTCATCCAAAATCAACCACATAGTGACAATAAGAGAAACAATTTAGTAACAAGGCCTTTTCAGTTTATTACATTCTTGCTTCTCCCACGAGAGATCGTGTTTTGTCTCGACGCTTTTTAATATATCCCTTATGTATTATTTCGTTGAATTCTGTAGGTGTAACGACGGTATATAATTAGTCGGCGGTGAGGTGAAGAAATAAGAAATAACTCTCCTTGCTCTTCAGCTTGTCGAGAAATTTTATTGGATACATTCCTATACGATATCCTTGTATAATTTCTCAGAGTTTTTTGTCGCTGTCTTGGATTGTTTCAAACCTCTAATCTAATTTATGAAGACATAAAAGGACTGAACATCCTAAAATCGAATATCGAATATTCTTGAATCGTCCCGATGATTGATTTTAATATCTATTATCTAGTAAAACAAACTACATACAGACAATAACTGACCAATCGCGGCTGTCAATCAAATAATCACTCGTCCAATAAAATTGTTCATTTAAACCGGAGGTTTATGACATGGGCCGTCATGGTTGTGAAAAATTGTTTTTGTTTGGCGACTTAAACGTTGTAACTACATCTTATTCAAGCCGTAGTTACGACGTTTAAGTCAACAACCAAAGATTTTATTTTTTAGTTACATGTACCTTACCATAACTTTTACAAAATAACTCCGTTATATATCGAAGTGAAACTTTCTGTAGGAGTCACTGGGAGGGGCCAGCGATCTAGGTCATAATTGCTGTTTCATATCGGATATGAGAAAGATATGCCAGTATGTGTCAGTTACAGATATAGGTCCGAATATGTATGGAAATACAAGTTTCATTCTCTGATAGAGAGCAATTAGGCCCGATAGTCGGAATACGATATACCCATAACTTGACGACAAGATTTCAGACGGACCAAATTCAAAGAAGTTGCAGACGACAATTTAAAGTTGAATCAATTTTGAAAATCTTTGTATATTTTTTTTTATAGAAAACATGGAAAGTAGAAAAAATGCTTGTAACACGATTTGTTCTATACATTCATTCTTGGTCATCGTAAAAAACGGGAGTGGGTTGGATTGGGTTAAAGATAATTGCAATTTGAAAAAAAATGCTTTAATACTTTTTTCCTCATTAGTTTTGCTTGTCACATAGCTGCAAAAGTTCGTATCCACAATCCTTTTTACACAGCTCACAAAACTATCATTCCGAATGTAACCAGCCATACGGTAATAACACGGTACAGAGTTCGCCAATAAAACATAAAGAATAACAACGGACATATCTGATGATGCTAAATTTTCCCGGATTTCTTTTGTTCTTCAAAAAGGATACTTATTCTGTAATATAACAACCATTTTGTTTTCTTCTATAAAGAACATTTGTATGCAAATAATGATTGCCCAATGAATACTAAGTAGAATGCTTTATCAATGAATATCAGTTTTATGGGGGTTATATAGGCAATATTTCTTATGAAAATATTTTACTTCCCAATATCTGGCTTTCTTTCCTTTAACTCTAAACAACTGCATTATGTTACATTATTAGACTTACTAGAAATATTATTTTTAATGAGATTATATTACGTTAAATTTCATATATATTTTACATGTATACTATTACATTATATTATATTATATTATGTCAATCTAAAACATGCAATATATCTAAAACATGAAATAATTTTGAAAAAAAAGGAAAATACACGCTAACTACAATATCATATGACCCTATGTGTCAAGCATTTCGCATGTGCGTGACTCGCACACATTGAGCACCCTGGACAGCCGATCGGGGCAATTAGAACATTTGCTTATTGTTTAAAGAAGCTTTGGGTCAGTATCTATCTACAGAGCGCAGAGTGAAGACTCTGATCAGACTGTGCGGATGCAGAGGCTGATCTGAGTCTTTACTTAGCGCACATGTATAATGGTTGGAAACGTCGCGCATACGCTCATATGTAATTCTACCATCGTACTAACCAACGAATCAACCTGGTAACCAAATAAATCAATTACCCCACCCCTTTTGAACAATGTATGGTTTACTTTATAGTAAATCTCTTCTTATAAGAGAATCTTTCAAGATATAACGACAGAGAGCGAACAAATTATTTCAGTTTAAGCTGTAGCTACAACGTTTCTGTAGCCGACCAACAACATGTAACTTTGCAGTGAGTTCGTGTTTACCTGATTTATCACTAATGTGAATGGCACGGAATTAAAACAGAGTGACTCGGTGATATTAAACAACAGAATCGTTCGGTAAGAAGTTTCATCAGCATCTATGTGTTCGATGATAAATAAGCAATCTGGCCTAAACCGAAAAAAAAGTTTTAGGAGGCATTTAAAGTGCGCTAAATTGGTAAGTTACTGCCAAATAAGCAATTTTTCCCTTTATCACAAATTTTTCAAGGATATATTTCTTTCGGAGCGTCTAAAAGCGGGATTGTATAGTGATTGATGCATTCTGTATGTATATCAAGTTTCATCAGCTGGATCATTCTATTGCAATCTTCCGCTTTTGATTTCAAAACCTGGAAAACATTTCTCTAACAACATCTACATGATGATCATTTAACCCAATCCCACGCAGTCACGCTTTTGGACTCTCCCCTTACCGTAGACATATGGTGGAAGAAATAGAAATTTCTCGTAAAAAGCAATTTCTTGATTAACCCAAATGTTTCCTACCCTGCCCCCACCCCACCCCACCCCACCCCAAAACAAACTCACACACAAATGAAATTTCATAACCATTGCCGTCAACAACTTCTTTAAATTTAGACTTGTCTAAAATTGTGTTCTTCGGTTACAGGTTAATGCTTTACGATGGATTACTGCGATTTCTCGGTGGACTATCACTTGATAATTTTACACGATGATCTTGTAGTTTCGGTAGTTTAAGCCTCGCTTTCGTTCACTTCGAACTGCTAAACGTCATCTCAGCCGGCTCAAACTCATGCTAACGTCTTCAGTTTGCTATCAAAATGATTCGCCTTCAGAGAGCCTTCAAAATCACATTTTGTCTCATTTTGCATTACAGAAGTATAATACTGAGGCTCTAGTTTTTTTGGGGGGGCACCCGGTGAAAGATGAATCGGTCTTACACTGTAAACAAATTGTTTACAGACAAACATTGAGGAATAATCGAAAATACCATTTACACTGCATTCTTTGATAGTATATGTATTTAGCAAGACACTGGGACACTTCTTGTGCTTGGATTTACAGACTACAAACATTTATTGTTTTGTGTTTACATGTGTACTTGTATTTATTGTTTTTTCGGGGCCGCGCCCATTGTACAGTTGGTATCGCGTAGGACTTCTAGTCATTGGGTCCCCGGGTGCGGTCATCGGCCGCGGTAAGTATCCTTTCCGACATTTGTCTCCCACTAATGGATGGATGATCGTAAACCTAAGTGGGTTGAACGGCTGTAGGCTCGGAAAGGATGAAGTGATAGTACTGGTGAGAGAAATAATAGGAATCCGTTGCTGGGTGCTTCAGCCGCCCCGATTTGACTGAAAAAATGTTAAAAGTGGCATTAAACCCAATTCAATAAATAAATCAATTAATCATTTTTGGGTGAATATCGTTCTTTCTAGTCGATGACGAATATTATCATTGAGACACTGTGAGAAAAGAGAACCTGTGTGTAGCTATATTTCCCTTTTAAGACAACTTTTTCAATACCATAGTTATTATTTTGAAGTCTAAACATTATTTCGACTTGGTCTATTCTAAAATTGTGAAGCCTCGAAAAGGGAAAATACACAGCAAATCGTCGGTGCACGAGCAAAATATCGTAACTACAGCTTTATTAAAGCTGTAGTTACGACAGTTTACTCGAGCACCAACGAAACAGGGAATGCGTGGAATAGAGCTATTACACTATCATGTGCGTTTTACCCGGACTCAAATATCGGGAAAGACGAAATGTAGACAAGTAATTCTTAACCCCTTGTCATGCTTTTCCCGGAACATTCCTGTTTTGACAATGGCTTCAAGTCTGATCTTAGCCTAATTACCTGCTTATTGTTGGTGTTTTTGAGAGAAATCTTTGAACACAAGGTCGATCTAATTATGTCAAAGTTTTAAAATCTATTGAAAAGTTGAAACATATTCAGCGGGACAAGGGTTATTATCTAGACTTTAGCAGTAAGTGGTGGAGTGTTTATGTAGCTTTCCTTGAAAATGCTTTTTTTATGGATTATCACTTGTCAATTTCACCGACAAATGAGTGAAACCTTTTCGGCAAGCAGTATCGACAAAGATCAGCCTGCACATGTATGTTGTTTGATCTTTGTAGATATAGCCCGCTTATCAATTTATATTTTACGACTTTATGAGTTCTTTTTATACTCCTTTTGATAAATGACGCACGTTTTTGTCTCTCACAAATGGGTGGATACTCGTAAACCTGACTGGAGGCTAGGAAAAGATGTAGTGGTAGTACTGGTGTGAGAAATGCCAGGAATCCATTGTTAGGTGCTCCAGCCGCCGCGATTTGACTGAAATATTGTTAAAAGTGGCGTTAAACCCAAATCAATCAATCAATCAATGATCTGCTGCTTATAAAATGAACGTTTAATTAATCTTATTGGTCATTTTGGACAATAATTGTCAGCTAATCAACTACCATGAGCTGGTGAACGAAAATAATGTTGCAGGTGCCTAGCAATTATTATTATTTGATTATTACATTTTTTTTGTTTTCTTTGTTTCATTATTCAAATCTCATAAGATAAATTATTATCACAAACAATAGTTGAATAACTGAATTCGAAACATGTATCTATTATTTTCACATGCAAGACACTTGCTAAGTTCTACCATTTAAATAGATATCATTTTAACCTTTTATTTTTTTTTTTCAAAATTTTAGACTCGGCCAAGTTCAAATGCTAGCAGACGACATTATAAATTTAGAACAAGCCAAAACCTAACCATCCAATACGACAGAAACTGTTGTGGGATTAAAAGAAGAATTTTTCATCTGAATATTTTTGTATGACTTTACCTTTCATTTAAGAGATGATAAGTATGAACCGAAAAACCTAATCAAACTGTATGAATACGCGAAGCGGATTGATAAATAAATGTGATTAGGTTTTCTGGTTCTTACCTCCAGGAAAGCAAAAATATTCTCTTCATATCTTAAATTTAATAGCATCGAGCGAAAAAAGCAAATTTTGGTACCTTTCTGTATGGGATTATTTTGTGTGGAAGAATACAAAATGGTTGCGTGCTCAAAATTTTGAAAGAAGTTGCACATGAAAATATCTAAATGGGGATTTTTTTTTAAAATCTCAGTGTTTTGGGAAAGAAAACATGGTGGATAATTTATGGGCATGGTTAGTAAGTGCCGTTAATACAATAAAAAAGTAGAGAGAATATTTTTTTTTTGTTTTCATTCGAGTATGAACCAAAAATCTTAATAACTCGAAGCAGATTTATACATGTACATTGTGGATGTACGACGCGTCGAGTTATAGTGAGTGTTTTAAGGTCAATTTTGTCTATATAATAGACAAAAATGACCTTTGATCGCTCACTATAACTCATACATCTATAGTGTGATTTAGTTTTTAGGTTCATACCTCAATGAAAAAAAAATTTCTTATAATTCAATGCCATAAAGCAAAAATAAAAGTAAATGCTTTCCAAGATTTGAGTATAATTTTATACATCTACTTTGGGCGGAAGCATTGATGCGTATACACGAATAGATACCCGCTCGTTTTTTTCATGGAAGTATGAACCAAAAAAGTCAACATATCAAAACGCTTGAATCTTGATAGACGAAACTGGAATCATTAAGAGATGAAGAGAATATTTTTTGTTTTCATGGAGGTATGAACCGAAAAACCTAATCACACTGTATGAATACGCGAAGCGGATTCATACATTGTGTGATTAGGTTTTTCGGTTCATACCTCCATGAAAACAAAAAATGTTCTCTTCTTTTCTTATAATTTGATAGCATAGAGTGAAAAAAACAAAAGCTTTACAAAATTTGATACCTTTTTGTATGGGACTATTTTGTGCGGAAACATACAAAATCGCCGCGTGCTCAAAATTTTGTTCATGGAGTTATGAATAATTTTTTCGACCAATCAGATCGCTCGTTTTTGATAGACGAAACTAAAAATTAAATTATAACAAAATAAACTCAATTAAGCTGATAATTTCTGAATGAGACGTTTGTGTATTATAAAACAATTGTAAATCTTAGAAACCCCGCCGTTGAAAGCACTTGAAAAACTATAGAAACGGCTTAATCAAACACTCTTTGGTATTTAATCTGGAGTAGTTCTTCAGATTTATGGGGAACACAAATCGAAATGTTATAACATATCGCTATAAGACACTCATTATAAGACAATAGTCTCGTAAAAATGCCTCATCGGGTCCAACGTTCTCTTTTCATTTATAAGGGTAGCCAAAATATAGAATTGTGTTAAGAGATGAAGATAATATTTTTTTGTTTTCATGGAGGTATGAACCGTAAAACCTAATCACACTGTATGAATACGCGAAGCGGATTCATACATCGTGTGATTAGGTTTTTCGGTTCATACCTCCATGAAAACAAAAATATTATCTTCATTTCTTATAATTTAAAAACATCAAGCGAAAAATGCAACAACTGAACAAATTTTGATACCTTTTTGTAGTGAACTATTTTGTGCGGAAGCATTCAAAATGGCTGCGTACTCAAAATTTTGTTCATGGAGGTATGAATTAAATTTTTCGACCAATCAGATCGCTCGGTTTTGATAGACGAAACTAAAAATTAAATTATCTACAAAATGTTTGTGAACATCACTCGAAAAGGTACCATTTAGATACGTTTTTCTGCAATTTAACTATATGAAAAAGTGGCTAAATACAGTTCATGTAATTCAGGGTTGATATACAAAAATGATAGTATATAAATTGGCCTTTCTGTATTCATCAAAAGTAAAAAAAAGAAAAAAAAAAAATATATATATATATATATCGAAAGTTCATTTCGGTTATAAACATCCGCAGTTTGCAAGAGATGTAGCGTTCTATAATTTTAAGAATCAAAAGTCAATTTAAGCTAGCAAAGCGTCAGTTTTGATAGCTTTAGTATACAGAAAAAAATTTGAGGTCTTCTATTATTTAATCGATAGCAAACTGCCACTGGAGGCTTAACTGCTACACCCATTGATTGCATACGCCATAAAAAGTAGTTCAGGAATATTGCAAAATCTGCTTGCAAGGTCGTCTCCTATATATCTTTAGCCCACACGAGCACATCGTGTTCAAAATGACCCCGATCAAGGTCTGAAAAGTAGTTGCAGACGACAGTTTCAAATTCTTGAAGGTCTCGAGCGTCCCTAGCGATATATTTGATATCTTTGTTTGAAGGCGATTAAACATTGACTGCGCTGTAGTTGCGTTGTTTTGATAACCAATATCGATGCTGTTATACTAGTTTAACCCTTTCCTTTACAGTCCCCGGATTTTACCTCCCTTTGACTTTATACTAAAACAATTGTGGAAAAAGAAGAAATAGCAATTTCTCCGTTTTCCACAACATTCTCTGCAAAATAGGGTGGTTTGTTTTCAAATTGTACCCAATTTTGATTGTCCTTTATATCCTCTTTTTTTTAATTTGGACTGGTCTAATGTTTCAAAAAAACGGGAATGGGTTGAACTATAAAGTGCTTTGTGATTAAAGTACATTACGTCCTTGCTAAAATGACGCATTGAAGAACTCTTGAAAATAAATGTTGTTAGAACTCATTAGAACCGTTACGTTGGCCAACTTTTACTATGGCCTATCGTATAGGTAACTGATATATCGGACTTGATGTCGAATTGCCCAGTTTCTCTACGGCTATGGTTAACACATTCCCACTCAATCCCTCCTCTTTACGCCTCCCAACGAAAAGGCTGCGGGAAACATTGTGGAAAATGAAGAAATTGCTTAGGATTAAGCAATTTCTTCATTATCCACAATGTTTTCTATCCAAAAAGATGAAAAAAATTAAAATTCAATCAACTTGAAATTGTCGTCTGCAGCTCCTTTCAATTTGGACCGGTCTAAAATTCCACTGTGTTGGAATAGGTTAAACAGTTTTATCTCTCGGGAACTATAAATTTCATTTATAGCAGGAAACATCGGTGAAACATTGTTGAAATGATTCCATGTATTACATATATCAAATCCTATGTCACATTTATGAGACCATTTTCGTTGGCTATAATATTGTATTTCAAAAGTTCTATTTAGCTTTTTGCTCTTTTACTTGCTTAGAAAATATAGGAAATTCACTCTTAAGTGCACCTTGTAATGACATAAAGATTTTTTTCAAAACGGAGTAAATTTAAATTGAAGAAGACATAATAAAATATAAACATCTTCTTTAGTGTTTTCTGGTAGACTTTCGAGTTTCTCAGTAGATAATCGCTCAATAACGTCATATATACAAACCCCAAAAGCGAGTGAAATCATCAACTAAATAAACTCTCTGTTTTGATAGAATTCGGCCTGCTTTCGTTTATTGCACGCTATCGAAAGCAATCAATACCAGGGCCAAAGACTCTGATGACGTCATTAGGTTGCCCCTGTAATTTCATATGCGAAGTGGCGCCCTTCTTGATAAATTGATTGATTCAATAGGGTTTAACGCCACTTTTAACTGTAATTCAGTCATATCGCGTCGACCCGGGCATCTAACAATGGATTCCTGGTATTTCTCACACCAGTACTATTACTATATCCTTTCCTAGCCTCCAACTGCTATCCCACTTAGGTTTACGATTGTCCATCCACTGGTGAGAGGCAAATGTCGCAAAGGATATTTGCCGCTGCCGGGGATCGAACCCATGACATCCCATTATTGAAGATTATGAGTCTGGTGCGTTACCGACTGCGCTATGACGGCGACTGCGCCCTTTAGGTTTTTCTAAAAAAGGTAATAGTTTTTCTCTTGTTGCATTAAACAAATAGAGTTTAAAGATCCTACATTTAGCATTTTTCCAGCAAAGTGTACAGCAAAAATCAAAGATAGGTAATATGTAAGAATTGTTAAATAATTGTTTCATTTCAAAAGACAGATAAACCGATTTTTTTTCTCAGAAGCGAGATTTTGCTATTCATTTTAGAACTAATTTTGTCAATATGCACATTTCATGACAGGAGTTTGTCAACGTAAACACCCAAAATTTTATGGGACTCAACAATTTCAATACCAACGTTATTTATCTTAAAACCAAATTTTAACGTTTTATTCTTTGTTTAGGACCAATAAGCATTCACTTTGTTCTATTTGCATTTGCAAGCATACAGTTATTAGAACACCATGCCAGTATCGAATTTTAGCTATTTTGTAGGTAGGCTTTGTAATTCGTCATTGCTGATGCCAGATGTATAAAGTGTCGAATAATCCGCATACAGGTCTAGACTGGACGCTTTTACTTGCAAACTCATGTCATAAATTTAGATTAAAATTAGAAGAGGTCCTAAAATAGAGCCTTGCGGGACACCACTAGATATTGTTTGCAGAGAAGAATGGATATCATTATATCTTATGTACTGTTTCCTATTAGACAAATAAGATTCAAATAAAGATAAGAATATTTCTGAGATATTGTGTAATCTGAGCTTATATAATAAAATTTTATGATCTACCAATCAAAAGCCCCTTTCAAGTCGACGAAAACCGATCCGACAAGTTTCCGGAATCAATTTCTTTCGACAATTAATCGATTAGCCGAATGAGCGCTGTTTGGCAAGAATGTTTTTCTCTAAAATCTGATCGATTCTTCGATATTATGCTGTTTTTCATCTAGGAATGAAAATAGTTGCTTATGAAAATGACGTTCAAACTTTTTTTTAAAATGGTTGGCAATATTGGTATTTGGCGTTAGTTATTTGGATATTCTTTTTGAGACCCCTAGTGTAGAGGTAGAACATATGCCTAGTTTATTATTGAAATATACCTTTACAGAACTGTTGTTTATGATGGAAGTTAATGGTAAAACTATGTGATAACCACACGATTTCAAAACTTTTGCGCTTATCCCGTCAATGCAATCAGCTTTTTTATGCCAAGTTTTTATATCGTTTGACAAACCTCTGAGGATGTAATGTAATCTAGGACAAAACATATGTCTTTAAATATATTGTTTAAATGTTATGCATTCAAGAAAATGTATTTTCGTTGAAATATGACTTTTCTACGATGTTTGCTATGTTGATGAAATGATCAACAAAAGATAATCGATATTACATCTTTTATTGAATGAACAACAAGTGCTATATTTTCACGACTTGCGGAGCCATTCTTGAAAATATAGCATTCGCTGTTCACCCAATAAAATATAAATCAATCTTACACGAAATAAACAAGAATCCTATGTATAACTCCAAGACCATTCATATGGCTCAGTTAATAAAATTTCGAGACGTATTTTCCGGTTATTCAATATAAGAAGCACCAATCTTAACTTAAATGCAAAAACTGTCTAGATTTATTGGATTCGTTGACATAACGTATTCATTTAGTTTTCTGTATGCACAATTTGAAATGATAGCCTTTTTTCTTGGAAAAAAGAAAAATACAATCATTCAAACTATTTTCGATTGTATCTGTACATATTTTACATTCTATATACTGGAAACTTTACAAAATTTTTGGCATAACTCGTGATATTTTTGGCCAAATTTTCTCGATACTCAATACCGAAAGAAACGTCCACATAATCACATAATCATGAGATCTGCTCGTCTTTAGCTCTGCGTGATATTCTGTGATTTATCAATTAAGTTTGGCAGAAAGGTCTAATATTTAAGTTACGACAACTCGAAATTACATGACCCATTCTCGGGTAGGTTTAAAATTATTTAGCTCATTACTATACAACAAAATTTTAATGATACAAAATATTTCAAGCGGCAGGGAGTTAAATTGAACATCGAACAAAATTTTAGACTAGTCCAAATTGAAAAAGTTGCAGACGACAATATAAGGATGATGGAATTTTAGACTTTTATTCATTTTCCACAATGTTTTTCCAATTGTTTTTCTTGAGGGGAGTCAAAAAGGGTCAATGTGTGGCAACGGATTAAACAATTTAAAACAAACAGTTATACATTTAAAAAAAATGAATAAATAAAAATAAATAAATAAACAAAAATAAAAAATAAAAAAAATGAAAAAAATAATAATAAAAAAATAAAAAGATAACACATAATGTCTACACCCAGTTCTGTCAGCCCTTTGATTTCAATGCAATTTTAAAATAGAATTTTAGTCACCATGACAAGAATTAAATCATAATCACAGTGTGTCAGACAATGTAAGTCCAATTGAATGCTTAAAACCCGTTTCTGTGTTCTTCAGTAATAAAAATCCTAGCCCCCCTAATCTGTATTTCGATGATATTTAAATACAACATGTTGATAGCCGTAAACATCTTGGGTTAACGTTAAGTAGCAACTGTTAGTGGCATGAGCATGAGCATATGGACAGCTTATCTAAATCAGCATCCCTAATTCTTAGGACGATGAGAAGTCTAAAGTTAAGATTAAAAGAAAAAATCTTTAAATTGAATCCATTTTACTTTTTTATGCCCTATTTTAAAATAGCCGTCGATAGTTTTGGACTATTTCACAGCAGAAGAAAAGGATACGTTAGAGAAAATTCAAACTGAGGCTACAAGAATTGTATCTTGTCTAACTCGATGCGTTTCCTTAAACCTTTACTAGTTCGAAAATTTTTAGACCTTTCCAAGTTCAAAGATTTTGCAGACGAAAAATTAGTTTGGATTTATTTTGAAAATTAACCGTTCAATAGGGTAGAAAATATTGCGGAAAAAGAAGAAATTGCCAAATTCAAAAATATTTGCTAAACTGTTGAATCGGAACGGCAGCTGAAAGTTGGTAAGGGCTTCAACTAGGGGATCACAAGGAAAAAAGCAAAAAACAAAAACAAAAAAGGTCTTTTGGAATTTTCAGGGTGGCCTTGAGTTCGCACCATGTGTGATATTTATTCTAATGAATTACGCTTCAGGATCGCCTTCCCATTGGGAAACACCCCTGTAAACGCTGTCATAATGGGTTTTAAGTTTTTAGTTCTGAGGTGTCCTTTGCAGCTAGGGAGCGGTGGTCAGCTAGACCGAATTGACATACATCGCAGTCGGTAGTATGTCTCAGACATGTTTAACAGAATGAAAGTCTGTGGACATATTTGGTTGAGGTCCGCTTGCACTCGTCGCTAACCCTTGTCCTAATCAGTACCTATATCACCAGCGTAAATAGTAACCCACACATCTAGGTACGAAAGACCGGTGGTGACATCATCTATTCACAGTTCACACTTCAAACTTCATACATATTAAGTCTGAAATTGGAAGTGTGAAATGTGAATTATGAGACCAGTGGTGACTTCTTAAATTCACAGTACATAATCAAACCAAATTAAATATGAAGTTTGAAGTGTGAAGTTGGAAGTATGAAGTGTGAAGTTGGAAGTTTGAAGTGTGAAGTTGGAAGTATGAAGTCGGAAGTTTGAAGTTGGAAGTGTGAAGTTGGAAGTTGGAAGTATTAAGTGTGAAGTTGGAAGTATGAAGTGTGAAGTCGGAAGTTTGAAGTTCGAAGTTGGAAATTTGAAGTGTGAAGTGTGAAGATGGAAGTGTGAAGTGTGAAGTTGGAAGTATGAAGTGTGAAGTCGGAAGTTTGAAATGTGAAGTTGGAAGTTTGAAGTGTGAAGTGTGAAGTTGGAAGTATGAAGTTGGAAGTATGAAGTGTGAAGTTTGAAGTGTGAAGTTGGAAGTTTGAAGTTTGAAGAGTGAAGTTGGAAGTGTGAAGTGTGAAGTTGGAAGTTTGAAGTGTGAAGTGTGAAGTGTGAAGTTGGAAGTATGAAGTCGGAAGTTTGAAGTGTGAAGTTGGAAGTATGAAGTTGGAAGTTTGAAGTCGGAAGTTTGAAGTGTGAAGTTGGAAGTATGAAGTGTGAAATTGGAAGTATGAAGTGTGAAGTCGGAAGTTTGAAGTGTGAAGTGTGAAGTTTGAAGTGTGAAGTTGGAAGTTTGAAGTGTGAAGTGTGAAGTTGGAAGGTATACATACATCCAACTTCCAACTTCCAACTTCACACTTCAAACTTCCGACTTCACACTTCAAACTTCCAACTTCACATTTCAAACTTCCGACTTCACACTTCATACTTCCAACTTCACACTTCATACTTCCAACTTCACACTTCACACTTCAAACTTCCAACTTCACACTTCAAACTTCCAACTTCACACTTCATACTTCCAACTTCACACTTCACACTTCAAACTTCAAACTTCACACTTCAAACTTCCGACTTCACACTTCAAACTTCCAACTTCACACTTCATACTTCCAACTTCACACTTCATACTTCCAACTTACAACTTCACACTTCATACTTCCAACTTCACACTTCAAACTTCCAACTTCACACTTCATACTTCCAACTTCCAACTTCACACTTCACACTTCATACTTCCAACTTCACACTTCAAACTTCCGACTTCATACTTCCAACTTCTTACTTCCAACTTCAAACTTCCGACTTCATACTTTCAACTTCTCACTTCACACTTCCGACTTCATACTTCCAACTTCTCACTTCCAACTTCAAACTTCCGACTTCACACTTCAGAGTTACTATGTATGAAGTGTGAACTGTGAATTCTTGATGTCACCACCGGTCTTTCGTATCTAGGAGCTCGTTGGTGTGTCGTACAGTGTCTTAACTTATATAACTTGAAAATTGATAACCGAATGTTACGATTCTGTACTTTGCCATAGAGGTGACATTTGCGTTTCTTTTTTATTAGAAATAACCGTTTTCGTATTCTGTTTTCTATAAAATGATATGCAAGAAACGAATTTTGTTTGCTTTTTATTATAAGAAATGAAAATAAAAAATATATATTAGCGAAAAAAAAAACTATATGAAAAAAATAATAAGCAAACAACAACAACAACAACAACAAAACCAACAACAAACCCACACACGAAAGGCTACGTCGTAGGAACGACAGCTAATCAAATATCGACATTTATGTCGTACGCGCGAGATAATCACCCAATCAGTGTTCTTCTCTAAGTATTTTACCATCAGGTCAGAACATTTTTTTTGCGCTTATCCGTATATCCCATCAATTTAGTACAACTTCCTGTACTCTGACCTTGGTTATGTTCTCTATTTCGACATCTTGCTTTTTGTTTGATTTTTATCCCCCGCCGTTTCGGCGAAGGGGATATAGTAATGTTCTCCGTCCGCCATTCCGCCCTTCCGTCCTTCCGTCCTTCCGTCACTTGTCTTCAGCATATTACAGAAAGTATAATTGCTATCAACTTGAAACTTCATAGGTCGATAGATCTCATTGAGGAGAAGTGCAGTGCACAAGAACCATAAATCTTGCTTGCATAATTTTTGAGTTATTGTCCTTTGTTGTTTTAAACACTTACATTTTGTCCTGAGCAAATCTCTGAAAGTATAATTGCTATCAATTTGAAACTTCATAGGTGGATAGATCTCATTGAGGAGAAGTGCAGTGTGCAAGAATTACAACTCAGTTTACTATCAAGCTTTTACGGCGAGGGATGGCCATGTCCGACATGGCTCTTGCTCGTACTTATATTTGAAAAACTTTGACAATCAAAACGTAAAACAATCTATAGACGAACTTTCTCGTTTGACTCGCAATCATCGAGGCGTATACATTCTCTTTACATGAAGAAAACAAACAGTTAAAATATATTGACCTGTCAAGACAACATTTTAGATCGTTGTATCTCCCCGTCGTTATTGAATTAAATAGTCATCACAAGCGGTGTAGGATACATTGCAGGGTTGTACTCTCTTCTCGAGGACCGTTTGAAGTTCCTCTAATCATTGGACAATTTAAAGCAAAAATGGGTGCAGTTTCAAATTGTGATTTGGCGACATTTCTCGGCGTCCGGGTTTATATTTAGTTTTCTAAACCCTTTTAATTGAATCTTTTGTCCGCGCATTTAATGTATATTTCGTCGTTGGGCGTGAAAACTGTCGTAACTTCAGTTTGAATAAAGCTGTAGTTACGATATTTTGTTCACCATCAACGACGTTTTGTCGATCGGGCATAGATCAATATTTTTTTTTTTGTTTTTCATTTCAAAATTAAAGCTTTTACGTTCATTTGATGAATATTTGTCAGTGAGGCGTAAAAAATGAAGTTTCCAGAGTCTGGTATCTTTCGAATCTTTTTATTGAAGATAAGGTGTAGCAAGATCTACAAGAATGTGATTACAGTGAATCTAGTTTTAAGCGACCATTCAAAAGTGGTCGCTTAAAAGAATGGTCGCTTATTACACTTTTTGCGAAAGTGATGAAAGTTTGATTCATTTGCATACATAAATTGTAACAGAATTATCGCTTAATCCTATATTGTATATATTGTAGGGCTCATTGAGACTATTCTTATGAGTTCAAACAACAGAGGATTTAGTTATGGGTTTCCTTTTTAACAAAATACCTTCACTTTTTAAAACGGCTCTTGAACAGATTACAGGAGAAAAGATTTTGATCTCTATTTTCAAATTTCCAGCTGAAATACTTGCAGACATTTGAAAGAAGGCGAATGAGCTAATTTTGTAATGAAACTTTCTGACTCTAACTAAAATAATTAGTCAAAAAAGGCAATCCGTAATAATGTCTGAATGCATTGGGTAAATACGTTATCTGTCGTAATAACAAATAATTGCCTTATTTGTTGTTTCCATGACGTATCACTTACGTCATAGGCTACCGCTAGCAATACAGTCATTAACGACATTTTCCGAAGACGTACGACCTCACACGTAAATTCCAATGTTTCAAGAAGGACATAGAGAATATATTACAACAAATTTAATTTATTTATGAGATGAAGAGAATATTTTTTTGTTTTCATGGAGGTATGAACCGAAAAAGCTAATCACACTGTATGAATACGCGAAGCGGATTCACGCATTGTGTGATTAGGTTTTTTGGTTCATACCTCCATGAAAACAAAAAATATTCTTTTCATTTCTTATAATTTAATAGGATCGTGCGAAAAAAAACAACAAAAGCTTGAACAACTTTGATACCTTTTTGTATGGGACTATTTTGTGCAGAAGCATACAAAATCGTTGCATGCTCAAAATTTTGTAATTGAGTTATGAATAATTTTTTTCGACCAATCAGAACGCTCGTCTTTGATATTAAATTGTATTGAATTTATAGCAAATTCAGTAGATTTAACAAGAAGAAACATTTGTTATATAAGTGACATAAATAACTTTTCGAAAAGCAGATATAGTTCCCTTTATCAAATTTTCACGAACATCTATTCAAGAGCCGCTTAAGACCTTTTGCTTTTCGAACTGAGATTTAGATTATGGCCGCTTTATGGACGTGGTCGCTGGAGCAAAAAGTACTACAGAATTTCACAAGATCCCCCCCCCCCCCAAAAAAAAAACTGTCTGGTACAGATGGACCCGTCAAATCGAAACTTCAGTAACTTGGAGCATCAGACGATTTTATTATCTTATTTGTGGCCCGTCAGGCGAAAGGGAACCTCCTGAATGTTCAGTTAAACAAATATCTAAAAAAAAAAAAGGATTTGGCCAGGCAAAGGTTAAACAGAGGTTTCATTCCGCAAAACATGTATCTTAAATGTCGGTGTAAAATGCCGTAACTACAGCTATGTTCAAGCTGTAGTTACGACATTTTGCACGCAAAATGAGGATATATAGATACAGAGTGGTAATTCTAGTTTCAGAAATCGTCATACACTAAAACAGTATCGAGTCTGCACTCTCCGTGCAGTCTGAACAGGTTCGATACTTATCGCACTTAAAAGGAGACCTTTTTTAGCTTGACGGGCCAAGTTCACTTAACAATAGTTTGGTCACTAATTACCAACCCCACTTTCTTATCATTAAAAGAGTTCATGCATTTAACTCATTCCAAAACGCCAAAATTGTAAACTCGTCCAAAATTAAAGAGGTTGTATAGAGGTTGTTTTTTTGTCTTCTGGTTATTGATTTAAGTGCTAACGTATACCACACAATGACGCTTCCTGGCGCCCTGAAGAAATACAGTAATTTAAACAAGCGATTTCTCCTTTCCTCACAATGATTACCACCCTATTTGACACCGTTTTTCTAATGTTATCGCAATTCGAAATGTTGTCTGCATCTTCTTTCAATTTGGCCAGTCTAGATATCTTCTCGTCTGGTAATAGTTAAAACGAATTAGTCGTATTACACGAATTCCGAAGCAGAGAATAGTAAATTACGTCGGACTATAATAGAAAATCCGAGATCCCTACATCTATTTGTATTAAAGACAGTATTGACTGACAATATGTCAAACATAGCTCTGACTTATGACTGCGTTATAAATAATCTTAGCTTGAAAGACATTTTATATTGTTCTTCTTTCCTTTTCCTTTTCAAGAATCATTATTTTACTGCAACTTCAAGACGTTAATATAGAACAAATTTAAAGATCGCGTCTGTCAATCAGAGAATCAATCGACCAATCAAATTGTTCATTTTGACCGTTAGAAAAATTTGGACTCCAGCATTGGACAATATTTATGTGAAGCATATTTGCTTGGTGACTTAAACGTCGGAACTACAGCTTATTCAAACCGTGGTTATGACGTTTCAGCCGCCAACCAACCATTCTTTTTCTTTGTTACGTGTAACTTGCCATAACTTTTGCAAATATCGAAGTGGAACTTTCTACTACAAAAGCGGTAAAGTATAAGTAATATGCTTGTTATACATGTAGTTTTATTATCACTATAATTGACGGGTTCCTGGACACGGCCATTTACCTCCGATTAGGGAGTTTGAATAAGATGTAAAAAGACGTTAATATTAATTTAACGCATTGCAACACAACACAATTTTAGACTGGTCCAACTTGAAAGAAGCTGCAGACAACAATTTCAAGTTGGTAGAATTTTAATCGTTTTCGTCTTTTTATGGAAATTATTGTGGATGATGAAGAAATTGCTTGAAACAAGCAATTTCTTCTTTTCCCACAATGTTTTCCAAAACTGTTTTTCTTGAGGGGCGTAAAAAGGAGGGATTGGGTGAGTATGGGTTTATATAGATTTCGAGATATAAAAAGAAATAAATTATTTGTGTGCGATTCAAAAATCCTAACTACAGCTAATTTGAATAAGCTGTAGTTTCTAGTGATTTGCAGTGTGAATTTTTTCCATAAATCTGAATATCGTTTTGTCAAAGTCGTCGGCGGTATAAGTCAACCAGTCCTTTAAGATCTACTACACGAAAAAGGACCTCTTAGAACTTCGAGAAGCAAATATATAAATCAAAGTACTGAAAAGTACTTTAAGCTAAAGCATTGTTTTCTGAAATAATCTTTTTTATGTCAAACGCTGATAAAGGAACGAGATTAAAGGAGTTAACCCATTCTCACGCAATCCCTCCTTTTCACGCCGCTTCAAGAAAATAGTTGTGGAAAACAATGGAGAAAATGAGGAAATTGCTTGTATAAAGCAATTTCTTCATTTTCCACATTGTTTCTACATTGTTTTCTACCTAAAGAGATAAATATTTTAGGATTTTTAACAATTTTTCGTCTGCAACTTCTTGAAGATCGATGTGCTCAAGTGAGCTTAAATACCTAGGAGATGAACTTGCATGCAGAGTTTGCAATAATCCTAAAATACATAAGAATTACTTATGGCGTGGGCATTTGACGGATTTACTAGTAAAGCCTCCAGTGGCAGTTCGCAACCGTTGAACTTTGAGACGACCGCAAAATTTTGTCCGTTAAGTTAAGCTGTCAAAGCTGACGCTTTGCTAGCTAAAAAGTAAATCGGATCCAGCAGAGGTCGGTTAGATTTGCTGTATCGAGAACAAACATGTAGTAAGGTAGAATGACCAGTGTAAATTCGAAAAAGGACAAAATAGTATGATTCTATACTATGTATAAATGTGTAGACCTTTAATATGATTTTGCCCCAAGCCCGATTTGATAGTCAGTTTAGGAAATACAAAGCGAGTACAAAAACCAAGCTGAAATCATTTGTGACGTAAGCATTTTTGGTTTGGCAGCCAAACAACACTACAAGCAACATGCGTTTTATTGGTAATAAATAGTTCCATGTTCTTAGGTCTGCTGCCAAACTTGTATTGTGTAATCTTTTATCTACTTGTTACGTCACTTTATGTTATCATTCGTTAAGTATGACAGGTAAAGACGCCCAAAAGTAACGTTTCGTGGGAGGGAATGAAATTTAATGAATAAATAGATAAAATAGATGAAATAAAATAAAGAAACCCATTTCCACACAACCATACTGAAGCAAAATATCTTAGAAAAACTTTATTATGAAAACAACAAACAAACGAAGAAACAAACAAACAAAACAACAACATTTTTCATTTATCGCACGATAGTTCTACCCTATCTGATATTTGGCCACATTTTAGAAGTCGTCTTCAAAACATTTCAATCTAGACCAGGCTAAAAAAATCGTCTGTTAAATGGCTAATATCTTATCTTTGTCTATTTTTTGACAGAAGTCGAATATTGACGGCCCCGACGGCGGCACTCATCCTTTCCGACTATTTGTCTCTCACCAATGGGTCGATAATCGTAGACCTATGTGGGATAACAGCTGGAGGCTAGGGAGGGGTGTAATGGTAGTACTGGTGTGAGAAATACCAGTATTCCATTGTTAGGTGCTCAAGCCGCCGCGATTGAACTGACAGATTATTGAAAGCGGCGTAAAACTCCATTCAAACAAACAAACAAATCGAATATTGACGGATCTATGGCCTTTCCAACTGACCTCCGAATGACAGTCCCACTGAGGTAATAGATGTCATTAATTTGTGAAATTTGTGATCAGGTATATTAAACATCGTTGATTTACGACATAAACGGCGTAACTACGGCTTTCATAAAGTGTAGCTTCAGCGTGTAAGTCACTAAACTTAACAAAATGCTTAACATAAATGTCATTGTTCAAAGTTTACGTTTGGTCTTAATGAATTATTTGATTGGTCAAACAATTATTTGAATGACAGTCGCGACTCTTCAAATACAGTGCTAAAAGCGCTTTGATTTTGAGGCTCAGTAAAGTCACTTTGAAAAAATATTTGAGAACTACTCAAAAATTCAACTGCGACCTATTTTCGAGAGAAATGTCTAGTGGCTGTAAAGAGAGACAATTCCTCTCACCCTTTAATTCAAGAAGATTGACAATTATGCATGCTACCTTGACATAACATATACATCAAAAAGGAGAATATTTTCTCTACAGATATCCGTAAAGCATCCAGAAAATAAAACTAGCTGTGCATATTTAACGATTCCTGTTTAAGTCAAAAGACCACTTATTTTAGAACAAAAAAACACCAAGATAAATGAAAGGGAACTTATACAATTGGCCAATCGCGGCTGTCAATCAAATATCCAATCGGCCAATTATATCATTTATTTTGAGCAGAAATGAATTTTGAACTCCAAAATTTGACGCCATTTTTGTTAACCTTTTTTCGTTGGTTTGGCGACTTAAACGTCGTAACTACAGCTTATTCAAGCTGTAGTTACGACGTCTAGATCGCCAACTAGCTACAACACTTTTTGTTACATGCTACTGGTCATAAATTTGGAAAATAACGCTGTTTGAAATCGAAGTGGGACTTCCTGTTGGAGGAGTACGTGGGTAGGGCCAGCGCTGGTCGATTATCCGGTATCTGTCACATTTTGAATATAAAATGTACGCGCATAAAAAAAGATCGAAGTGACCTGTGATTTGACAACTTCGTTTGTGGTTGAGCATAATGTCGTAAATACAGTTTTAATAAAGTTGTATTTACGACATTTTACTCGACCATCGACCAAATAATTTCCAGATGAAATCTAATGATTTATCCGATTAAATTGATACTATATTGATAAAGTAGGGGCAAAAATGCGATCTTATTTAAAATTGATTTCTGCCTTTGAAAAGCGATTTCTTCACACTAGCGTATTATCAGAAAAGGCTGTAGGAGGAAGGTTATCATAAGTCATCGATGAATGGGATTATCTTAAAATATCATTTTATTTGTTTGGTCGGACAAAGGATAGTTCATACATTTGATATACAGTTTGACTACCTTGCAATTTCTGGGGATGTGAGATTGATAGATTGAATGGGATATTACACCACTTTTAACAGTATTTCAGTCATATCGCGGCGGCTGGAGCTCCTAACCATGGATCCCAGATATTTCTAACACAAATACTACCACTACATCATTTCCGATCCCCTAGCTGCTCAACCAACTTTGAGATTATCCAACCATTGGTGAGATAAAAATCGCGGAAAGGATAGTTGCCGCGGCCGGGGATCGAACCCTGAGTCAATTCCGAGATTAGGAGTCCTGTGCGCTAACATTACGCATTGGTCGAGACTCTTGGAATGGGTGACATGCAGTTTTGTTATAATGGGAAACGGTCTTGATCCCTGTTATAATAACTAAGTTGTCAAAATTTAAATCCGATTCGAATTAAAAACAATATCAACAAACATCCTGCACACGCTATTAAACCTATATCTTAGACCTACTTTTTGTATCCAGAATATCATACTATCTATGCTTTGCTATTAATAGAAATTATCGAGAATATATCGCCGAGCCCGGTTAGCAAGTCATTCGCGACATACGTCACTTGTCTCTCACCAATGGGCGAATGATAAGTGAGGTAAGTGCGACTTGTGAGATAGGCTGCCGATGGGTCGGATCAACTGTGGGACTAACAACAGGAAGCTTAGGTGCACCAGCAATTTTCACATTTAAACTTTCAAAATTATCAGTAAATATATAATGTCAATTGAATACCGCTTCTCCGGTTCTCGTACTTTGCAGCTCGAGGAAATTCAAGCTAAAGTCACGAAGTCTTAATTGTCTACTCATAATTGGATAGTAATAACCACTCGAAATGCGTTGAGAGGAAAACGGTTTCGACTCAGTCCGATCAGCCTGTATAGTGAAGACAGACAAATCAGGATCGAGTCTTTGTAAAGTTTTAAGATGGCATCTTATTTCATGTTTGGTAATACTTGACCTAGCGCGGCCACCAGCCAACCAAAGTCATTTTGATCGGGTGTGAAATTTGAACATTTGCCGATAGTTTTGTGAATCAATTTAGTTGGGTTTGGCGACCTGTACGTTGTAACTACAGCTTATTCGCGTTTAGGTCGCCAACTGACCATTTAACTTTTTTGTTACACGTTACTGGCCATAAATTTTGCAAAATAATGCCGTTAAATTATCGAAAGGGAACATCCTTTGAAGTAAATGAGCGGGGCCAACGGAGTCAATGGGCGGGGCCAGTGATTGGTTATGGAATGTATGAAATTGAAAAAGACGTGTAATAATGGGGAAGTTTAGTAACGCTAAATTAAATCCTTTTCAAAATTGCATAAAAAGACTGAAAGCACTTAGAGTACTAGTTTTGGGTCAAATTTTGTTTTAAAAATTAAATTTCTGACTCCTGACTTAAAAGAGACAAAACATGGTGCAAACTAAGATCAGGCTACACTTATATGCAGGTTGATCTTTGTCTATACCTCCTACCAAAACATGAATACTTCGGGTTCAGCTTAGCAAGGGTTAAAATCAAGATGACAGTGAGATTTAAAACTCGGCTCTGAGAGCTGGTTGAAGTTTAATTGAAAATTGCGAAACACTCAAAATGCAAATTCTCTGATCAAAGCAATTTCTACGAGGATAAATACCCAGTGTTAAACGTAGACATGTTTCTCATTGCGGGGGGATATTTGACAATAGACTGGATATCGTATTTTATCTTTGCGCCGAAATCGATCTTTGAATTAACGAGGCTGTTCTCTGCTTTAACACTTTTGAGTACACATAAGAAAACTCTAAAACGGACATTTCGATTCTGTCTAACGACCAATGAGACACCCACAAAGTGGTCGCTAAGAGAAGAGTCGCTCAAAACACCCTTTTATGAAACAAATGAAGGATCGATTCATACATAATTATTGCAGAATTCTCGCTTAATCATATGTGGATTGGACTCACGACTCTAGTGGGTTTCGACAATATTGGACTTAAGTCCAATATTGTCGAAACTCATGAGAATCGTAAGTCCAATAGTAAATACCACAACTAGATTATGTGAGCTTTTGATTTTGAAAAGGGGATTTCGATGGTGGTTGCTTAATGGAATTGATCTTTTAATAGAGGTGGCCATTCGAACTAGATAGGCTGTATTTTCAATTATCTTCCCCCCCCCCCAAAAAAAGGACATTCTAACGAAAATTTGACCTCGTCTTCTACTTCGTTCATATTTTAAGCCAAGCAGAAACATTGGTATTTTTCAATCGTATTGCCTGTTTCTATTCTGAGGGAATAAGAGGACAAGTTAATTTCCGAAAGATATATTTCTAAGTTTTGTTGAAAGATGTTTAATTCAGGAGGCAGATCACAATTGCTTTAGTGAATTTATATGAGCATAGCACCGTACTCCTATTTATTTCTTTAATAAGAACAGCTTAAACAAAACAAATATATAAGCATTAATGGAGACCAAAACTTTGTAATTTAGATAGAATAAGCTGAGTTACAAGGCTTTGGCCGCCAAACGACGATATACTTTAACTCATTACCACAACAAAATTCTAGACTTGTCCAAATGGAAGGAAGCTGCAGGCGACAATTTCAAATTGATGGAATTTTATTTATTTTTTTCTCTCGTGTTTTTGGATAGAAAACATTGTGGATAATGAAGAAATTGCTTGATACAAGCAATTTCTTCATTTTCCATAATGTTTACCAAAGCTTTTTTTCTTTAAGGGCGTCTAAAAGCGTCATTGAGTGGGAATGGGTTAGGAAATATATGGTTCAAAACCCGATTAAAGACAACCATGACAGTTGCAACATCGACTGGACCGCACACGCTTTTCAGTTTAGATAGAGTAGGAAGCTTCTGGTTCGGATGGATTAATCAAAGACAAGTTTTTGTTGTCCTAACACCAAGCGACTTGCATTGGACCATCTCTCCTTTTCTTTAAATCTATGACCGCGGACATATCAAAACCGAGTAAGTCTCATATAGGATATTATGTCCTAGATTGAAATTAGTCCTACTCGCGTAAAATATTTTCAGCCGAATACACAAATTGTTTGAAATTTCGACGGTGTTTATCTGAGGTATTTCATCATAACAAGCACGTATTAGGGTCTCACACGGACAGAACCTGTGCGCTATACGCACATGGGACTCTTGCGGGTTCTATATTAGACTTTAAAGGGTCTAAATATGTATTTCAAAAAAACTAACTGAAAATGACAAAACATCTAAGTTTCAAATTCTATCTAAGCTGTTATTTCTCATAGAAAATATAATAATTACGACCCTTAGAATTTTCAATATGCTATCATCCACCAACATGGGACCCATTTGGGCTCATATTGTTACCAAAGTAGGCGAAAATCAACTAACAAAATTCATTTGACAGGAACTTGGACGGTGTACACAGAAAAAAAGAAAGAAAAAATGTGTTTGAAGTATCTAGATCTATTTTCAAAGAAATATGTTAATTAATTGTCAACTGAGGCTACCAATACACATGGATTTTCGCGTCCTAAATAGTTTTTCTACATTCTTATTTTGTTTGCCTATGTATATACTTTGATGTCAATTTTTATCATTGAATGATTTAAGAGCAGTTTTACAACAAATCTAAATTAACTAAACCTGCTTTATTGATAGGTTGTATGCTAGAAATATATATGTATGCATTTTCCACATGTTACCCATATAGGGACAGGAACATAGTGCTATATATATTGAAGTCTATATTGATCCCACGTTTTCCCCAGATGGGACCCCTAAGGGTTGCCAACAAATGGTCTCATAGAAATCCCGGTTGCCACCGGGGTCCCTGCTGGTCATATAGGTACCTACATGAGTCCTAAATGGGTCCTTTATTTTTGCTAGCTTTGATACTCTCGTATTTAATATATGCATGCAGTTCAACACTAACATTTTCTCGGGCAATGAGACCTTAAATGGAATAAAGGTGACCAGTTAAGTAGAGGGTGACTATTTTTTGAAAGTAAAGTTGTAATGAGCCTTCTTCATTCATACAACCAATAAAATGCGAAATATGTCGACCTTGATTAGCCTGTGGAGGCTGACTAGGGTCGATTTTAATTAGTCGTAGACCAATTTATATAACCATAAATTCGAGATTGTGTCGCTGCAATTTACCAAAACTGCCTTTAGCCCAACTCGACGTATATTCTGACGGGAAAACAGAAAAAAATCATTTCATTTTACAAGTTAAGAATTATCAAAAGGAGTGAAGGAAAACTGGACGGTTACACGCTTTGAAGATGAATGCTTCAAGGATTTTCCGCTAGTGATGAACGCGTCTAACCAACCCTTTCTTTCAATCATATCGAGGTGTAAACAAAGATGATACTGCCACTCAATTATTTTCCAGCCATAAGTTAATAAAAGTACTGAAAGTTCTTCTGGAGAGCAAATTTGATTATTATGCTTCCAAGCTGTCTAAAGAATTCGCCCAAAGAATAGTATCAATTGTTTTTGTTTATAATCAGCGCTGTTTAGGAACTTGTTAATTTCTGCCCAGAAAAGAGAGGGTTTTGAAATTTCATGAACCTGCTGCTCTTAAACTTAAATTATCATATTTCCATAATTTTTCTGTTTTGGCTTTATAAAAAAAGCTTGCAGGGATGATCTAACCATGACTATTTTACAATCGAGAATTTTTAAAAATTTAGTTTTCACAAAAAGTTGCTTTTTTGTCGGTACCCATGTTGCATCAAGGTCTTACGTTCGTGTAAAATAATAATAGTTCTAATTAACATTCACGGAAATATCATACACTAGGATAAAACCTACGTGTTGTGAAAGTAATAGAAATTAAAGTTGTCTTTCCCTGATTCTAAAGTCGGAATGCAACGATGTGTCCAATTTCTCAGTGACGACCAATTACAGTGCGTACTGCACTTTGATTTTTTCCCGAGATGAGATTTTTTTCTTCTTTCGATCGTAGTCTTTTGACCCTTTCCCACGTTTAGAGGTCCCCAATGAAAGAGAGTTAGGAAAGCATTGTGGAAAATGAAGAAATTTTTGTAACAATTGTTACACAATGTTTTCTAACCAAAAGACAAAAATATAAGATTTCACCATCTTTCAGTTGTCGTCTACAACTTGTTTGAAACTGGACCAGTCTAAAATTGTGTCGCTTTGTAATGGGTTGTTAATTTAATGATAAATTTTCTTCACTGTCACAGCCATTTAAACTCTATCTAAAGCAGACGTCTAATGTCAAAAATAATGAACACTGTGAATTCTAGTTTTTCCTTTCGTTTTTTCTTCTTCTAAGAATTAGAAGCAGTACATCGTCGATTTGAAAAAAAAAAGAAGAAGAAAGTGTTTTCATTTTTTAAAATTTGTTTAATTAAAAAAAAAAAAAAAAGCATGCACATGCTACAAAAATAAATGTATCTCGATCCAACTCGAGCATAAAACCAGCTGCCTTTATGCAATTATTATTCAATTTCTAGTTTCGTCTATCAAAAACGGGCGTTCTGATTGGTTGAAAAAATATTCATAACTCCATGAACAAAATTTTGAGCACGCAGCGATTTTGTATGCTTTCGCACAAAATAGTCCCATATATAATGTTATCATAATATGTAAAATATTTGATTTTTTCGCTCGATGCTATTAAATTATAAGGAATGAAGAGAATATTTTTGTTTTCATGGAGGTATGAACCGAAAAACCTAATCACACAATGTATGAATCCGCTTCGCGGATTCATAAAGTGTGATTAGTTTTTTCGGTTCATACCTCAATGAAAACTAAAAATCTTCTCTTCATCTCTTAAATAAAAGTGAACGATGATGAACTTACCCTTAATTGCATTTTTAACTGACTTGAGAATTTACGGATTGAGTAAGTTAATAAAAAAATCAATCCACCAATCATTTTTTTCATTTAGACCGAAAATGACTTTTGAACTCCGACATTGGCCGATATTTATGGTAAGAATTGTTGTTTGTTTAGCGACCTTTTGGCGTAACTACGGCTTTTTCATGCTATAGATACGACTTTTAGGTCGTCAACCAACCATTTCACAGGATTACAACATTTTGTTACAAGCAATTTATTCTTTTTCCACAATATTTTCTACCCTACTGAATGGTCAATCTCAAATTAAACCCACTTTATATATATCTATACATGTATATATATAAATATATATACATGTATACGTCTGCAAAACCTTTGAATTTGGACAGGTCTAAAATTTTGTAAAACAGGAAAGGGTTAAAACCACCTTAGAAGTTCGAAAAGTATAGAACCTGGTCGGTGTATGGACTTCGGTTAAAGTCTTAAGTTTTATCTTAATAAAGAACTACTATTGTATCTAAATGTACATTGACTTCTTGTCCTAGCCCCCACACAATCCCGATTCTTACCCCATTCCCTCAATATTTCCCCCAAAAGATAAAGCCTTTAAAGAAAATCAAACAAACAAAAAGTAACCACTAAAAGGTGCCGTCTGCAATTTCTTTGCATTAAGACAAGTCTAAAATTGACGAATTGCTGGCACCGCCAACTGACTCCGCTGCCCACACCCAATGATTCTGATAGGGAGTTCCAATTCGATATTGAACGGCGTTATTTTGCAAAATGTTTTGCCAGTCTCATGTCACAAATGAGTAAGATAGTCGAGTAGAGACCAAAATGCCGTAAGTAGAGTTTGAATAAGCTGTTGTTATGCTGCAATAGTGGAATGACGTCATTACATGTATTTTGACGTCATTTCGCGACAACGAAAAACAGTTGCTTGTATAGAATATATTAAAGTTATTGAGGACGTTAATATTTGCAAAAACCAGAAAAAATATTTAACGCTCAATTGAGAAGCATGACGGCGTAAAAGTACATTGGGTCTTTGCAAATGTTAAAGCCCTCAAAAACGTGATATGGCATTATCATTGCATAGATAATCAAACCGAAGTAGTTTTTCAAGCATAGAAAGTGAGAAAAGCGTTCTGCTGCTAACGCTAAACTTATGGATCTTTCTCGAAGCTGAAGGAAAAGTCATGTTTTTTTCCCAATGCGTTGTTCTGGGTCGAGGATACTTAAGCAAAAAAGCCACGCATTAGAGGCACGTGCACTTACTTATAAATATACGTTTTCCCTCCGTTGACGCACGGGTTTTGTCCGTTATTTCATGCTTTAAACGACCCGAAAATGCAATGATAATCTTTGGATCCTTTTCATAAATATTACACTGATGTAATACTGTCAATGTAATATCAAAAATATTAAACGGGTTTATTTCATTGCCGTTCTAAACGTTGTTTCCCCTCTCTTTCAGATATTCTACAGACAAAATGGTTGGATACATACCGAGTTTACCTGGTGAATCATTGTTGTAGTTCGTCAAGATGTGTAACAAAGTACAGGCTTATCTGGTATCAGATGAAATGCTATAATGCATAGAGAGATATTCAAATATACTTTGTGTGACATAACAAAAGGGAAATCTATAACTATGTTTATGTGTATAAATACTATTCGAAGGAATTAAATAAGATGCAATCGGAGACAAAGATTTAAATGTGTCGTGTGTATTTCCGTGTTTTCACCGTGTCAGTGATATTCAAATGGAAATAAACATTTCGTCTAGAATCGGAATAATTATTGTGGTTCTGATACAAACTGGGATTTGTCTCAACACAAGTAAGTATTTTTAAGATATTTTGTTTTAGAAGGCGAATTATTTGATATATTTACTCAGAAGTTTGAGGTATGCCTATAACTAATCTTACAGCTAACCACAGTCGATTGGCCTCAGGCTAGTATACGCCTTCTACTAACTTCTCAGGCGGTGGAGGTATAGGATATATATTTTTACCCTTTCCTGTAAAAACTCGGGGTTTTGCGTCTCTGTGATTTTGTACGTTAGAAAACATTGTGGAAAAGGAAAAAAATTCTCACAATGCTTTCTACCACATAGAATGGTTTTATTTCAAATCGCATCCAATTTTCATTATCGTCTGCAACCTCTTCCAAATTAAAATTTCCAAAAAACAGGAAAGGGTTACGGGGGAGAGGGGATAAGTTAGATACTTACTCATAGAGAAAAAAAAAGTGTTTTATTTTCGTTTTTCTTTTAATTATAAAGCTAGTCGAATTCAATTTATTGCTGTGCCGATTGAATGCATGGCGTTAGCGTTAGAATCATATCGGTTGGGATATTGGCATTGGATTATTTTTAAGTTAAAAATCAATTCGGTTCATCTGTCCGAAGGTGAAAGGTTGCTTGTTTAATGTACAATGTTTATCATGGTAAAAGTATTGTGTAGATTTTTAGTCTCTACTTCTTCCCTAAAGAATTCCAGACAAAGGTAATCTATGACTAGACACAAGGCTTGTGTTAGAATTTGAAATTGTGGAGTCATTAAATCCTTGACCATTTTAAGCAGTTTTTGAAGAGGTCAAAACAACAAAATAGCGAATGATGAGAATAAATTTGAAGGTTAATGTGCCTACAGGCCTTTTCTATAACAAATGTGATTAAGCAATTCAATTGTATAATTTTCAATTGTGTATAAGATACATCATTGGAAAATTTGAGGGAAATTTCTAAGGCTGATCAAAAGATGAAATTTGAAGATTTTTTGAGGGTCAAAAGCTCATAAAAACAACTTTGTATTATCTTAATTTGTTATATAAACTGGTTATATTTTAGATAATAAAAGAAATCTAACTCCATTATTTTACATTGTAAGATCTACTTTTTTTTATCCGATTTCTCCACTTCTTTAGAGAAATGTGGCGAAAAATAGAGAAACTTCGGAGAATGTCATCACTGTAATAATTGATGGTTTATGCGATACAAGTTATGCACTAATCGAGTTACTCAATCTGTTACACATTAGTTAACTATTTCCTAAACACTTTACTTATCCACACTGCCCCGAGACAATGCCGTTCTTTTTACAGAACCTTATTTACTCTCAGTTCCTGTACTGGAAATCATGAGATGTTACAGTTCTGCCAACCGAGACTGATAGAGACAAAAGCTTTTGTGTACATGTCTTAACCAATAGAATATCTGTATAAATAATCCTTTTAAGTAAAGTATTTGCATATGACTTTCAGTCTTGAGTGGCGTGTTTGTACATAAACAGCAGTGTGTGTTAAAAAACAAAATATTAATACAACAAGTTATATATGTATTAGTACGTGCCTGACGTAATACTCACACTGTGCTGGAAAACGCACTCGTACAAACCTACATTTGCACAGCTACACAGAGGAGGGTGACACAGATGTAATTTAACAGTGTTACAAAGAAGTACTAGACACATGTCAGGCTACAACTTGGGGAAGGGTCCCAACAATACACTCTTTTAGCACAGAATGAGCGTGGAAGGTGAACAATAAACAAATAATGAAATCACTTAAACTGTACAGCCTCTGATAGACCAACTACTTTTAGTCTCTTCTCTGTACGTCTGTAAAAAATATGTTGATCCAAAATGGACTTCCTTGGAAGTGTGAAAAGTTTCGACCCTTGTCAGCCTGTGCTTACTGCGCAGGCTGACAAGGTTCGATACTTTTTACTTTTAGCAGATTTTCTGAATCTGGACTTTTCGCTCATCCTCATCATATCTATTCTAATAGTGTCTCTTTTTTTTTTACCTCTACCGGATCCTATCTCTTTTTAAAATGGTCTTTTCTCTTTTTCTCACACGATATTGTATCCTCAAAAAATCTGGTGCTTGTTCACCTTATATTGATATTGAATTGAAGACCGCACCTTATGTCAGTTTGGATCAGTCTAAATTCTGTCGTCTATTTAAGAGTAAGAAGTCTATTACAGGAATGCGGTTACCTAGTAACAGAAACTATTGTTATCTAATGACATTTTTTCATGAAGAAAAAAGCGGCATTATCGTAGTTACGTAATGTACGATACATTAGCCAGAACAGGGTGATTTATATGCTCTACTAAGCTTCTAATATAAAACAAATTTTTTTTTTTGTTTTTTTGTTTTCTGTCTTGTTTTTTGTTTCACTTCTAATTTTTTCATTCACATTTTGTTTTTCCAATGTCTGTAAGTTTTTCCCCAGCAGGACAAATCAAGCTCATAGTTTGTTCCCTTCTTACGACACGCAACTTTTCCTGTGTCACAATAAAGGAATCACACGATAGCTTAAGGAAAAAATAAGCAAAAAGGGGAAAGTTTTTTTCTCCACATTTTCACTTTTGATGTTAAATGGTATTTCATTTTCCATCGTATGGTAAGCGTTAGCCCCTATACAAAACAAATTAAGTGTTTTTTTTTTATGCACGAATCGGGTCATTCAATCAAATTTCAGTCTAAAGTCAAAGGACTGATATTCTTGAAAGTCGCATGAACACGTGTTTTGATCCGAGGAGACCGGAAAGACAAACGTTTTGAGAAAAAAGGCAGCATGCAAATTGCATATGACTGGTATCATACGTCGCTAGTTCAAAAAAGATACCACTAAGCATTTTGAATCCGTGGATCGCCGTCCCCCATCCACTGAGTTCCGACTGGAAGTTTCTCTAAGATATCAAATGGCTTTTTTGAAGAAAAAGGTTGAGGTTTAAGTCGCAAAACCTACAAAAGTGCTTCTAATAAATATGATCAAATGACGGAGTCCAATGCTTAGTCCATGTCTATATATAAGAAAGATTTGATTAGTCGAGCGACTTTTTGTTCGACAGGAGCGATTCGCCTATTCTTATACCTAAAATGACATTCTAACATACTTCCTCTGATAGATTTGAAAAAAAAATGACTGCTTAACGAAAATTAATTATAAAAAACCCAACCAACAAACCAACCAAATAACATACAACTAACCAACAACAACGAAATTATAATATGCAATTATATTTCTTTAAACCTTTGCTAAAATTTAGTCAATTTAGATGTAGGAATGACCTAGTTGAAAATCACCCCACAACACAAAATGTTAAAATTTGGAGCAATATTGCTATTTATCCTAGAATTGACGGATCCTAGAATAAACCAGAAGTGCACTTTGAACATGTGACTATCCATGAATAAGGCCAAATAAAGCCGTTGAATATCTTAGTCGAATTTCCTGCTGGGGCCAGTGGGCGGGATGAGTGATCCATCAATTCATGTGATAAGCTTTCGGGGTAGTATTGATAATTCAGGCATCAGAATTATTCGAAGAATGAGATTTAAACCATCTTAATAACAAGGGTGTTTAGTTTCTCTCTGATTACACAAAGAAACTGCATACTTTTTTTAAAGATTATCTCACGAAATTTAACAAACATTGAATGTAATCACCTTAGATAGTGAAAATATACACAAATCCAATTAACAAATAACAAGTTTAATAATAAAATGGTAAATTTCGAACTTTTGAATTGAATATTAATTATTCTTATCGACCTTCGCCATCGATTCCATTTCGTACTATTACGGATATATCAACTCCATAAACGATCAGGTAATCTGAAATTATCAATACCCTGATATATCACAAATAACATTTTTGTTTCAAATGTAGGTAAGTCATATATTCACGAAATACATATGGAGGTGGTGTCAATTTTCATTCAAATGCATACCTCACAAGACAGACCCATTTGAATAGAGATGCCACATTTAATAGATGTAACTGGTCACTTTTGATAATAATACCCACTGACATCGCTAGACTTCATTGATTCAGAGAAAAAGAAAAGTGAAATAAATCCGAAGCTTTTCCATTACAAATAGTTTTACTTCCATTTAACTCAAAAGTTTAGGCGAAATTAACAGACAAGTAAACTATCCGAATTAAGAAAAGAGGTTTCATTTAGAATAATGAAAAAGAAAAACATTATCATGTGAGGTATATTTCTTTCGTAACTCACTAAAATCAACTGCTCCAATGAAAACAGCATATGTACAGATCATTTAGATATAAAAGAAGAACCAATGATCGGTTTTGTAAATAAGTGAACCGGAAACGCTGACATAGTCGAATTACACCCGTTCAATAAGGTTACACTCCTGTCTGTTTTTTGCCTCATTAAATAAAGAACAAAAAGCGCCCATTTTCACAATCTGTAGCTCCTCCAAAAAGTTTCGTTGGGCCTTAAATCTTAGTCCGTCTTAAAGAGCGGTCTTTGATCTTGAAGTACAGGCCAGGGAAATGGTATCATTAGGGATAAAGTTTTTCGCAAATCTTCATTCTGCACATCAACCCATGAATTTGTTTAGGCTCGGAAGTGAAAGTCTTGTAGGGTACCACCTTCAAATGTCAGTTTCTACAAGCAAATAGTTCCCTGATTAAAGCTTTGAATCACATGCATGACATGCAGCAGTGGTCTCTCACTCTGCAGAACCTATCATCAAGCAACTTCTGTTGATTAAACGTTAAAACAGCATGACAAAAGGAGGAGATCAAATTTTATAAATGGACTACTTTAGGGTACAACCACCCCGGAAGTAATCCCGGAGTGGAGTTGAACCACCCCGGAAGTAATTCCGGAGTGGAGTTGACCCCGGAAGTAATTCCGGAGTGGAGTTGACCCTATATAACAATGAGTGTTAGATTGCTTACACAAACGGGCGACACAAGCTACACGTCCATAGCTTAGAAGTTTTGTAAAGAGAATGTTTTGGAATGAATATCATAATTCAGTTTTTGAGTAGAAATCATAATATCGTTGACTTAAATTTTGTGTTTTCGACGTAAAACAATCTGTTTCATCCCACCCCTTTAAAAGAAATTAAAAAAAATCAACATGCGGAAGTCGCCGAATATTCTACCTAATTATATGCTATTTTTAATTTATACTTATGGCCGTTCGTTAGATTCGTCTAAGAAGAAGTCTAAGAAGTTTCAGTTTTCTGTTGGACCGTAGATATTTGCTTTCATAACAATTTAGTTTAAAGTAGGACGAGACAATAGCCCCCGGACTATTCTGATACCTTATTTTGAGACAAAACAAACTGACAATTTGTCAAACTTATCTTTTACTTATGACAGCAATATAAACGATCTCAGCTTGTGAGATATTTGTTACAGACTCCTTGGCCATGTTACATTACAAGATAAATGACAAAACGTTAGTTTGGAAGGGTTTCTCTTTTTATGCAAGCAATATCTGTAATAGCATAGGGGTCCGTAATTCAAGTTCCTCCCATCCCATAGACCATTATAAACAATGGATTTTTCTTCATTCAGCCCAATCACTCACCCTTTATCATCTCCTTTGATGAATCACAATTCTCCAATCAATGAATTTCTCGTTCAGTCCTAATATTTACGAAGGGGCAGACATTTAAAAGATGTGTGATGCAGTTTTGCAACACGTAATTTCATTAGCCGATTTGTATTGACAGTCTGGCGGGAAAACTGATCGGCCAATCAAATCACTTTTTACGTCTAGCTTGACCTTTGACCCAAGATGTAGACCTCCATACGAAACTTGACGGCTGAGACAAAATTAATTGAACTCTGAATGGATTAATTAATTACTACTCATATTTCTATATCCACCAATGCTTCGACACGACGAGTATGCATAAGTCGTTGGTGAAATCTAAAGCGGTTTGCTCATTACAAGACAATATAATTTCAGATTTGTACATACCGGAAGAAGTTGTAGACGACAATTAAAATTAGGTAGAATTGATTAAGTAGAATTGAAAAAAGGACAAAGCATTTTCTTTTTTCACACAATATTTCCCCACTTTATTTTTCGTCCAGCGCGGCAAAACGTGGTGGTTAACTCATTGTTCACCAAAGAATTTGTCGACCAATCAAATCATTTATTTACAACAGAAGCGAACTCCAAAAATAGCTGACAGTTATGTGAAGCGTTTTTGTTGGTTTGGAACTGTAGTTACGACATTTAGGTCGCAAACCAACCGTTTTACTTTTTTGATTACATGATACTGACCACATATCTTGAAAATAATGCCATTTAATATATAAGTGAAAGATCCTTTCGGAGGTCAGTGGGCGTGGTCAGCGATCCTTCATTGAAGCCCGATGAAATAAACAAATAAACAACCAACCAACCAAACATCAACAAAACGGGTCATGTGGATCACTGCTGAATGTTTAGGGGACCCTGATTTAAGCTTTGTCTGATTTTAACTAGCATCGTTTTCATATTTATTTTGTATAAATACTGATCCTTTTATAGTATAAACTTCACACCTAGTTTTAAGGATAAAGGTATTCAGAGTTTGGTAGCTATGAATCTCTGTGGATCAACCTCAGTATTGAATTGAAGACTCTTTAACCTTTTTCTGTCCAATCCCTTGTTTACGCCCCTGTGATTTTATAATTGAAAAAAGATTCTAACATTGAGCAATTTCTTCTTATTCCACAATATTTTTTTACTCTACCGATTGGATATTTTCGAATTAAATCCACTTTAAATTTTCGTCTTTGAATTTTGACAGGTCTATAACTTTGTAAAATAGGAAAGGGTTGAAAGGGACCTAAGGGCTTACATCAGACAATTTTTAACCCTTGTCATGCTGATCCCGGATTTAAGAGTCCTGGTTATTCATTTGTGAGTCTCCTACTCTCAAGAGATATTAAAAGTGACAGACTTTTGTATCAGGTGAGCGACCGACTATGGACTTAGGCTCTTCTTCTTTAATTTATACATTCTGTTGCTTTTTGAGAAATAATAAGTAACAAAATCTGATGTTGCCAAGCTACGACTTTCTCATTTACCAATGATTCATAGCATTCCATTAATTATATTTTTCCAGAGGATATTCATTTATGCTAAGGTCGTTGATTTTCTTACATCAGATGTCTTCTCTTTGGCAAAATACAAAACTTAAATAGCATATGGCGTATTTTTAGACATAGATGGCCTATAAAATGTAATATAAAAAATTGAAATGGTTGGTTGGCCACCGGAACGTCGTAATTACAGCTTGAATAAGCTATAACGTTTAGGTCGGCATTCGGAACTTCCTGTTGGAGGAGAATGGGCGTGGTCATTGATCCGTCAATAAAGTGACCGTTTGTAATTTTGTTGGATATCTTAGCTACATCTTATATATCTGAAAGACGTTTAGAGGAACCCTACTGGGACGATCTGTCTAGCAGTTAAGCACTAATGACATTCGGAGACACCAGTGCCATAAATTTATGATATCAAAAATCAATACACGACAGACAAACTTTCTTTCTCATCTTAATGAGTAACATCTACATTTTGTTCATGTCGTCTTACGTGATCCTAATTCAACAAAACCTACATAAACACAACTTTTTTTTTTTTATAAAAACAACAACAAAAAACCCCCAAAACCCGCACCGCATGTGGAAATCTGACTCTCGACAGTAGGGTGCTTTATAGTGATCAAAACTCGAAAAGGGGACATAACTATAATAACATATAGATTTAACCCTTTCCTGTTTTGCAAAATTTTGGACCTGTCCAAATTCAAAGGATTATCAGACGACAATATAAAATAATTATACAGTAAGGTAATGGTCATTATAGTTCTAGAAAATCATCAATGATCGGCAGTGTCCGCGTAGTCTGACCTAGGTACATGCTTTTCGCACTTCCAATGTCGGGGCCCTTTTTCGCATGATGGGTCATAAATACCTTCGCGCGATCATAAATATGAACATCATTTCTGAAAGTGTTGTGGTTTTAGATTTAAACCATTCCAACACAATTTCGCTTTTCTAAAACCACCAAGGAAAGCATTGTGATTTGTTTGTTTGTTTGAATTGGCTTTAACGCCACTTATATTCCTATTTCGGAGGCTGGAGCACCTAGCCATGGATTCTTGGTATTCTCTTTCCAAGCTGCTCACACCACTTTAAGTTACGATTATCCACCCACAGGTGAGACAAATGTCGTAAAGGATAATCGCCACGACCTTGGATCGAACCCTAGATCTGAACCTCATTATTAAGAGTCTGATGTTTTACCGAATGCGTTTTGGCCGCGGCTGGAACGCATTGTGGCTAATGGAGAAATTGCTTTTTACAGGCTATTTATTCATTTTCAAAAATATTTTCCATCCTAAAAGTCTAAGATTTAAAAAAAAAAATCCACCTACTTAAAATTGTAGCCTGCAAATTTTTTGAAATTAGACCAGTCTAAAATTTTGTTTTGATTATATAAAAAAAAGTTTTGATTATACTACGAACAATTCTTTTTCTCAGAAGGAAACCCCTGGTCCCCCTTTTCACCGAGTACAGTTGATCTTTTTCCTCGTCTCCCCCCCCCCCACACAGACTCTAACTGTCATATCTTATTCAGACTTACAATGCACCGCTAGTTACGGATTAAATTGTCTGCCTTCGTATTGTGAAGGCTTCTTAGTTATCTTTGTCTGTCTTCTAAAAAGAACCTCGCAATTATAGCCTATCTTAGTAACTGTTGCGTTGTTTTTGTAGCAAATGCCGATTCAATTCTTTGTACATATTTTCAAAATATAGTTCACGGGAATATAAGTCTGCACAAAGCAAAACCTTGCAGCATTATCCAACAAAAAATGAACTTTTATCAATCTTTATTTTTCACGAACATCGTTCACCAGTATCTAGGCTAAACAAATATGTATTTTCACAGATATCATTATCTTGTTGTACAAAGGGCATCTAATCGGGTAAAAGATGACCCCGATATCAATTTATTCGACCTCCATTCATTCGATATCCCTTCATTCGACATCCATTCATTCGATATCCCTTCATTCGACATCCATTCATTCGATATCCCTTCATTCGACATCCATTCATTCGATATCCCTTCATTCGACATCTATTCATTCGACATCCATTCATTCGATATCCCTTCATTCGATATCCCTTCATTCGACATCTATTCATTCGATATCCCTTCATTCGACATCTATTCATTCGATATCCCTTCATTCGACATCTATTCATTCGATATCCCTTCATTCGACATCTATTCATTCGACATCTATTCATTCGACATCTATTCATTCGACATCCATTCATTCGATATCCCTTCATACGACATCCATTCATTCGATATCCCTTCATTCGACATCCCTTCATTCGATATCCCTTCATTCGACATCCATTCATAGATCTCTTGGAATTAAGGGATCGCTGGCCCAGCCTCATGAGCTCCGACAGGAAGTTCCACTTCGATATTCAACGGCGTAATTTTGCAACATATATGGTCAGTGGCTTTTAACAAAAAGTAAAATGGTTGGTTGACGACCCAGACGTCGTAACTACTAATTCAATAAGCTTTAGCAGGACGTTTACGTTTACGTCGATACACTAATAAAAAAAGCTTGACACAAACGTCACTCAATGTCGATGAGCAAATTTCACTTCCGGTCTAAGTGAATAATTTGATTCGTCGATCGATTTATTAAGACAGACGCGACTCGTCAATTCAAGTTGTGTGTAATCCAGAACATGAGTAGAAAACATCTTGGATATCAACTTGTCTGGTCCTTGTCAAGTTCACTCTGACATTCCCTGCAATTCTGATATTCACTGTATTATTTTTCGCTAGCAAACATTTGTCTCTAACCAATTGGTGGATAATCGTAAACCTAATTTTGATAGCATCTGGAGGCTAGGAAAGGATGTAGTGGTAGAACTGGTGTCCGAAAAAACAGGAATTCATTGTAAGGTGCACCAGCCTCCGCGATATGACTGAAATACTGTTAAAAGAGGCGTTTAACCCATTCACTCAATCAATCCAACGGCGATAGTCAAATTGGTGTTTCCATTATGCAAGCGCGTATCATTTGTAACGGGAGAAACGCCATTGACTCGAAAGAAAGGCTTGTACAATAATTCTTTCGTGTATATAATTGACTAATCGCTGGCCCCGCCCACTGACTCCCTCTGGACCGGCCATTTACTTCGACAAGAAGTTCCACTGGATTTTTTAACGGCGTTATTTTGAAAAATTTAATTGCAAGTAGCATGTAACACAAAAAGTAAAAAGGATGGTTTGTGACCTAAACGTCGTAACTACACCTTGATTGGCGGCCGCGATTAGTCAATCGCTTCTCGATTCTCCCCGGCTATTCTACTCCCGAAATAAGTACCTTAGCAATGACGGATCGCTTGCCACGCCCTCTGGCCTCCGATATGGCAGTCCGACTGAGGTTTAAAACGACGTTAATTTGTAAATTATCGTCGTTGCGCGTGCAAAATGTCGTAAATACAGCTTGGGTGAGGATCTAAACGTCGTAATAAGCTTTGGTAAGCTGTAGTTACGGTGTGTTACACGCCAAACCAACGAAAATGCTTCAATTAAACGCCCGCGATTTATCAATTTTGTCGTCTCGTAATGGGTTAAATAATAAAATAAAAAACAAAACCAAAAAAAGCAAACAACAATAAACAAAACAACACCAAAAAAGAAAAAAAAAAAAAAAACAACAACAACAAAAAACAAACACAACAATAATAACAACAACAACAACAACAACAACAAAAACCCCCTTGAAATATATTTGAATATATGTCAGTGTTCAAAGTTCACTTCAGGTCTAATTTAATGATTCGATTGGTCGAATGTACCTCCTGAAAGTGCGAAAAGTTTCGATCCTGGTCAGACTGCGCAATCTGCGGAGGTTGACCAAGGTCGAATTTTTTTTATTCTTTGTAGAGTTTTCAGAATTCAGAACAGTCTTTCTCGCTTGTTTGCCTGAAAAACAATGTCTCTGCTTGACCTCTCATGGGTCCTTCCTCTTGTTCAAGTATTTTTAACAAAATCCTCGGGTGGTCCCTTAGGTTTGACAGTCGCCTTATGACGATATGATAATATTCTTTTGTTGTTGATGATTTTAAAAGATAACTAGGCTGGAAACATTTCGTCTTTTGCAGTCTATAGAACTAACAATTCACAAAAATGTGACCATCTTTTAAATATCAACCGTTTAGTCTGGTTAGTTCTGTAAGTGACGCGAGGTACTCTCATTTGACCAATCGCTGAATCCTCAGTTGATTCATTGATTGGCAACGCGATTGGTCAATCCTGCGACGGTGAGTTCGAACCCGGGCGCTCCCAGCACTATTACCCACATTTGACAAAGGTTATCGCGACATGCGTCATTTGTCTTTCACCAATAAACGAACGATACGTAGAACTCTTGAGTGGAATGAGCAGCTGGTGGCTCGGATCGAATGATGTTGTTGTACTGGTGTTAAAAAACGATAGGAAACCATGGTTAGGCGCATCAGCTTGAACAGTATAACTGAAATTCCGTTGGAGGTGGCGTTTAACCACATGTAATCAATCATTGGAAAGACGAACCCTTTACTCATAACAACACAATGACGCTTTTTTGCTCTGGAGAAATATGATTTTTAAAAATTGTGTGAAAAGGAGAAATTGCTTGTCTTTTTCGCACAATGTTTTTCTACCTTATTTTTGGTACTTATTTTGCATTTTTCAACACAGCTTAAAATTTCGTCTACAGTTTGGACCTGTCTAAAATTGTGTGGCCTCGTAATAGGTTAATGTCCTATACTGGTTGCCTGCACCTTATCGACTGACGGGACACAAAAGTATAAAGGAACCAATATAACAACGACCACCCATCAGACAGTGCTTAAGCTGACGAGAGAAATAAGAACAGTGTAATGACCCCCATTTCCTTTCTTTACAAAATTGTTCGGAATGGTAATCACAGTGTCTGGAGATAACCGACTCTAATTCCGAATACCAAATGAAGCAAATGTCGAAAGTGAAATGCCTTTTGTATTCATTTTTATTATCATAATGATAATTACTACTGAATAATCTAATTTTTAGTATCTTCTATCAAAAACCGGCGTTCTAAATGGTCAAAAAAATAAAAATGAAATAAAATTCATACCCCCATGAACTAAATTTTGAGCACGCAGCTATTATTTATTCTTCCAAACAAAATAGTCACAGAAAAAAGTTTAAAGATTTGTAAAGTTTTGCTTCTTTCGCTCGATGCTATTAAATTATTCGTAATGAAGAGAATATTTTTTGATTTCGTGGAGGTATAAACCAAAAAACCTAATCACACTAATATATGAATGCGCTTCACGTATTCATATGGTGTGATTAGTTTTTTTCGGTTCACAACTCCCTGACAACAAAAAGCCTTCTCTTCATTTCTTAAATCACATGTCTTTTTTTAACAAAATTTAAGGCTTTTAACAGGTAAAAAGTAAAACTGTTGGTTGGTGTCTTCATTAAAGTCTACGGCGGCACCTGTCTACGTATGCTTTAGTTACGAAGTTTTAAACGTCTAGCCAACAAAAATGTTTCACACTAATGTAAACCAATGTCGGGGGTCAATGATAACTTCTGGTCTATATAAATGATTTGATTGGTCGATTTATTTTCATTGACAGTCGCGATTGGAAAATTATGCCATGGACAAGATCCATCTATATATTTAACCATGGTCATGCTGTATAAATGACCTTACTGAATTGCTGTCAAATCAAAGGTCTGAAAGCACTGATAGAACTTTTTGTTAAAAAATCAGTATTTTTTTTTAAAAAAAATCAACTTCATAAGCAACTGTGGCAGGAAAATTACAAGCAGGGGGGTATAGACTAAAATCAGACTGCACATAAGTGCAGTCTGATCTTGGTCTACACCTCCTGCCAAAATCGGAATGTTCCTGGTTCAGGATGACAAAGGTTTTAATAGTCTGTTCTCCAGGGAGATCTTCCTATATGGAACAAAATAATTTTTCTTCAACTTCTAGATTTTGTCTTTCTGGGTTACTTAAACCAAAGTACTAAAAGTGCTGTAAGCCAGCAAAATATGGTTGAATTCCCTTGTTAGGTAGAAAACAATGTGGACATTGAAGAAATTACTTGTTACAAGAAATTTCTTCATTGACCAAACTTTTTTCCAAGCTTTTTTCTTGAGATGCTTAAAAATCGGAATTGAGTGGGAATGCGTTAGATAGCATGGTTTTGACAGAGTTCTCTACAATTTTAACAGACATTGCAATATTCCCGAAATACATAAGGACTACTTTTTATGGCGCAGGTATTCAATGAATTTAGTGGTTAAGCCTCCAATGGCAGTTTCCACTCGTTAAACTTTGAGACGACCTAAAAATTTTGTCTGTTAACTTAAGCTATCAAAGCTCACGCTTTGCTATAGCTAAAAAGTCAATATCGTAAAATCTGATAAAATTTGAAGAAGTTGTAAACTACATATTTTAATACGTGAAATGATAAAAAGACTGTATATTAGGGCAAACACTATTTGCCCTGTGAAGAAATTGCTTGTGACTAACTATTTTTTTACAATGTTTTCCAAAGCTTTTTATATTGGCTTAGCAGTATTCATCAAAATTTTCAAGTCATCAAAGCATTGGAATAGTTAAACGTCATTTAGGATAACAGATGTTTTTGTCATTGTCTATCAATTCTTAGATAAAAGCAGGTTTGATTTATAATGTTTTCGTCTCGTTTCTATAGACATGTTGTTTATTTTTGGTCTGTAGACAAACACTGACGATTGCTAGTGGTTATTTAGCTCATTGGCCGGTTTCAAATTTTAGACTGGTTCATATTCAAATCACATGAAGACGACAGTTCAAAGTAAATTCAAATAGAACGATATATGTAATATAGGGTCGAGTTAGGACGTTTAACTCGCCAAACCAACAGAAATACAATACACAAATGTCGGAGTTCAAAGTTCGACACCCTACTAAATGATTCAAATAGTTAGTCGCATGAATCATTCATTGTTAGTTGCTATCAGTCAATTGAAAAATCGCGGCTATCAACCACAGAATCAATGGACTAATCAATTGATTGATTGAATGGGGTTTAACGCCGGTTTTAACGGTATTTCAGTCATATCGCGGCGGCTGGAGCACCTAACAATGGATTCCTGGTATTTCTCACACCAGTACTACCACTAAATCCTTTCCTAGCCTCCAGCTGCTATCCCACTTAGGTTTACGATTATCCACCCATTGGTGAGAGACAAATGTCGGAAAGAATATATGTCGCCGTTGTGGATCGAATCCATGACATCCCACGATTGAGGACTAATCAAACCATTGATTTAGACCGGAAATAGTTCCTATTATTCTTTTTTTTCGCTTACAAAAGAAAGTTCGGCTTCCTGAATTCCTGAAAGTATATATCCACAGTTTCTTTGTAAATGTCAAATGATGAAAATCTTAACTTTATCGACGCGACCCGAATTGTACAGGAAATCCATAATACAAGTAAATTTCACAGACAGCAATTACCAATGTCTCTAAATGTGAAGTACTTTAGTCTGCTTGGTTGATACAATGTTCGTTAGAGGATTCCAAACGTTTTAGATAAATCTAGTAATCAAAGCCCAAGTACTACTGTGTCTTAAGGATAATCAGTCCCAAAACACACAGGCTGTAAAAAACTTAATATATTAACTTCTTATCGACAATGTTTAATCGAAATGTATCCAAAGCTTATAAGAAATGAAGAAAAATTATTTTGTTTTGTTTTCATTGAGGTATGAACCTAAAAACTAAATCACACTATATGAATACGCGAAGCAGATGCATACATTAGTGTGATTTGGTTTTAGGTTCATACCTCAATGAAAACAAAACAATATCATCTTCATGTCATCAAGAACAAATATTCTACTAGTGTTGAGTAAAATGTTATGGATCTACTTTATGCGCAAGGATACAAAATAGTTGCGTGCTCAAAAGTGTGTTCATAGAAATATGAAAAAACAGCCTTTATTCTTGTTTTAGACGAAACTTTTTTTTAACCCTTTCCTGTTTTGCAAAATTTTGGACCTGTCCAAATTCAAAGGTTTTGCAGACGAAAATTTAAAGTTGATTTTGTTTGAAAAATAACCATTTAGTAGGGTAGAAAATGTTGTGGAAAAAGAAGAAATTGCTTGTTACAAGCAATTTCTTCTTTTTCAACAATGTTTTCTCAATTACAAAATCACAGGGACGTAAAAACCAGGGATTAACCAGGAAAGGGTTAAATTGATAACATGAAAACATCACATTATCTATACCCTCTATATGACTAATAGACTTTAAGAGTTTGGGTCAAACATATGATTGAAAAGTTGGAAAAATCTGAATCAAAAGCTGAAAGAGACATACCACTTAGCCCATTTCAACACAACAAAATTCTAGACTGGTCCGAAGTGAAAGTACTTATAGACGCAAACTTAAATTGAGTTTTTTTTTTTGTTGTTTTGAAAATCTTTATCTTTTTTGTTACAAGCAATTTCTTTATTTTCACAATTTTTTCCAAACCTTTTTCTCGAGGGGCGTTAAAAGAAGAAACTGTGTGAGTGGGTTGGATAAAATACGATTTGAAGATTAATTTTGTGTGTTGTACTATCAAAGTGTCACTGGATCTTTAATTCTCAATGTCGCATTCTTCTTTCGTCTTCAGATCGGGGCTTTTTTGCTGAAACAGAGTAGATTCAAGTTGGTTGCACAGCATACGAATACGTTTATTTGAAAGAGAGATTTCAGGGGGCTCAGTAAATACCACTACAATTTCTTTGGGCATATGTACACTTTTGTATATGTGTTGTTGTTGGTATAGGGATTCAAAAAGCATAAAAGACGAACAAGAATCAATTGTCATAGAAATTCGCATTATGAAACAACAGATATCGCTATATCTCTTTCAAAATGCGAATTTCTATGAGGATTATTTTTTGTTTGTTTGTTTTATATACCAATAGAGGTAATATATACTTTTGATGATGTAAGCCTTCTAACCAACTTACCACGGTTAAGGCACGTGCGTTGATCACCACACATACCCATGAAGTATAGCAATTGACTTTGACATGAGAACTCTTTTCCTAAGCATCAAGTTTCAGTGTGAACAAATTTATATACAATGGCGTGTTTCATTAAAGTATCCGTCTACCGTTATTTGACAAAAGCTTATCAAACATAGATGAAACTCACAAGGGACTGAATGTCTCCCTTTCTTTATTACCTAACCTGTCAAGGGAGACTTACATCACTTGAAATATGTAATACCACTATAAACTATACTTGAATAGACGATAGCTGTCCTACCATATTTAGTTTTACTATCACGTCTAGCTATACAAGTGTCAGTTTATCAAACGAAATCGGCCCTGGGGAACTAATATTGCATGTCAATGAAGTGTAGGTCTTCCTGATAATGGCCTACGAATGCAGTAGTTCCCGTGAAGACCATTAATATACAAACTTTTAGGCTTGTCCAAATGGCAGAACTATTCAAACGACAACTTAAAAGGGTTCAAAATGAACATTTTGGACAGAAATTGTTGCAAAGTTCTGCGTGCTATCAGCAATTTCTTCTTGAGTCAGACGTTATTCATGAAGTTCGTCAAAAATGGAATTGTGTTAGTAAAACATTTTCTGGAAAAATAAGCAGAGAGAGGGGGTAGACGACACACACATACAGAAAGAGAGAGAGAGAAAAAGAGAGAGAGAAAGAAAGAAAGAAAGAGAGAAAGAGAGAGGAGAGGAAGAGAGAAAGAACTTTGTACACTATTAAATTTTACAACAAGTCTGATTCTGATCTGATTCTGATACAAGAGTGTTTTATTTTGATAGATTACCCAATAGCCTACTGCAAGCAGAAAATATTTGAAACCATTAGGCCTAATATTTTTGGAGGAGAGGAGATTTTCTTTACAATTTTCGCCATAAATCATTTTGTAAAATCTGGAATCCCTAAACTGAGAACTACCTTTTATCTGACGAAGAAGAATATCAACCTATTACCAGACCACAAAAATTTAGACTGGTCCAAATTCAAAGTAATTGCAGACGGTATTTTTTGTTGGTGAAGTTTTAAAAAATCTTTGTCATTTTGGGATAGGGAAACATAATGGATAATCAAGAAATTGCTAGTAAAAGCAATTCCTTCATTTTCAAGAATGCTTTCGAAAGCTTTTTTTCCTTAGGGATGTCAATAAGCGTCATTGTGTAGGAATGGATTAAATACCTTTTTGTTCATCTCTTACATAAATAGACGACCATAAGGTAATAATACTACATGCACATTCTAGGAACTGTAGGATTTGTGTCTTGGGAGATTTGATAATTTCCCTAATGAATCTAGAATCCGACAGCATAGGGCTTATTGTCAGAGTAAAACAATTCGTTGAAGTTTTTTCGTAAAGGGTCATAATGTGATGATATACAATGTCTAACAAATATCGAAGCCCTAGCCCTTACAGAGAAGACGATTTTTGAAGATTTATCTCTTTACTACTTTATCAAATTAGGACTCCAATGACATGATGCTAATTTTCAAAGTAGATCAGTTATATTAAGTATTTTAGTTGAGGCTATCGAGGCGTTGATATAATTCAAATATCAAAGCCCCTTGCCTTACCATGGTAGGTGAGAAGATTTTCCTTTTCAAATATTTCCATTTTTATTTCTGTACGAGATCTGTGATCGAAAAAGTAGAGTAATTCTTTGAAGAAAGAGGGTCTTAAGTCTCAATATCAAAGCTCTTGGCCTTATTGTCTGGGAGAAGTAGATTTTTGAAGACTTCCTTCTGAGACCGGGGAACAAGCAACATGAGACTAATTTTGACAGAAGGGTAGTTTTTTTTAAAGTATTTTGTGGCTTTGATATTAATGAAATCTTACGGACCGAGAAAAGAATGTTTGTTTTTTTCACTCGGTTGCCATAGCAACCAGAGTTCTTAAATGTTTGAAGTATTTTAAAAGACCTTGACATAGCACTCATGATTTTGGAGTTCAGATGAAATTTGATGATTAGTTTAGAAGGGAGAGATTTTTTTCAAACTGTGAACGGACGGCCGGACGCAAATTCGTATTTCTCCTGTTTACCTTTAGCTAGACGTTCGGTCCAAATTCAAAGAACTTGCAGACGATAATTTGAAAATGCAAGTAAACTAACAGGTACGTGCCGTTTAAGTTAGATAACAATTTAAGAAAAGTAGAAATTGTTTGTTGCAAGCAATTCCTCATTTTCTCAAAATGTTTTCACCAATTTCATTCTTCAGGGGCGTCGAGATTCGAGATTGAGTGCCAATGGGTTAAGAGATCAAATAGCGTATCGCTCTGCAATCAATCATCTAAAAAATGAAGTTTTTTGGATGAAGTGCAGATTTGCATCATCTTCGAGACATTAATCAGTTGCGTGAAAAGAGAGGGGAAATAAAAACAAATTAGAAATCTGCATTAATTTTTTGCACGACATGCTCCGTAAATCCATATAGAAACTCGTAACACCATTAAACTATTAGCGATGAGACAAGAATGGATTCAAATCGTCCGTGCGCGAGCAAAAATGTCGTAACTACAGCTTTTTTTAACCTATTCCTGCTCAATGACGCTTTTAGACGCCCCATAGAAATAAAATCTTTCGGGAAAAAAATGTGGAAAATGAAGAAATTGCTTGTGAAAAGCAATTTCTTCATTATCCACAATGTTTTCTACCCTATCATTGAATCTAATACTGAAAAGTACTGTAAGCTATCAAAGCATTGCTTTTTTGTGTGTGTGGTTTTTTTTGGTGATCTTCTATTGTTACAAGCAATTTCTTCATTTTTCACATTGTTTTCCACTTAGAGAAATAAATATTTAAGATTTTTTTACAATTTGAAATTGTCGTCTGCAACTTCTTGAAGACTCTGTTCAGAGTCATCTTAAACATGATGTGCTCAAGTGAGCTTAAATACCATTGGGTATAGTTTGCAATATTTTACTGAAATACATAAGAACTGTTTTTAAGGCGTATGCATTCAGTGGTTTTAGTGGTTATGCTTCCAGTGGCAGTTTGCACTCATTGAACTTTGAAAGGACCTCAAAATTTTGTCTGTTAACTTAACCCTTTCCTGTTCATTTCCTGGTTTTACGTCCTTGTGATTTTATACTTGAGAAAACATTGTGGGAAAAGAAGATATTGTTTGTGAAAAGTAATTTCTTCTTTTTCCACAATATTTTCTACCATACTGAATGGTTATATTTCAAATTAAATCCACTTTGAATTTATGTCTGCAATACCTTTGAATTTGAGGTAGGTCTAAAATGATTAAAACAGGAAAGGACTAAGCTATCAAAGCTAACGCTTTGCTAGCTAAAAATCCAAAATTCCAAAAGCTTTAAATTGTCGTCTGCAAGCTTTTTCAATTTGGGCCAGTCTAAAAATTTTGCCGTCTGGTAATGTGTTAAAGCTGTAGTTACATTTTGGTTGCGCACCGACGAAAAAAATCTGAATTATTGTTAGCCAGACTGTCTCCAAGGCAGTGAGTGTGAGTTTGGAAGTAACCATGCGCGAATTGGGTCAAGGACCCACCCCCACCCCTCCCCCACAATTTCGGCAAAATCGGTAGTTCATCATTATATTGTCAGTGGGCAACCAAAATGTCGTAACTAGAGCTTTGTTTATGTTAAGAATATCATAAAACGAGTACAATTTCGGTTGAGCCCCCTCACCCCAACACCTAGGAAAAATCTAGATATGCGCGAAGATATTGCTCGATAAACATTAATACTTATTTCTTATCTCTCTTATCTGGAATTATTGTTGGTTTTACACATTATATATATATATGTATATATATATATATATATATAAAACAAATTAAGGTATATTTTCACATTTTTTAAAAACGTCAACACCTTCACCTAATACTGATTTACGATAACTATCTTTGGGAACATTACAGCCTTAAAAGTCATATACCAATTTGTAGTTAAGATGTATAGTTCGCCTACCAACGATATGTGACTAAGTGTATCCCCCCCGAACCGGACCAAACATGTTGCAAACGAATGTCGTTTGCACAAATTACTTTGTAGGGGATCAGTGGGCGTCTGGAAAGTATTTGAAGAAAAGAAGAATTCCTCTCGTCAAAATATTTCTACTCTATTTGGTAGCTTTTTCCTAATTTTAATCCACTTTCGTATTGTCGTCTGCATCATATTTTCATGGCAAGATATGAAAGTAGGTTAACATTTTTTTTAAATAATAGAGCGGTATGGTAAATGGAACTAAACTACCTAAAACTTTCAAGAGTGGCTCATTAAGAGTTACTTTCATTCAAAATAGTATGAAGGAAGTTTGTTTCTATCAATAAAGATTTTTTTTTTTTGAAGCCCATTACCAGACGACAAAATTTGACACTGGTCCAAACTCAAAGATGTTGCGGACGACAATATTTATTAATTTTAAGTATTCCTGCCTTTTGGATAGAAAACTTTTGTTTTTCTGAGCATAAAAAGGCGGGCTAGTGTGGTAATTGGATGAACTAAAAAGCTTTAACCGATTCCCACTTAATCCCTCCTTTTTACGCCCTTCAAGAAAAAAGCTTTGGAAAACATTGTAGAAAATGAAGAAACTGCTTTTATCAAGCAAATTCTTCATTATCCACAACTTGAAATTGTCGTCTGCACTTTCTGTCAATTTGGATCGGTCTAAAATTTTGTTGTGTGGGAAAGATTTTATTCTGAAGTCGATGTAAGGTCTGTTTAAGGACACTGTTACGAGATGACATCTTTTTGATCTATACGACATAGAAAAGTGCAAATCCTTCGTCTTTTTCTGAAGTCTTTAGATCTCCACGAGACAGAACAGTACAAATCTTACGCCTTTTTTCTGATGTCTTTAAATCTCTACGAGACAAAACAGTACCTATCTTGCGTCCTTTAGATCTATACAAGAAAGAACAGTACTAATCCTGTGTCTTTTTTTCTGAAGTCTTTACATCTCTACGAGACAAAACAGTACTATTGTTGCGTCTTTTTCTGAATCCTTAAATCTATACAAGAAAGAACAGTAATAATCTTGCGTCTTTTTTTCTGAAGTCTTTAGATCTCTACGAGACAGAACAGTTCTAATCTTGCGTCTTTTTTTTCTGGATTCTTTAGATCTCTACGAGATAGACCAGTACAAATCTCTAACAGTTCTAATCTTGCGTCTTCTTTTCTGGAGTCTTTGGATCTCTACGAGATAGAACAGTACATATCTTGCGTCTTTTTTTCTGATGTCTTTAATCTCTACGAGGCAGAACAGTACTAATCTTTGGCCTTTTATCTGAAGTCCTCAGATCTCTACGAGACCGAACAAATCCTACGTCTTTTTTTTAAGTTTTTAGATCTATACAAGAAATACAATACAATTCTTGCGTCTTTTTTCTGAAGTCTTTAAAACTATACGAGACAGAACTATGCTTATCTTTCGTCTTTTTCTTTTCTTTTTTTTTTTGGTAGCTCGTCGGGTTTTCAATCATGAAGTCCAGGGTTTGATTCCCAGTCACGGCAATTATCCTTTTACATCATTTGTCTCCCACCAATTGGTTGATAACCGTTAATCAACGTGGGATGAGTATCTGAAGGCTCAAGAAGAATGTAGTGGTAGTACGGGCTCGAGAAATACCAGGAATCCATGGCTAGGTGTTCCAGCCGCCTCGATATGACTGAGATATTGGTAAAAGGGGCGTTAAACCCCATTCAAACAAACAATGAAAAGAAACCATCTTTTTTCTGAAGCCTTAAGATTTATACAAGCAGAACTGTACACATCTTACGTCTATTCATTTATTTAAGAGATGAAGATAATATTTTTTGTTTTCATGGAGGTGTGAACCGAAAAAACAAATCACACTGTATGATTTAATATGATCGAGCGAAAAAACCAAATGTTTTACAAATTTTGATACCTTTTTGTACGGGACTATTCAAAATCGCTGAGTGCTCAAAATGTTGTCCGTGGAGTTATGATTTTTTTTTCGACTAATCAGAACGCTCGTTTTTGATAGACGAAACTAAAAATTTAATTAATGAAATACAAAATCGACATAAAATATGTCTTAAGGTCATTAACATTCAGAAAAAGAAATATGGCTGCGATTTTGATTTAAAATGAATATCGTTGCAGAAAGAAAAAGAAATAGAAACTACGATAAAATGAAGAGAAAGCGATACATATATAGAAGTTTATATATTCTGTGCAAATCTTTCGTCGTTTTTTTCTGGATTCTTTTGGACTAACTGGTTTTTCATTAACAAGTCTTTTCCTTCTTGAGTTTCTTTTCGTAGAAACAAAAACAGAAATGTAGAGCATGACATATCATTGACAAATAGCTTTATCAAAACAACAAGCTAACTTTGATCCATTTTGATCCATTAGTAAATGAAAAAAATTTAGACTGGTCATTTTCATGGAATTTTAAAAAGCTTTTTACTTTGTGATAGAAAACATTGTGGATAGTGAAGGAATTTAATGTAACAAGCAATTTCTTCAGTTTCAAAGATTGTTAAAAAGCTTTTGAGGACATCGAATAGCACTCTGTATGAGAATAGGTTAAATATTTCTTGTCGTCTCCAACGTCTTTCAAATGGACCAGCCAAAAATTGCGTAAAACGGGGAAGGGTTAAACAATTACAGCAGAATTAAAAAAAAAAAAAAAAGATAAATTTCATAATCATATTTACTTTCTTTGATTAATAAAAAAACAACTTTCAAAACAAATTATTCCGAGAATGTTTCGGTAACGTTTTGGTAATCAAAGTGCCGCAACACGATTGATTCTCGATACAAGTCCGTCATTAAAGAGACCATTAATCAAAACGTTTCATTTCACTTCCAACATAGAATGTAAACTCTCGGATTCTTTAATAGCCATCATTTCATTTTGTTTTATGAGAAGAAAGATTAAATGGAATATTTGTTTGAACAAGAAAGTTCCTGGCTTCGGGAATTTAACCCATCACCGCATAATGCCACCCTTATGACGCAATGAAGAAATATGGTTATTTGAAACTTTGTGGGAAAAGGATAAATCCCATCTTAAAAGCAATTTCTCCTTTCCCTACTTTGTTTTCTTCCTCATTTGGCGCTCCCCCAGTTTTAGCGCATACAATGTCGTTTTCAGCTCTTTTAACCTAGAATAAGTCTTAAATTTTGTCATTGTAAACTCATAACCGGACGACATTTTTTTACATTTGTTCAATATAAAAGATTTTGCCGACGACAATTTTTATTTGATGAAATTTTAAAATCCTTTGTCTTTTTGGCAGGAAAATATTGTTGATAATGAAGAAATTATTCATTACAAGCAATTTCATTTTCCACAATGTCTGTTAGCATGTACGTGAAGGAAAGACACAGAATAGCCTAAACATTTACCCCAAATTTCATATGACAAAATAGTAAACTAGTCCAAACTGGAAGAAGCTGCATACGACAATTTCAGGTTGATGGATATTTTTTTCGTCTTTTGGATAAAAAACATTGTGGATAATGAAGAAATTGCTCGATAAAAGCGCTTTCTTCACAATTTTCCAAAATACTTACAAATGCCCTTACCTGAAGGGGATAAAAAAGAAGGGATTTTGTGGGAACGGGTTAAAAGATTCCTCGACAGAAACTCATGGTCACTCTCCGTCTACATAACACACAGTAACGACTCTTATCACTGATATACAAGCTGATCTTGGTCTTTACTTGATCTTCCCGTGTATTTGACGGATGGTTGACCCCGACCCCCTAACCCGATCGGAACTCCTCCTTCAATTCTACGAATCGAATCTCGTATGTACATCGTGGGACTATTTCAAAGTTTCAAGTAACATACTTTCAAAATGGAGCTATCCGTTATACAAAGCAAATGTGGTCAAATTGCATCTCATAAAATCTGTTTGGTTTTCAAGAAAACTTGATATAGGAGGAAAACAGTGCAAAACATAATACAAATGGAAGTTTAAGCTTTTTAGCGATTTTGAGATTTCCGAACCATCCGTGTTTTCCAAGATTACGTACTACGTTTTCCTACACTTTTCTGGCTAACAAATGCATCGTTTTGTTACATAAAACTCCGCCTTATATACGTCCGTGGTATTTTCCCAAATTTTACGGGAATGGCCGAGTGTTCGACTTAGATCGGTAAGGATTTGTTAAGTATGGCGTCATCCCAATTAGCCTATAGTAGGAAGAGCACTCGATTTCAAACTTCAAATTCGTGAGTTCGATTCACGGACTTACAAAACTAAAAATTATATGCCTATCGGATAAGACGTCAAACCCGTTTGGCGGTGAGCACTATCCATCGAACACTTTGGAGAGACAGGCGTATCGTTCTGTATTCTTGTAACACCCCCCCCCCGTAACAACTAAACGAGGGGTGGTGAAGCTCATATTTGCATTTGCATTATAGTTACGATATTTGAGTCTCCAAAACAACAACAGCTTTTCACAATATTCACATGTTGGCCAATGACGGATTTCAAAGTTCACTTCTGGTTTAGATGATTGATTTGATTGGTAATTTGATTCTTTAATTGACAGCCCCGATCGGTCTATTCTGACAGTGAATCTCGAATAAATATTGTTCGTTTTCAGATATGATAAAAGCATTGAGTTTACAGAGCAAGACAAATTAGGTACAGCTAATCAGATCCCTGTATTGTAGCGATAGGAATCCCCGATAAATATTCTGCAAACGACTTAATCTGTCAACTTCGAGGAAGAATGGTGTACAAACATGACTGTCATTCATGGATTCTTGAATCTCCTTCTTTTGCTGCTGTTCCTTTACATTTTGCCGACACGCGTCCACAAACTCATCGGTATCACAGTATACCCGACATCAAGCAGTTAATTGCACACGGCTAAGAGAAAAGAGACTTCGTGATTGAAGTGTGCCATTATTCACTTACTGAGGGGAGTGTATATTTATTTCTTTAGGAATATGTCACCAATAAAGTCTGCAAAGTACTTGGAAGCACGCCTCGATGGCCGAGTGGTATAGGTGCTTGACTTATGATCTGAAGGTCACGGGCTCTATCCCCACCGTCACCGAGGTGTGTTCATGTGCAAGACATTTGATAGTCAGCCCTAGTCTACCCAGCTACAGAAGTGGGTAGCATTTGGGTTAATCCACTGCCTCTCTTTCAGGGACGTGAAAACATCTTGGTTGTGCGTGTTCGAGAGCGACTCTATAAGCTTAAAGCTTTCGTCGCAATCGAACTAAAATAAATTAGCATAAACTAAACACGCCTAAGCCAAATAATAATTTTAGCTCCACTGGCTAGAAGCCAGCGAGCTATGTTATTCGCCGTGTTGGCCGCGCGTTCTTGAGTGCGTGGTAAACATTTCTTAAAGAATTTTTTCCCCTAAAAAGTGCTGCACGGATTGAATCAGAATTGTCATCGGGTTACTTTATCAGATTTTCCAAAAGAATTTTTATCGGACTATACATGGCTTTTGTGGGCGGAGTTAATTTCCATTTAAAGTGAAATCTTTAAACTCCTCTTCTTTGAAACCGGTAGGTGGATTTCAACCAAATGCCATAGGATCAATCCTGGGACTTAACCTTATCAGATTCCTTAAAAAGAATTTTGATCGGATGAAAAACAGCTTTTGTCTGCGGGACTAGTTTCTGTATATAGTATACAGTGAAAACTTTCAAATTCTTCTTCACAGTAACCAGTTGAAATCAGCACTAAATTATACTCCACGGGTTTCTGACGATTTATATTCAAAAAAGCTTTATCAGTTTCTGTGGAAAAAACAAAATAAAGCGATGTGTTGAAAAACATGAAAATTATGGGTCGGTCATATATTCAGTGTATCAATCAAGTAAATGCTGCTTAAACGGATGAACACTTATTGCAGGGTTGTCTCGGCTCAATTTTAGAAATACTGTCAAACATTCATTATTTTCTAATTTTATATAATATGCACCCAAGATGGTGTTAAAAGCTATACAAGCTCTATAGAACTTTGTTATTTTTTTTCAAATTGCTTTTCATCTGACTTAGTAAATGATTTTTACATGACTTGACGTGACTTAAAAAAAAAACAAAAAAAAAACACAAAAACCCGAAAAGTCTGCATTTTTCTCTGGGGAAAAAATCAAATATATCGGTGACTATTTTTTCCGCACAGACAATGATTACCAATCCTTAATCAGCTCAGGATTGTTTAGCTATCCGTGATGTCATGTGATGATGACGACTAAATTTGATGTCGTCTTTCAATTGTAAATTTACCAATATCCAAAGAAATATCGTCGTCGTCGTTCTAAAACGACGTAACTACAGCTTGAATCAAGCTGTAGTTACGACGTTTAAGAACGACGACGATGATATGTAGTGGACTACATTAAGCGTGTGCTAAGACTAGCAATATTGCACATTTGAAAAATTAATCAATGGTTTTGTCTACAATGCATGTGTGATGCCACTGAACCGGTAGCCCGGTTGTTGTCTGAGAGATTCTCCTTAGGGTCAGTAATTCGGTCTACGATGTTTCTAGCCAAAATTCAGCCTTCTTTTTTGTGTACAAAGAAATATGTATCAATCACACATCACACCAATCACACATCACACCTACCACACATCTGCTTGGGAAAAATATGTAATGATAGACATTGCTTTGTAAAGTACGGGCGCACTGTTGCAGATGCACATTACCCCCTCTAAGCAATATTTACGTTAAATAATTCAAGTACATGGGGCATATAGATTCTTATTTGATACGCATTTTTGAAAGGGAATTTAAGTTACGTGATTGACTTGTTCCAGCAGCTTCTTAAAACGATTCCATTTTCTACATTTACACACGAATGGCACAAATATATCACCGGCGTGATTCTAAAACTGCATAACTCAGGATTTATTCAAGCGTAGTTACGAAGTTTTAGAATTACACCGATGATATTTCAAGGATAATATCATTCAAGAGCAGATAAGCCTGCATCGCGGTAAAACCACCGAACGGACGGCACTGATGGTCCATTTTAATCCTTGTCATGCTGAATAAAAAAATCTGTTTAGAATCACATTGAAATCAAAGGACTGAAATCACTGGACGCACTGGTTGCAGGTTAATTTTTACCTGAATAACTGGTTCTATAAACAATTCTGGCTTGAAAAGGAAAGGGACAAACAGGAGGTGTAGACTAAGATCAGACTGCACATATGTGCAGCCTGATCTTTGTCGAAACCTCCTGTCAAAACAGGAAAATTCAGGGTTCGGCATGACAAGGGTTAAGTTAGAAGTTTATCTTGATACACCGCTGTACATCAAACAGGGGTCATTAATAATTCATCGAAATTTTCTTTTGTAATAATACTTGCATGCATTTCTAGATATCATTGATTGATTCAGGGGAAAAACTGATTTAAATTATTCCTCAAGCATTATTAAACCACGCACTGTGACTTTCTCCACAACGACACTTCCATTTGAATTTTCAACTGGCTCCCTGCGCCAAGCCGAATTCGAAACCGAAACCAACCTCTTTACGCCAACTCTTCATATTAGCTATTCTACATATCGCCGGCTTAGTGCAAAAGCATTATAAGTGAGTATTCAAACTATAGACACTTATGGTGTTTTTACACTGAGCTAACGATATAAGGTATTTATCAAACATAATTAAATTCATAAACCTTGCCAAAAAGCATTGCCTTTCAGAGAAATAAAAAATCAAAGTACTGAAAGTACTGTAAGCTAGCAAAGCATGGTTTAGAAAATCTTTCCCTTGTTGGATAGAAAACATTGTGAACATTGAAGAAATTGCTTGTTACAAGCAATTTCTTCATAGTCCAAAATGTTTTCCAAAGCTTTTTTCTTGAGATGCTTAAAAAGCGGAATTGATTTGTAATGTATAGAATAGCATGCTTTTAAAAGAGTTCTCTGCATTTTGAATAGAGTTTGCAATTTTCCATAATAACATTAGAACTACTTTTTATGGCGTAGACATTCAATGTATTAAGTGGTTAAGCCTCCAGTGGCAGTTTGCACTCGTTGATCTTTGAGACGACCTCAAAATGTTGTATGTTAACTTAAGCTATCAAAGCTGACGCTTTGCTAGCTAATAAAATTGTACTTAGCCCTTAATCTACACAATTATTACTTCCTCCAAAAATTAGCTTAAAACACAAACCTGACTCCTAAATTTCTTACAACAGATCAAAGCACTGAAAGTACTGATGATGGACGTCCGTGTTGGCATAGTAGAGTGATGAAAGCCAGAGAGCTATTGTCATGGCATGGTGTCCGTCGTGTGTGCGTCCGTCCGGTCGTCCGTCCGTTCATAAACTTTTCCTTTAAGAATCATCTCCTCAGAAAGAACTGAAAAGATTTCAACCAAATTTCATATATATGGAAAAAACTTAAAAAATCTTCTCCTCAGAAACCATTTAATCGAGTTCAACCAATTTTTATAGAAATGATCCTTAGGTCAACATGTATTGGATTCCTTCAAAGAATTTTGATCGGATGAAAATATGGCTTTAATGGGCGGGGCTAATTTCCATATATGGTGAAAGCTTTGAAAATCATCTTCTCAGAAAAAGTTGATGGATTTCAACCGAATTTCACAGAAATGGTCCTTGGGGACCCTTTATCTGATTCCTTCAGAGAATTCTGGTCAAATGAAAATTATGGCTTAAATGGATGGGGCTAATTTCCAAATTTGATCAAAGCTTTGAAATTCTTTGTTTCGGAAACCGGTTAGATGGGTTTCAACCATTTTTCCCCAATTTGATCGTTTAGTGACTCTTTAGTGACTCTTTATCAGATTATCAAAAAGAATTTTGATCGTAAGAAAAATATGGCTTAAATTGGCATGGCTTATTTCCTTATATGGTATATGCTGAAAATTGACTGTTGGTGGATTTCAACCAAATTTCACAGGAATGATCCTCAGGTGACTGTTTGTCGGATTCCTTCATATGATTTTGCTTGGTTGAAACGCTTGGCTATTATGGTTGTTGCTTATGTCCATTTATGGTACACAATGGAAATTTTTAAATTTTGTGAACACCTTTTCATCTTACCCAGTGAAAGAATTATACGTAACTTAACTTGACTTATGTAAAAACAACGAAAAAGTTCAAATGCTTCTCTAGAACTATTTCAAAGATTTCAGTGACTTAGATTTATTTTCCTTATATCCGTTTATATTGAATTCGTAAAAAAATTGCTGAATCAGTACATTCATGCCTGTAGAGCGATACAGGCGCTCAAGCGTCTCTAGTTCATATACATTAAGATAATCTTTTTAACCGTTTTCTGTAAAAACTCCGGATTTCATGTCACCGTTATTCTATATGCAAGAAAACATTGAGGAAAAAGAAGAAATTGCTAGCAACAAGTAACTTCTAGCAATAATTTTACCATATAGGAAGGTTTCATTTCAAATTGCTTATCACTCCCGCGGTATACAGCTGGTATGCTGAGTTCTGGATTTTACTCACTTTATATTTGAAAGACTGCGCATTATTGAAAGTATGACCACATCTATGCTAATCGGGTCATTGGTAGGCGTTTTCGTATTTAACCCTTGTCATGCTGTATAAATTACCTTACTGAATTGCTGTCAAATCAAAGTGCTGAAAGCCGCACTGATAGAACTTGTTAAAAAATCAATATTTTTTGAAGAAATTAGCTTCATAAGCAACCCTGACAGGAAAAGTACAAGCGGGAGGTACAGAATAAGATCAGACTGCACATAAGTGCAGTCTGATCTTAGTCTACACCTCCTGCCAAAACCGGAATATTCCGGGTTCAGCATGACAAGGGTTAAGAGGAGTCTTTACTCGTTCTACGAATAATATAGAATCCTTGTATTACGCCATTTTTAAAATGAGCAGTTGTTTATGGGAGACAGTTTTTGAAAAAAAAAAAAAAATAAATAAATAAGAAATAAAAAAAATCGAACCTAACTGGGCACTACTTCTCTTCTAACCTAGTTACAACCCACTGGATTTTCCAAACTGGGTAACACTGATAGAAACCTTGCTTGTACAGTTGTTATAATGCCCTTTTTTCTTTAGGGCGTTGAATGAAAAAAAAACTTCTTCCATTTCTGCCTTTCTTCAGGGAGTCCCGTTAAGAAGTATTGTATGGTAACGGGTTTATCCCTTTCTTTACGGGGCCTCTAAAGAAGGATTGTGTGTGGTAAATGTAAGTCGTTTATTGGCGAACCAAACGTCGTAACAACAGCTTGAATAAGCTGTATTTACGACGTTTAAGTCGTCAAACCAACAATAATACTTAAACATGAATGTCGGAGCTCGAAGTTCACTTCCAATACCAATAAATGATTGATTAGTCTATTGATCGGTTAATTTTAGCAACTATGCAAAGTTTCATATGAACAGAGTGATAAGGCATTCCGTCACACCACATTTAAAATTCGTAAACTGAAATACAAAAACTAAAAAAGTTTGTCAGAAATATATATTTGTGCACCTTTCATTGGCCTCTTCGAACTATTCGAATTAAGACAGGGTAATGAAACAAAAACAAACTCAGTATCTCGTTCTATATTCGATCTCATTTTTTGCAAAGAGGTAGACCTAAAACAAATTTATCTGCCAAAACAAATAGTTAACGCGGTATTGATATCTTAATTGTTTAGGAATACAAATTTATCAAATCAGCTTCGGGCTAAACGTCTTATTTTAGATCCACTTATCATTTATAGGCCAGGTGTACCGTAGACATTATGGGGTGAGAAGAGAGTTTGGGTAATGGGAGGTGCCTTATAGCTGATAAATTATGTTTTTTTGTTTTCGTTTTTTCACAGTATAAAACTATCGAAAGTCTGTACGAACAGAAAAATACAGAACTATAGAAAGTCTGTAGAAACAGAAAAATGCAACACTATCGAAAGTTTGTTCGAACAAAAAATACAAAACTGTCGAAAGTTCATACGAACAAAAATTGCAAAAATAGCAAAACTGCAAAATTGCCGCAAGTGTGTACAAACAGAAAATGCAAAACTATGGAAAGTTTGTACGCTTAGAAAATGCTAATGAATCGTAGGAAGCTTTTTTTCTGAACGAGTGGCTAATATATTTATCCCCTTTCCAGTTTTCAAAATTTTAGACTGGTCCAATTTGAAAGAAGCTGCAGAGGACAATTAAAAGTGGGCACAGTTTGAAAACTAACCGACCCAAAGCTTAGAAAAAATTGTGAGAAATGAAGAAATTTCTTCTTACAAGCAGTTTCTTCTTTTCTTACAATGTTTTCTCAAGTTTAAATCACAGGGACGTAAAAACAAGGGATTGTGCAAGAATAGGTTAACTCAGGAGCAAAGTCACATATTTTAGACTGGTCCAATTAAAAAAAAGTTGCAGACGAGAATCCAAAGAACCTGTAAATTGTGAAATGAATGCTACTTAGGATTTAAAATCAAAGTACTGTAAGTACTGCTAGCTAGCAAAATATAGTTTTGTTAAGTAGTCTTCTTTGCCAAAAGTTATCATGATAAATAAATCAGGTTAAAATAACCCTAGAGTTAACCATTCCACCATGACAAAATCTTAGACTCGTCCAAATTGAAAGATGCTGCAGACGACGATTTCAAGTTGGTTGGATTTAGAAAATCTTTCCCTTGTTAGGTAGGAAACATTGCGGACAATGAAGAAAGTGCTTGTTACAAGCAACTTCTTCATTGTCAACAATGTTTTCCAAAGCTTTTTTCTTGAGATGCTTAAAAAGCGGAACTGAGTGGGAATTGGTTAAATATCATGCTTCTGAAAGAGATCTCTACAATTCAAATACAGTTTGAATTATATTCCTGAATGCATAAGAACTACTTTTTACGGCATATGCATTCAATGGATTTAGTGGTTACGCCTCCAGTGGCAGTTTGCACTCGTTGAACTCTGAGAAGACCTCAAAATTTTGTCTGTTAACTAAAGCTATCAAAGCTGACGCTTTGCTAGCTAAAACACGGTATGAAAAGGATTATTTGCTTGCTACAATCAATTTCCCCTTTCCAAAAATACTTGCAAAAACATTGTGTGTGGGTGTCTTTTTGTTTGTGTTTTCATTTTTCTTTTGTTGTTGTTATTGTTTATTTGTTTGGTTGATTTTGTTTCATGGGTCAAATTACTTGATTTTCAAAATTGTTGAGTGCACGAAGACACCCCCTTCCCCTTTTCTTAGGGCCTGGACTTATCGCAGAGAAAATCATCATTTCCTGACCTACGATTTCGTTCCATCAAGAATGAGTTAATTCCACTCATCTGAAAATAATTGGAAACACACTATACAGCGAAAAACTAATTGTTAGCGGAAATAAGAATATAAATTGTTTTCCCCACCTTCGTAGAAGACCTTCTACACCAAAACTTATTCTTAATGTATTTGGCTGATAAATAATTCCTCATATGCGCGTTCAAAGCTGTCGATGATGGTATAAGAAAGTAGGGTTTGAATCAGAAAACGAAGAAACATTGTTGGCAAGGAGAAATTGGTTGTTTCCGTTATTCATTTTTGTCGAGCCCGCGTGCGGTGAGCGAATCAAGTTTGTCACAATTTCACTTCGGTGACAGTGCGTAAATGCTTGCGTCCGCCCGGAATTTTGTCCGGAGCATAACTTCTACATTTATTGATTGATTTAAAAATATCTTGGCGCGGTTAACCTCCTTGATGAATGCTAGTGTCATGCGAAACGTTTGTTGTTATAGATTCAAGGCCAAGGTCACAGTTGAAGGTCAAACGAGAAAAATAGACCTTGTCCGGAGCATATCTTCTACATTTATGGATGGATTTGAAAATAACTTGGCACAGTTTTTCTTCTGGATGGGAGCTAGTGTCATGCGAAACATTTGTGGCCCAAGGTCAAGGTCACAGTTGAAGTTCAAACAATTAAATTGACCTTTTCCAGAGCATAACTTCTACATTTATGGATGGAATTTAAAATACCTTGGCGCATTTGTACTCTTGATGAGTGCCAGTGTCATGCGAAACATTCGTTGTGATACGTTCAAGGTCAAGGTCACAGCTGTAGGTGGAATGACAAATTAAACTTGTCCTCAGCATAATTTTAACATTTATGGATGGATTTTAAAATAATGTGGCACATATGTTCTACCTGATGAGTGCAAATGTCATATGTCACGTGCAATGTCAAGGTCAATGTTAAAAGTAAACCAATCGTGACTAGAGTATAACTTCTACATTTATGGATGGATTTCTAAATAACTTTCTAACTTGGCACTTTAATGACTTTCTACTTGGAGAGTGCTAGTGTCATGCGAAGCGTTTGTGATACGTCCGCGGTTAAGGTCTCAGTTGAAAAGAACATTCTGTGCAACAATATGCTCTGTACAAGTCATTGGGCTCAACATGTTGTCCCTGGACAACTTAGTTCTCGTCTTTTTTTATAACCACAAATCACTTCCATATCTAACTTTCTACATTGTGTCAAAACACATTGAAGCGTGAAGCCATAGGTTTATATAGGTTTAGTATCAATCTTTGAAAAGGCGCATTGTCGTTTGATCTATCCGTTTATTCAGTAAACTAAGATAATTCAAGTTTGTTTTGTTTTCATTGAGGTATGAACCTAAAAACTCAACCAAAATTTATGAATATGCGAAGCGGACTTTGGGGTCCGACATTTATTGGCAGTATTTTTTGTCGGCTTTGCAAGGGAAACGTCGAAACAACAGCTTATTAAAGCTGTAGTTACGACCTTTAAGTCGCAAACCGACATACGTACTTTTTATTATAACTTGCTGGCCATAAATGTTGCACAATAATGCCGTTTAATATCTAACTGGGACTTCCTGTCGGAGCTCAGTGGGCGTGGCCAGCAATCCGTCATTTTGCGACAGAGCATTATTAAAGGACATTTGATTAACGCGTGCATATAAATAAACTTTTATGGTTATCATTTGAAAAGACCTACAAACATTTAGCTTTACGAAACATACTTTTTTTATATTATCTAAAACAAAGACAACAGGAATATGAATTACCCGATATGCTGTTATGATTCTGACAAATACTTTTGACCTTACTAATTCATCGCAGAGAAAGATATCATGTTATCATAACAAATTATACTCGTATGATTCGGACAAAGATTTTCGATTGGAATAACATCAGAAATGAAAAATAACATACAAATCCAAAATAATCTACCCTTTCTGTATGGACCAGTATTTTAGACTTTAACGATCCTCTTTAAAGACATGCAACGCACGAATAAATGCTTTAGAGATGAACAATCTGCAACAATGGCAGATAACATTAAGGAAATCTACTTTTATGGTACGGACATGTATTTTAGACTTTGATTATATATCGAAAGACATATAACATATGAACAAATGCTTTAAATTCGAATAATCTAAAACAGTGGAAGATAACATTTGAAGACTACAGAAATCTACTCTTATTGTACGGACCACTATATCATCATTTTTTGTTATTAAAGTTTTATATATTATATTCCTAGCAGTGAAATCTTGGGATTTCCAAACGTAATAAATTTTGACATCATCAGTAGTGAAGATATCACATTAAACTCCGAAAATCAGGAACTACTTTCCCCTCCCCCCTTTCAAGGTGCTTTATATCAGCCTTTCATTAATATGGAAATGTTCTTGAAATTGTTATCTTTAAGAAGTGCGTGTATGCCCTTTTAGCAGAAAAAACATCCCACCCATTTCCTTTTAATGAACCTGAATAACCAAACTGCAAGCAAATGCGTAATTTACATCTAGTACCACAATAATATGAATGGGTATCTGAACCCCTAATCTTTAAGCCATTCTAAAGAAAATTATCCATAATCCAAAAATTTAGTTTGTGCGGTTGTTGTTATTGTTGTTGTAGTAATTATTTTCCTCTTTTTAATCATGAATATGTCAGACCCTTTAGATTAACCTTTACATCAGACAACTGACGGAATGCGGCTGTCAATCAAAGAATTAAAGACTTATTCAAGGTGCAGTTACGACGTTTATGGCGCCAACCAACCAATCGATTTTTGTTACATGCTACTGAAGTCTCAGCACGATGATTTGTATTAGCGACCAGCCTCTTTCAGATTTACGATATTATTAGACTTTTTAAATAAGTGTTTGGCCCGATCACTTAGATCCTACCATGTTGATTGCGACGAAAGCTTTTATGATAGCTTTGGAAAACATTGTGGACAATGAAAGAATTGCTTGTAACAAGCATATTTTTCATTGCCCACACTTTTTTCTACCCTACAAGGCAATGATTTCTAAATTCCACTAAACATGATAACCTTTGCCAAAGAAAATTACTCAACAAAATCATGCTTTGCTAGCTTGCAGTGCTTTCAGTACTTTGATTTTAATGAATATTTTTATCAGACTTGATAAATTTGAAGCGTTCTAACACCTGTAAAGAGGCGAATTTATTACAAAGATGAAGTGATTATTGTAGCTTTATTTTTCCGAAGCTGATATAATTTCAAAAATAGACCGCCTTTCGGGTTATTGCTACTAGAACTAAAGATAATTTAACATATATAACCGTTTCAATCTCTATTGAAAGTGATTTGATATCCACTTTGTGTGGGCCGCCCAGTATGGTGCACAGTGCACTTTCCCATCTTTAAGTATAAAAATATATTGATGCTCTATGATCTACGTGATCCGTTAGACATTACTAAACGGTTATTTTTTAGATTGGACCAAATTCAAAGAAGTTGTGCGCGACAATTTGAAATGACAAATTTTAAAAATGTTTGTCTTTTGGGGTATAGAACATTGTGGATGATGAAGAAACTGCTTGTAACAAGCAATTTCATCATCATCCACAATGTTTTTCAAACCTTCTGTTTTGATGAGTGTAAAAACCGGAATTGTATTAGAGTTGGTCAGGCGAAAAGGGATATTCTTGAACCCTAGTCAGACTATGCATGCGAATAAAAATACCACAAACATTTCTGTAAAAACAAAGCCCCGAAGGATCTGAGAGTCGCAAAAAACAGACAGATTGTTTGATATCGTTTGTTGAACTTTAACATCAGGCTGTTGGCATTTATTTTAAAGACAAATTCATATAGATTCTTTGTTAATGAAATATTGTCCTTTTTCAAATAGCTGAATGGGATATTACACTGTTTTGATTTTTCTATTTTTTGTCAGTTATATCGCAGCGAAGTTTAGCTATTAATGTACTTCCTGGGTAGGGCTCTTAATGCATTACCCAATAACATATTCCGTCAGACGACTGCTATAAGCAACCATTATTTTTTTCAGAATACGAAATCTATAACCACTGAGACGCGCAGCTCCCTCCTCGAAGCCATATATCAAGACATCTGAGAAAAGACTAGGCCTCTTAAGAGCATGCTATATTTCTTAAAAATTAGTATCTTAACCCTCTCCTGTTTTTCTTCTTTTCCCACAACATTTTCTGAAGTAGCAAATCACAGGGGCGTAAGAACCAGGAATTGAACAGAAAAGGGTTAATAAAAATGCGAGAACAGTTGATTTAAAGTCACGCAAAGGGTTTTCGAAAGTTCTCTCGTTCGCTTGCAATTGACTGTCTGTATATTTGTATGTACAGTGGCATGGATCCGTGACAACGTGGTTCGAACATAAAATTATCCCATTTCCACACAATAATGATTTTTGACGCCCCCCAAGAAAAGAAATATAGAAAACATTGTGTAAAATGAAGAAATTGCTTACAAACAAGCAATTTCATCATTTTCCACCAATGCTTTCTACCCAGAAAGTTGAAAAATCCGAAACTTTATAAACGTTGAATTGTCGTCTGCAACTTCTTTCAATTTAGACTAGTCTAAAATTGCCGTATAGTTATCAAATGACAAAGATTTCACTTATTTCATATCAGTGGCTTTAAAGTTAATATTTATCCAATCAGCATACAATGTTACAACTTGTGATATACGCAGCCAAGGATAAATTCAGCTCAAGTTATTCGAAAAGAAAAGAAATAGCATACGCCGGCAATGGGTCTCTAAAGAGATCTCAGCTTCTCCTGATTCAATAATACATTTAATGGACAGATCAAGATTGTACATACATGTATATTTTATATAAAGAACATGTGATATATAGAACGACAGGATTCAAACTTGGGTCCTGCGTGACTCTGTGGTTAGCACAGCGGATACAACCAATCCCGGGTTGTTAAGCGCCAAAGAAAAATAGCCGAAGAAAACATTGTGAGAAAAGAAAAAAATGCTTGTGACAAGCAATTTCTTCTTTTCGCACAAAGTTTTCTACATCATTCGGCTCTTATTTTCTTAATTTAAATCAACTTTGTCTTGTTGTCTACAACCTCATTGAATTTGAACTAGTCTATGAATGTGTCGTTTGGGTATGGGTTATTCTGAGAAGTCGATAGCTGCTGGTTCGAATCCTGACCGCGCTGCTGATCATCTATAGGTATGTTATTCGGCAAGACTTTTCAGAGCCCAGCCTAGTTCTGATGATACACAGGAAGAACTTGAATAAGTGAGCCTCGCCGCGATATAAGTAAAAGATTGTTCAAAACGGCGTTAAATTCAATTCATTAAGTCAATCCTATGTAAACTGTTAGCGGTAATGTTAGGACAAGGGATAAAAATATCAAATAGAAAGTGTCGCGAATTATAAGGAGGTTCTCCATTCAACCTTTCATTAACTTCAATCTTTCTTACAAATTGGAGATTAATCTTGATCTCTTTTTCTCCACTGAACACTTTATTCTCTTAATTAAGTCTTCTCGTAACGATGAATATGATTAGTTTACAGGCCCTTTTGACGCAGTGGAGAAAGTTAGACCTTGGTAAAACTGTAAACAAAATGTAATAAATAACCCACCCCCAGGCTCCTTGTTGTCACAGAAAAAAAAGTTTACAAGTAGAATGAAGCCTTTATTCCAAAAAGGGCCAACCCCTCAAGAAAAGTAAACGATAATTGCAAGTTCACATCTTTTCTTAATCCTGCTTGTGAGAAATTTGTACCATATCCATTCAGTAGTTTCGTAGAAAACTAGTCGTTGCTGCGAAAAAGAATGGAAAAGATTTTCCATCGAAGGGTCTCAACTCTTTAAAAAGTGAATAGAGCATACCCTAAAAAGGATATGTAAATATCTGTTTGATACTTAGTCTACACGTGAAGTTTGAGTAAAATTCGTAAGAGTTTGGGGGTATAAATACAAAAAATGTCGGTATCCCAAATAATTTTTGTCATCACCCCCCCTCCCCAAGTTAACCACGAAAAGGTGGCCGTTGATGAAGGTAGTAATTGAGCAACACCAGGTGCATCTTCACTGGTTATCAGATGGTTTGTCACCTTATTGGCTGCATAAGTGCCCGAAACCGTTTACATAATGTAGGTTTGGGTACCGTAAATCTTCCAGCCATTTTACAAATGGTTTGAAAGTGACTTTGGCGAAATATTGTGCCATGCTTGAAGCGTAAAGATTTTTCCGTTGAACGATGGACCATGTCTCAATGAAAGTTTCCTGTTTCAGCGCTTATAGTAGGTTGGTCTATTCGAATGGTTCAAAATTTTTTTATGCCCCTATTATTTCATACTTGAGAAAACAATTTGAAAAAAGATAAAATTGCTTGTAACAAGCAATTTCTTCTTTGTCCACAATCAATATTTTCTGCTCTACTGAATGATCTCTTTCTAATCGACTTTGAATTGTCGTCTATAAAACCTTTGAATTTGGACAAGTCTAAAATTTTACAATACAATAAGGGGTTAACATTGTTTGTGTCTGTTACAATTGAACCCATGTTCAGCGCTTCGCCATGATGTTCAATATTCCGGTAATTAAATAAAGTCGCTATTCTTTTAATCATACCTATAAGCGTCTCATCAAGAGGAAGATGTCAGGTGACCAGCGTGGATAATCTTTGAATTTCCAATGTCCGTTTTCGTCTGAAGGGACTTATCATAATCACACATACACACACACGCGCGCGCGCATACAAACACACACACACATACAATCACACACAAATGAGAAAGGCGTTCGACCCCTGATAGAGGTAACAAAATTCTGCAACAAAACATCCATATAAAACCAATGCTTCCCCTCAGCGATCGTTTCTTGGAATAAAATCTCAGAAAAGGGAAGTTCGTTACTATGATGATGAAATATGAAAATGAATTAATCATTCGTAAAAAAAGTGATTAAGTGTTGGCTCAACTCCCATGACGAACCCTATTTCGGAGACAACAATTTATCCTGAGAAGTCAGATACTTTTATCTCGACATTGCCGATGTAAGAATATTTGTAGGTCTCCTTATAATTCCTCGAAACAAGTCTGGAGGAACATTTACAGACAATCTTGTACGAGAGACCACGTCTATTTAACGACTACATCTATTAAGCGACCGTTATAGAAATCCCTTTATAAAAAAGAAAGAGCTCTTAAGAAATTAAGGTAGTTTGTTTAAAAGTATAATCACAACCAAATCATATGTTGTAGGAACTCATGCGAATCGTCTGAATGAGACGATTCTAAAGAGTCCGAACAAAATAGGATTAAGCGAGAATTCTGTAATAATTCAGGTATACAACCGAATCAATCAAAAAAGAAAAAGCGACCATTCTGTCGAGCGGTCACTCTTTGGTCGTCCCGTAAGTGTTCGTTTAATACAATATTTACTGTAGATTGAACAACGTTATTTGTTTTTATAAATTTCAGTGCCGATTAGCCGCAATTTCATAGTATCCGCACCTTAACCCTTTCCTGTTTTGCAAAATTTTAGACCCATCCAAATTCAAAGGTTTTGAAGACGAAAATTTGAAGTTGATTTTATTTGAAAAATAACCATTCAGTAGGGTAGAAAATATTGTGGGAAAAGAAGAAATTGCTTGTTACAAGCAATTTCTTCTTTTCCCACAATGTTTTTTTAATTATGAAATGACAGGGACGTAAAAACCAGGGATTAACCAGGAAAGGGTTAAAGTGCATAACTATGCAATCGAATCAATGTTTCAGGCTGTCAGAAAAAAATAAATATGTATCTATTTTCATTACATCTATTTAGCAAAACATGATAAGAAGGTATATTTGTCTTATTATGGTAAATGTTAAATTCAAAGGGATACAAATTACTTCCCTTTGATGAATAATGACTATTATGCTATAGTTGTGATACAAAAACTTGTATTGAATTCGAATCGCAAATGAAAATATGTGTTGTTGGCGTGGTTTGTTTATGTATTTTTTTGTTTGTATGTTTATTTGTTCGTTTTGTTTTCAAGAGACCGAAGGTTCCATAATACTATGATTATAATACAAAATCCTGTATTAGATTCTCGCCGCGTAAGAAGTTTTCCTACGCGGCGAGAATCCAATACAGGATTTTGTATCACTTCTACATCATAGTATTAAGCCTTTGGAGATGTTGTCATTGGGTAATTATCCCACCATTTAATACATTATTTCTAAGCAGTGGTATAACTGTTACAATCTATTTACAGAACCTGACCCTCGTAACCCGACTCATTGTCTCCAGAGAAAGAAGGACCTACTTGACGGACGATGTAAGAAAAGTTGTTTACGTGACAGTGATTGTCGAGCAAGCCGGAAGTGCTGGTGTGATGGGATATGTGGGCGGAGCTGTATTCGAATGAGTGAGTAGATCCATCTCTTCTGTTACATAATTAGTCGGACTCTCAATCATGTAGTCATGAGTTTGATGACCGGTCGCGGCAAATATCCTTTCTGACATTTATCTTCCACTAATTGGTAGATAAAGCTAAGTTGGATGAGCAACTGGAGGCCTAGAAACGGTGTAGTGGTAGTACTGGTGTGAGAAATACCAGGAAATCCATGGTTAGGTGCTCTAGCTTCCGAGATATGACTGAAATACTGTTAAAAGTGGCGCTTAGCTCCACTGAAAATTGAAAAATTAATTCATTATTTCCTCTTGTGTAATATTAAAATTTCCCTTCGCACCTCAAAGCAAAAATATAAGATGTTGTATTTCTAACATAATATCCCTGTGTATTTTGCACGCCAACGACGTTATGAGTTATGTAAGAAAAATCTTCTAAAGTATTGAAATGGCTAAAAACTTCGAAAGTATTCTGACAGACAAAACAGATTTAAGACACATGAACAATTTCTGTCATCTGTAACCCATTCCATCCGTTACGCTCAATAGCGTGTACTGGCAATTGTTTCAATTAGTAACGCGCGTGTTTTATGTTATAGGGATACTTTGTAACGTGTTCGATAATTAACGGGGCATTTCACTCAAGTATGAACAGCTGCTGTCGCAGATCGTTTACGCACACAGCGTCTCGTCATTTCAAATGCATTTTTGATGTTTTTTTTTTTTTTTCGATTGTTTTGGTTCCCATTGTTTACTTGATGGCCCGGGTGTTGACAAGGCGTGGTCGTCTTTTTACAGTATACCATTTAACGCATTCCAACATCATCCCGCTTTTTTACCCCCCCCCCCCACGTGAATACTTTGGGAAAACATTGTGAAAAATGTTACAAGCAATTTTTTTATTTCCACATTGTTTTCTGTCCCAAGAAGGTAGAGATGATTAAGATTCTATCAACCTAAAATTGTCGTCTCAAAATTCTTTGAATATTGCCCTGTCCAAAACTTTGTCACGTAATAATGCGTCAATTTAAGGCTCTTAACCAACCATTCTACTTTTTTGTTACATGCTACTGGCCATAGATCTTGCAAATAACACCGTTTTAAATAGAAGTAGAACTTCCTTTTGGAATCAATGGGCGGGGCAAACGGAAAAATTGGGCAGGGTCAGCTATTGTTCATTTTTCAGGGCCAAATGCCGATTCCTATGAAATTCTTTTATAGAAACATGCCATAATCTTTAATGCCTACGATGTACCACATGTGACCCACGTTATCTACCGTTTCTCAATAAAATCCATTGATGAGGTACTAATTAGACATATTTTTTGCGATATAATGAACTCTTTCTAGAGTATTTCATTGCATCTTTAAAATTGACCAATACTGGCTGTCAATCAAAGAACACAACAGACCTTCATTCAATTTTACCGAAAGTAAACCTTGAACTCAGACATTGTCTGACATTTATTTTGAACATTTTGGGGGGGGGCTGCTTAAAAGTATTCAAGCTGTAGTTACGACGTTTAGTTCGTCACCCAAGCATTTTACTGTTTTGTTACATGCTGCTGGCAATGGATTACGCAAATAACGCCACTTGATATCTGAATGGAACTTCCTGACCGTGGCACAGCTATCAGATAATATTTCTCTTCAGATAGCATTACGTGTACTTGTATGAATTTCTACAGAAGGAATCTTTTTTATTTTTCTTTCTAGACATTTTGATTGTATGAAAAACATGGCTTTGATTAACGGCTTTATGATTGCTGGTTTGGTCATATATATTGATATCGATAATCAAAGTAATGAAAGTACTGTTAGCTGGCAAAGCATTGTTTTTTATATAGTCTTTGTTAAAGATTGTCATAGTAAATAAACAAGGTTAAAGTAAGCAAGAGGTTAACCCTTTCCCAAAATATCCCTCCTTTCTATGTCCCATTAGAGAGCAGTTCGGGAAAACAAAGTTGAAAATGAATAAATTGCCTGTTACAAGCAATTTCTGCATTTTCACATTGTTTTCTACCCAGAGAGATAAATATTTTGCAACTTCTTCGAAGAGTCTGGTCAGTCATTTTGAACACGAAGTGCTCAAATGAGCAAAAAATACCTAGGAAATGAACATAAATGCAGAGTTTGCAATATTCATAAGAAATACTTTTTATAGCGTAGGCATTCAATAGATTTCTAGTGGCAGTTTAGACTCGTTGAACTCCGAAAAGACCTCAAAATCTGTTTGCTAACACAAGAAATCAAACTTGACGATTTGTTAGCTAAAAACCAACTTCTCTGGTAAGACCCATTCGATTTAGACTGTCCCTTTGGTGGACCTCTCCGTTACCTTAATATTTCTCTATCGGATGAAGAATATTCATTTGTGCTTTGGATATGAGTCCGATTTAGAACATGAATTAAGAGTGCCAGTATGCTTAAAAAGCATTCTAATTGATTGCGTGTAATAAACTTTATTTCAGATAAGCCATTCCTTAGCAATTAAATATTCGTGCGTCTGTATTTTGACGAGTAAAGTGACAATTGGGAGGTACTGGCCCTATTTGTATTCTTGTTATTTTCATGATTCTGTGAAAAAATATTCTCTTGAATAAAAATGAATTTCAAGCATCGCTGAATTGTAGAAGAAACATAAACAGTTTTCCCTGTAGAACGTAACCAAAGAAATACACTTTTAATTCTGTTGAATACAAGTGAAATGATGCACTTTTGTTTAATGTTGTTTGACCAAGTACAAAAAGTAAAACAATGTAGATTCTACAATAAAAAGGACGATGACGTCAAACCAACATCTGTAAAAGTCATTCTGTTCGACAGTTTACCGGTTCATTGTCGACAAGTACCGCGTGAAGAAACGTTTAGTAGGTAGTTAGAACGCACTTGTAAGTGGATTAAATCACAGTTTGTGATAAGCCTTCACTCGTCCCGTCACTCAAAATCTTACGGAATTATTTGGGTTCTGTATTACCTCTTCAAAAGTACCACATCTTTCTCTCTTTCGAGGTATATATTTTCACCATTCAGCCAAGTATACGACTATTTTAACAAAAAATTTACCGTCAGATCAGTAAATTTAACATTCCTGTTATATTGTTAACGTATTCCAACACAAAGACGATTTTGAAGCTCCTGGAGAAACCAATTGGGAAAACATTGTGTAAAATGAAGAAATTGCTTGTAACAAGCAAATTCTTCATTTTCACGATGTTTTTCACGTTGAAAAAGGAAAAGTGTAAATTTTCATAACCCTTGAATTGTCGTCTGCAACTTTATTGAATTCTAATCAGTCTAAAATGTTGTCCTCTGGTAATGGGTTAAGAGAAACAAGGAGTACAAGGAACACGTGAAGTTTAAACGCTGGTAACTAGATTATTTCAGGCAGGCAACATTTTAACCCGATCCTTATCTTTTTCATTCAACGTAGTTTGATATAATTGACCAATAGCGGTTGTCAATCAAAGAACCAATCTACCAATCAAATCATTCATTTAGACCAGAAGTGAACTTTGACTTCCAAAATAGGCAGATATTTGGGTGAAGCATTTTTGTTTGTTTGGCGACTTAAACGTCGAACGTTTATGTCGCCAGCCATTTTCCTTTTTGGTCACACGTTACTGGCCATGGATTTCGCAAAACACCACTGTTAATCCCATTCCAACACAATGGAATTTTAGACCAGTCCAAATTGAAAGGAGCTGCAGACGACAATTTTAAGTTGATTGAATTTTGAATTTTTTCGTCTTTTGGGATAGAACACATTGTGGATAATGAAGAAATTGCTTGATCCAAGCAATTTCTTCATTTTCCACAATGTTTTCCAAAGCTTTTTTGTTGAGGGGCGTAAAAAGGAGGGATTTAGTGGGAATGGGTTAATATCGAGGAGGAACTTTCTGTTGAACTCACTTGACGTGGTCATCGGATGCAGCGGGCGGAGCCATATCTATAGGTCAATTCAAAAAGTTGAAAATATATTTATTTTGCAATTTTAGCAGAAAAATAATCCGTTTTTAGTGTAACGACTAAAAAGGTAATTAATGATAATTATTATTATCTTCTGTGCCTAATATGACATTGTTTTAGGAAGCAACCTCAGATAAAGAAGCAAGAAACGTCTCCTTTTCAACTAGCATAATTCGATTCCAAACAGGCAACTAGAATTAAACAGTCATTGCCGTGTTCTTAATACCAAAATTTAATTGTTTACTTCTTTCGCAGTTTATCAAATACCATGGCTTTCCATGCATTTTCGGAGAAAAATGACGAATTTTGAAAATGCATCTTTTCCATGTTTAGATGTATCTGCAAATACAAAAAACACTCGATACACAAAAATGATGAAAACTTGTTGTAAACTTTAAAAACTTTAACAAAGATTTCAACAAATGCCCAATACTATCAGAGTGCCTAAGATATTTAACGTTCGATCGTTTCAAGTAAAAAAAGTATGGGTTGCATCATCTTTCCACTTCAACAGTTTCGGCTTTATTCTGATATTGCATGTAGTGGTAATTAGGAAATATTATGTTATGACAGAGATAGAAAATCTTGTATTTGCTTTGCGATGCGGAGGAAATTTCGATATTTCACGAGACCGAGTGGATTATAAAAATTTTCTCCGCAGATAGAAGACAATGCAAGATATTGTTCAGCTATCGTTATATAATATTTCATTCATTTTATGCCTATTTTTCTTATTAAACAAATTTGATGAAAAAAATCTGTATTTCTGCAGACAACTCCCTTCTCCTTTACCATTTTTATTATGTTTATTCGCAAGACGCTTGCCGTCATCTAGAGAATGAAAATGAAACCGTCTTAGACTGCCTTATATCGAAATGTATTTGACACTATCAGATACGTGTTTTTTTAGGACGTGACCGATTTTGTCTGTCTGAAATGTATATTTTCTACTAGAAATATTTATTTAAGAGATGAAGAGAATATTTTTTGTTTTCATGGAGGTATGAACTGAAAAACCTAATCACACAATGTATGAATACGCGAAGCGGATTCATACATTGTGTGATTAGGTTTTTCGGTTCATACCTCCATGAAAACAAAAAATATTCTCTTCATTTCTTATAATTTAATAGTATCGAGCGACAAAAGCAAAAACCCTACATCTTTTGACACCTTTTTATATGGGACTATTTTGTGCGGAAGCATACAAAATCGTTGCGCGCTCAAAATTTTGTTCATGGGGTTATGAACATTTTTTTCGACCATTCAGAACGCTCGTTTTTGATAGACGAAACTAACAATTAAATTATTTATAGATATATAATAAAAGACGGCATCTGAACAAAGTTTATTAGCGAAAGTTCTTAGTATGTGGCCTGTCGTACCTTCATTGAGAGGAGCAAGGTTGTTTCGTGACTCACGCGCAAATTTACGTCTGTAAAATGTTATCACACACAAGCGCAAGCGCGCTCGCTTAAAAAATTTCTGGAATTGTGTAATAGTGGGTTAATGGACGAGACAGTCAAGTTCAAAGCTAAAATGACGATAAGAAGTGGACTTTTTTGTCATTTTCAGACACGAAGTGCCCAAAACTGCGAGACATTCCAAACGGACGAGTGATCGTGAACGAGCCGGGCAACAGATTCGGCTCAATCGCCCAATACATTTGTGACAATGGGTATTCTTTTAAAGAGGACCCTGTCCCGAGGGTCTGTCAGGGGGACGAAACATGGTCGTACGGAGAGGAGCCTGTCTGCATAGGTAAACACTTTTACCATTATACTATTTTTGTCGAGCCCTCTTGAAGTGAGCAAGACATAGTTATTACTTTGACTTTGACAAGTATCGTCGCTGTGAGTACAGTATGTCGTAACTACAGCTTGAATAAAGCTCTAGTAACGACATTTTGCACGTCCAACGACGGCATGTTAATGCATTTGTGGATCCGTCCGAATTAGTCCGGACCATAAGTCCAACGCTTATGGAAGAATTTCAATATAATCAGTTGCTCTCCATAATGAGTAGATATGCCATTTGAAAATTATTTGGCATGGCATGCGTACATATTTGGTCGGTGCTCTAAAATACAATACAAATGTTTATATATAGCACACTAGATATGTCAAAAGTCCACGTACAGATACACTCAAAATGTGCACTTGTAATTGAAATTACATGCGCATGCATGAAATGCTGGCGCTTAACTTTTAACCCTGCGAGTGCATGCGTTAAAAACGTATACACGCTCAAATTTCAGCACAGAGCTTCAATTCCATGGGTGCAACGTTATTATTTACGTTTACATGACTTTAAGGAGACTGTAAAGCTGATTGGTACACCATAGTCATTCCTATCTCCACAAGAGTTCGAACACGTGGAACTTAATATATTCAATAATTCATAAACACGACGCTCTTCTCGTCGCGCAACAAGGAGCCCTTACAGATACGTTGTCTTATGCCAAATTATGTTTGCTGGAATCGTATATAGATGTTAGTACAGGGAGACTTCAAACAAATACAATACTGTGTATAATTGATTTACTGTGGAAACAATTACTCCAAACATTTTCTTCTCTTTTATGATATTTACGTGCCCCTGTCATAAACCAAGTCGTAAAATAACTGAACCAAACATAAACAAGGTTTTTGCTTCATCAAAGATTTCGACCTAAATTAAGATTCTTGGGTTCTTCGCTCGATATTCGAAATACCTAATAAGAAGGTCAACAAAACGTAATTGCTTTCGAAAATACTTTTTGTTCATACGTAGTTTGAAGTTAAATAATGCAATTGATAGATCGCCACTGTCAACCATAGATCGACTGACAATCAAGTTAATTGAGCCTGTGCGTGACATTTCCAACCATTTCGCATGTGCGTGACTCGCACACATTGAGCACCCTGGACAGCCATTCGGAGCAATTAGAATTTTCGCTGATTGTTGATTGCATGGACCTTGGCGCACATATGTAATGGCTGGAAATGTCACGCATGGGCTCAATTATTATGGCTAGACCAGCATTTACGTTGAGCTCATTTATTCTTTTACTTATCTTTTATTCATTTTTTTGTTATTGTTGTTGTTGTCGTTGACGTAATCGTCTTAATTTTTGTTGTGGTGGAATGGGCTAAACTATTAGTTTATATGAAATGTTTTGTTTTCATTGAGCATTTAATGAAAAAACCCAATAATTGGTCCTGCATAAATCTGCTTCGCGCTGTTTTTGTTTTGAGTTTACACAAGATTATTCCCTTCATCTCCTTAAAAAATGAAACCTATCTCCTTTACTGAGTGGATTTTTACATAGGTTTAGGTCGACAACGGACGAATTGCCCTTTATTTTATCTCCTTTGCTAGATATTTTACGAAGTTACGCCGTTTTTCCCCAGTCGAATAGCCACGGGGAGTCGTGAGAGTGGACGTGGCAAGCGATCGGTCAGCAAGGATGAAAGTTGTTTCACGTTACGCAAGACGCTTTTTAAAAACCTCTTCCACGTTGTTTCTAAAAAAACTCAGGCTTATTGTGCGATATAGACGCTGAGACACCTCAAGTTATTTAATGTCTGTATTTTGTTTGTTTGTTTGTTTTATTGCTTGTAAACATCACCAGAGATAAAAATGGAGTACTAAAGAGGTCGCATACCATCGAATGTCAAGGAAACTGCTACAGCACCAGGGAAGTGCACGGTTTTATGTGGACTAACGAAAAATGAATTTCTACTGCGATATACAACGCTTTTATTTCTCATTTCAGAAAGCATCATAACCTGCCCACACCCACCAGTAATTGAAAATGCATACAACGACGCCCCTATCGGCCAAGCCCGGTTCCCGATTAGCACGATGTTTTCTTACGCATGCTTAGAGGGGTACCAGTCTAAGCCGGACTCGGTGATCACCGCCTTTTGTCCGGAAAATGGGCGATGGGTGGGACCAATATTGGAGTGCACACGTAAGTTTGAAATTACAAAGAGCTTAAAATAGAGGGAGTGATTTCAATTTCAAAATTTAAAATTCCATTTTTATCACAAAACACTATGATGTTGGTACTGCTAGGAATCCTCCCGTCGAAGTTTGGTGGAGAAATAACATATTTAACTTTGAGTCACCCCATTTTTATTTGGCGCTCGGAATAAGGTCTTTGGAACATTTTCGCTATGACGAAGCCAATTGATTCCACTGCAGTACTTGGAGATATACGTCCATCGATATGCCAGATTTCCGTATATTTAAGAACATTACTCACCCGTTTGAAACCTGACATTAGAAATTATATAGATTATATCAGACTTATATCCCAGGAGGGGTTTAAACCCGTTGGATATTTTTCATATTGCATATGTGACATTTGTAATAGCTATACGAATGAGCAGTAGTCCACAGTAACGGCTATTGTTTACTGTGTGAATGTTTCGCAGAATATAATGAATCGATGGATTTCGAGTTTATTTTAACTTCATACCAATAATAGTCATAACGTTAATACATCGATAAATCAACTATTTGGTTTTGGCAGACAATGAATTTGTCGTGCCTGCAATGTGTATTTTGGAAGACACGGTTCCTATGAACCCTATTCCCTTATGAAGTCAAACATTTCTATGAACTTTCGAAATCAAGAAAATTTCCTAAAATAACCAAATTATCGCAAAGGATGTTTTTGTAATATAAACGCTTAGGTCGTAAATCACAAGCTTTCACGACCCTGAACAAAGCGAACATAAATTTTGACCAGCCTCAAACTATATGTACACATTTGTTACTATTTCACAGATGACGGATGCATGGACCTTGAGGATATCAAGAACGGCTGGGTGGAACAGAATAAACCCAACTATAGGGGCTCATCGGCCAAGTTTTACTGTAACGTTGGATTTTATTTGTATGGTGATGATGAAATACTATGCAATGAAGATGGGCAGTGGGTCGGGGCGATTCCATCATGTGGAAAAGGTAGGGGGACATTTAATATTTGATAATCAGAATCGGAGAACTAGGCAGACAATGACGCTGTACTGACTCTAAACGAAATTAGATTTTCAAGAATTATTAACCGATTACAAGACATCAATCAAAGATTAATCGACAGTTTAAATGATTCATTTAGATCGGAAGTGAACTTTAAACTCCGACATTTATGTGAAGATTTTTTGTTCGTTTGGCGACTTTTACGACATTTATGTCGCAAACCAACCATTTTACTTGGTCAGAGATTTCGCAAACAACACCCTTTAATTACTAAGTGGAGCTCAGAGGTCATGGAGAGCGATCTGTAAGTTACTTTTAGTCAAACGTGGATTTCCGCTTAAATGTAGCTATAAATACCTAAGTTTATACTAGATGTGATTAAACCCCTAGACTTACGTACTCGCCCTTAAATACCAGGACAGGCCAGAAGTCTTCACGGTCTGGCGGCCCGGTGGTCCAGTGGTGAAACGCAGTAAGCAAGGTCCATGTTTCGAATCCCGCATGCGGCAGCATTTTTCAGGGACACTTGGTGTTCCCCACGCAGCTAGAAGTGAATTGGTAAGAAAACCAGAGGTAGCTTCGCGTGCATTGGTGCTTAAGAATCAAAGAAGTCTATTCTAGATGAATTTGGGGCATTGGAACCCGCATCTACTTGTATCCGCTTCTTTCTCTCTCATGGTCCATACGAGATATACTTAGAGCACTGAGGGACCTTAATTGACACACACAATCATTCATGTCTATTATAGAGGGGAAGTAGCTCTTAGCCTGAACAAACTGTAGTTACGACCTATAAGTCGCTAAACCTACAAAATGGTTAACAAAAATGACGGCATATGTGGCTAAACCAACAAAAAGGTTAACAAAAATGACGGCCAATGTCGCTAAACCAACAAAAAGGTTAACAAAAATGCCGGCCAATATCGGAGTTGAAAGCTCAGGTCCGGGCTGAATAAATGATTTAATTTGTCGGCCGATTTCTTGATGGACAGCACGATTGGTCAATCGGTGCATAAGCGGACTTAAAAGCTCTTCAATATGCAAGGGTTTTAAACTCGAGGCCGAGTAAATAAACTCGCGGGTTAAAGTCGCAAGAAAAAACTGCATGTAAGCGACGCGGCTAACTCAGTACTTGGATTTAATCCATCTCCATACAGTTACACTTTAATAATGATAATAATGTCTTTATTTCATGAAGGTAAAAAAAATAAGACAATCATTTCAAATTGCTTTCACTGAATGAAAATTAAGTGCATGTAATTATTTAACAAAAATGATACCACGCCATACACACGCTGGAAGAGAACAATATATGATGACGTAAAAATTGACTTTTTGAAGTCCCCTTAGAAAAAAACTTCTGGAAAATGAAGATTTGCTTGATATATTAATCCACAATGTATTCTCTCTCGAATTACATAAAAAACATAAAATTTCATCAATTAAGAATTAATTTCTGCAATATCTTTGATTTTTGGACGAGTCTAAAAAATTACCGTGTGGTAATGGATTAAAGCAAAAGGGCCCGGGTTAGAGCCATGGATTGACTACATGTTTTCCTTTACGTTTCGCTGGAGACGTCAACCTTCTAACATCTTTTTACTTTACTTTTAGTGACGTGTGGAGCTCCTCCTTCTTTGAAAAACGGTCGTTACGTCTTAGAAAATCCGTACTTTGTTGGGGACTTTAACCAGTTTACGTCTGGTCAGAGGTTTTTATACACATGTGAATACGGTTACCGGGGTAACGGAGGTGATCGATACGCAGTGTGTGGAGGCCAGGGGGAGTGGATCGGACCGGAGCTGAAATGTGAAGGTAAACAGTAAAAACCTCGATTTTATTGAATTCCTACACATTATGAGACGCAAAGAATCTGCAGACGACATTCAAATCGACTAATTGACCAATCACTGGCCCCGCACTCTGTGTTCGCCCCGCCCTATGACTCACAGGAAGTTCCGCCTCGATTTTAAGCCATCCCCACACAATCCCTTCTTTTTACGCCTGTCAAGAAAAAAGCTAACAAAAAACATTGTGGAAAATGAAGAGATTGGAGTTCAAAGCTTAATTCCGGACTGAATGAGTAATTTGATTGGTCAATTGATTCCTTGATTGACAGCCGCGTTTGGTCAATTTGATCGTTGTATTTTGTTGATTTATTTTTTGGACAAAATCAAATAAAAGGGAAATAACGAGGAAGTCTTGTATAACTTTTGACCTCAACCTTCGTCACGACCTTGCTTGACTAACCAAAATATTTCCCTTCCCTTTGCACGAGAACCTATTTGTATTTACTTACTGCCAAGTTTGTTTGCTTGTACAAATAACTGTTATCCCAAGTTGAAAATTTCTAGATATACTATATGGGTTGCATTTCATAGAATTCAACGTGAATTGAAGGATCACCACCAAAATACGATTAACCAATAAAAGTCATTCATTTATACCGAAAGTGTAAAGTTGACCCTTGTTATTTATGAGTGATTTAAACGAGGACATCAGCGATAAATATGGTGGCTTTCGACTGAAGAGTCTAACTAAGCACTATGTTCGGTGTCTGTGTGTCGTGCGGGAATAATTTTCTTAAAAACAATGGACCAATTGACAGTTTGCCGGTGTCAATCAAAATTTGATTGACAAATCAGATCTTTCAATTTCACTAGTCCTGAAGTACATTTTGAACTCTGATATTTATTTTAAGCATGTTTGTTAGTTTGGCGACTTAAACGTCGTAACAATGTCTTACCCAACGATTTGCTTTTTGTCTTATATCACTGGTCGCATTTTTTTAAAACAAATAATGTCGTATATAATGCTCCCCGAATAAAAATCGGGGAGCATATAGTATCAATGTTGTGTGAACGTCCTTCTATCTGATCGTACGCCCGTTCGAAGCCGTTTCTCTAATGATGAGGTAATTTCATACTTGAAAACTCTTTGGAATAATGCCCTAATACCCTCTTCCCAGGTGGTCAATTCAAGACGGTGTCATGTAAAAAGGGGGCGTAATGTACCCCCCCCCCCCCCAAAAAAAAAAAAACATTTGTTTTCTCGTATTCTCAAATTTACTGGTCAGAAATCGATGCAATTACATATTTAATTTAATAGAAAAGGGTGTAATGGGAATATGCGACTTTATTTATTGTATCACAGGGTAGATTAGACCTATATTTGAAAAAAGGATGGTTGTGCTGAGTTTGTAACAGTGTCATTAATTTAATATCTAACTGTCCTATTGATAGGAATAGATCCTTTGTCACAGTTGAGCGCAATTGGGCACCCCGTTCTCCTAATGATAGTGGCTGTCTGTCGATTCCCAGGTGACTGTATCCCGTTTTCATCAAAGAGGAAATAAATTGAGAGATTCGATTAAGATATGTTTAGAAACTGCTGGTCTATCACTTAAATTAAAAGGGGTGGGAACGCAAGGTGTCGATAAAAGCCGATTGCTTATGTATCTAAAGGATTATGTCAATTTTTATACAAAACATATCTTTAAAGCAAGAAGTCTTGGGGATCGCAAAAGTACCAACAAGTTTTAACCGATGACCATCCGTTCGTGAACATGAGTTGTACAGTGTCATGAAAACACCTATTTAAGATACAAGACCTTCTTTTTTTGCAAGAGTTGAAGGTTATTATAAAATCATAAGAAATTATATTAATAAACCAAAAGATCAATCGATTTTCATTAATTTTATTTTCATGTAGCCCAAAACTGCGGTCCACCAGGGGAGCTAACCTACGGTAGAGTTCTGGCAGATTCAGGGTATGCCTCGCCCAGCAAAGTGACCTTCATATGTGATAAGGGGTTTCTTCTTCGGGGTCACAGCGAAAGTATTTGCCAGCCGTCCGGTCACTGGAGCAACCCCATACCAAGATGTGAACGTAGGTTATGTTAACCCTTTACTGTTGGTTTTTTTTCTCTCAAAATTCTAGAAATTTAAAGGAATAGCGGACGATTTATTAAGTAAGTACAATAAAAAATAGCCATCCAGTATGACGGGAAATATTGTGGGAAAAGAAGAAATTTCTTGTTACAAGCAATTTCTTCTTTTTCACAATATTTCATTAAGTATTATATCAAAGGCACGCAAAATTCAGTAATTGTACAGGAACGAGTCTTATAAACTTACTAGATACACGAGGACGTTCAAAATACTAAAATTGAGAGATGTCTGAGCTCGTTCATAACATTTCCAAGTTACAGTAGCGCACCAAGTAAAAACCTCCGTATTTGCACAGAGTAATCACTGTGCATTCTGTATGTATGTTCTGACTTAAAGTTTCTTGGGGCTATCGGCAAATATTTAAAAAATGAGGGGAATTTTTTTTTTTTTTTTCATTGAGGTATAAACCTTAAAGTTATATCAAACTTATTGAGTACGCCGAGAGTAGATTCATACATTAGTGTGATTAACCTCAATGAAATCAAAAAAATATTCTCTTAACCCATTCCAACTCAATCCCTCCTTTTTACGCCCTTCAAGAAAAAAGCTTTGGAAAACATTGTGGAAAATGAAGAAATTGCTTGTATCAAGCAATTTCTTCATTATCCACAATGTTTCTATCCAAAAAGGTGAAAAAAATTAAAATTTCATCAATTTGAAATTGTCGTCTGCATCTTCTTTTAATTTGGACCAGTCTAAAATTCCACTGTGTTGGAATGGGTTAATTTCTTTTAATCTAATGCCATCAAGCAAAACAAAGCAAATATATTAGTGGTTTTGGGTGAATTTTGATGGGGTCTACTTTGTGCGCAAGTATACAAAATAGTCGCGAGCTCAAAATTTTGTTCCCGGAAGTATGAGTAAAGAATAAATAATCATCCAAACGAAACGCTTGAATCTTGATAAACAAACATTGAATAATAAAAAAAACCTAGTAACCTAGATTTTACCTTAATTTATCTAATATGTAGCTCGACCGTGATATCTTCGAGTGCAATATTCTGACTCAAGACATTTGAGACTAAAAATGTAAGATTCATACAAGTCTATTTTCTAACATAATTTTTATTTATGTCAGGGTGACGTAGCTTTTCACCCAACATGACATAATATCGCGATACTTGTCCGAAAACAAATTGTTTTTTAGCTAGCAAAGCGTCAGCTTTGAAAGCTTAAGTTAACAGACAAAATTTTGAGGTCTTCTCAGAGTTCAAACAAGTGAAAACTGCCACTGGAGGCTGAACCACTAACTCCACGAATATCTACGCCACAAAAAGTAGTTATTGCGTTTACTCGAGCATATTGTGTTCGAAATGACTGGCCACATGAATTTACTTTATTAAAACGGTAGAGAACACCTTCGAAGCATGCTTTACAACCCATTCCCATTCTATCCCACTTTTTAAGAATCTAAAAAAAGGGCTTTATAAAACGTTGTGGACAATGAAGAAATTGCTTGTAACAAGCAATTTCTTTAATGTCTACAATGTTTTCTCCCGTACAAATGTCAAAGAGGAATACATAACAAAACAATGCTTTTCTAGCCTATAGTATTTTCAGTACTTTGATTATAAGAAGGGAGAAGACGAAACGCATAGACTATATATAAATCAGTAAAATGCAGGCCTGCTTTCAAATGAAAAAAAAAGATACCTATATGTGCATTTATGTACAATAACTCGCAAACTGAACACGCTTCAGTTCGAAGTAAGGTACTTTGACTTTGCTTGTGCTTCTGATTTACAGGACCTTCGAAATTTTGTAAGTCTTTTGAATGTTCCAAATGCAATAAAACATGTAATCTTTAGAAGTAGATGAAAATTGACCAGTTTAATCCATTACCAGACTGGAAAATTTTAGACTGGTCCATATTCAAAGGAGTTGAATAATCTGAAGTTCATGATTTTTTTTTTCATTTCTTTCAACTTTTTAGAGAGAAATCGTTGTGTACAATGAAGAAATTGCTTGTAGCAAGCAATTTCTTCATTTTACACAATGTCTTCACGATAGTTTTTTTTTTTTTTTGTTTTTTTTTTTCTTGACGGGCGTAAAGCGTCACTGTGTGGAAAAGGGTTGAAGAAACGGAACCATCTTGGAAGGACGTAAAACGTCGGCCCTAGAAATCCAGCTCAAACTACGCAGGTAGACTAAGGTTGAAACTTTTCCCTCCTGGCTGATTTCCTGAATAAAGAGTGGTCATTCTACCTTTCTCTATATCTATCTTTGAAACACGTAACCTATTACCAAACGACAAAATTTTAGATTGTTCCAAATTGAAACAAGTTGCAGAAGATATGCTTTTGTCAATGGACATTGAAAAGTCTTAAACGAATTTGTGAAATTTCCAGGTGGTTCCTTTTCACGTGATAGGTTACAAATGGTAAAAATTCCAGATATCAATGTTCGACTCTAATTCATTGTTTAGTTCAACTGCATTTGGAGTTTATTTGCAACAAAATAAACGTGAAACGGAAATAGAATAGACCAATCGCGGCTGTCAATCAAAGAATCAACCAACCAATCAAACCATTCTTTCAGTCCGGAATTAAAGTTTAAACTCCAGTCATTGGCGACCATTTTTGTGAAACATGTTTGGTTTGGCGACATTAACGTCGTAACTACAGCTTATTCAAGCTGTATTAATGACGATTAGGCAACCAAACATTTATTTCATTCTTTTGTAATATGCTACTGGCTATGAACTTGTAAAAATAACGCCGTTTAAAATCGAAGCTGGACTTCCTGTCTGAGTCAATGGGCGGAGCCAACTGGGTGAATTTGTAGTAATACAACATCAGATTGGGTAAGACAACAGGTCACTTTTAGATACCCAATGGTTGACGGATGGTGATGTCAATCAAAATTGATAGACCAATCAAATCATTCATTTAGACAGAAATTAACTTTGAACTCCGACATTAACATTATGCATTTTTGCTGGTTTTCCGACTATTTTTTGTCTGTTACATGTTACTGACCATCAATATAAAAAAACACCGCCATTTAATATTTAAGTCAAATTTTCATGTTGGAAGCAGTTGGTTGTTCATCGATCCGAAAATTTACACATCACTACGAATATCAACTGCAAACAACTCTCCGACAAGATACTTTGTCTGGGATTTGATTGGTCGATCATTTTCTATTTGATTGACAGCGGCGATTAATCATTTATGATGAACTTTCAGTCGACAAGGAAATAGGTTATAGTGAAGCACAGTTCGCATTTGCATGTCCAACAAAACACTCTGCATGGTGAATTGTTCTTGCACCATCTTGAATGAACAGCCGTACAGAATGCTTAATAATCAGTTCTCAATATTACCAATCATTGTTCAAATTTTGATAGATAAAGGGGCTTTTACTAGCCATTGAAATCTACGAGTCATTGACACTCTGGCCTTAGAATTCTAGGCGTCAAAACTGATTTTCAAGGGCTCATAATGGCAAAAGGAGCAGACAGAAGTCTGAAAGTTTAGTTGTCTATAGACCTTTCTTGTTTATGTTGTTTCACTTTTATGAATCACTTACAGATATGAAGTTTTCAATGATTATATCATCGGTGTAATTCCAAAACCTCGTAATTACGGCTTGATTATAGCTGTAGTAACGAGGTTTTGAATTACAATGGCGATATATAAAAGATGTATAACTGAGAATGTCAGGGATCAAAAGACTATTTTATGACTCTAACAAGTTGTCCGCAAGGGGGTAATTTCTCCCAAAGAGGGTCGCAAATTGAAAAAAAATTCTCCAGGGGATCAAATGAACCCATGACAGAAATTTCTAAAGGGTCAAAGATTGTTATTTTCAGACTTTTGAGAGATAGTAAGTCAAACATGTGCCGTGTAGTACAAACCGAATTTGTCTCATTAGGAGAAATGTGACACAGGGGTCGACGTCGTTTGAAATCCGTCCGAAAAAGGAAGTGCAAAAAACTGGCAAGGGTCGAAACTTTTAGCTTTCGGTACATTCTATATATTTAGAATTACCACATTCTATAAATTTAGAACTACCACTCTATCTTACTGCGTAACATTTCTCGAAAAACTCGAAATATTTAACTGACCTCTAATGAAACACACTCTTTTGATTTAAATATTTGTTTTACGGAATAATAGGAAGGCCCCCTTTCGCCTGACGGGTCACATTTGAAAATTTCACCGGTGGATTGTCAGTTTTATTACAACGTAAAATGAACAATTATTATCACTCGAAGAAATCTTAGACTTGTCCAACTTGAAATGAGTTGCAGACGACATAAACTAAAGAAATTTTAGACTTTTCAATTTTCTGGATAAAAAACATTGTATTAAAGAAAGATTATTGCTTCTCGAAAACAATTTCTTCCTTTCACACAATGTTTTAACAGAAAAAATGGTTTTCTTTAAGGGTGTCAGAAGAGTCGTTGTGTGCGGACGGGTAAACATCGTAGCCATTTTGCCACTTCTATAACTGGAAATGTTACGAATGTTCAATAGAAAAAAATAGTATATGATTACACCATTGGTTTAAGATTACATGGTATTGATAACTAAAATAAGAAGTTTTCATTAAAACAACTCGTTAGATAAGAATTGACGGATCGCGTATGTCGTTCAAAATATCGATTGACCAATTAAATTATTCGGTCAAAAAATTATCTCTGAAATTGGTCGATATTTATGTGAACGATTTTTGTTGGTTCGGCAACTTTAACATCGTAAATACGACTTGATTTATCTGTAATTAAGATATTTAGGTCCCCATTCAACCATTTTACCATTTTTATAACCTTTTGGTCATACATTTACATAGATAACGACGTTTAATAGCGTAACTTCCTGTTGGAGGTATTGTGAAAGGCCAGCGGTTCGTCAATTGACTAATTCTCAATTACATGTAATGTCCTTCATTTGAGTGACAACGTCAATGCGTCTTTGACAAATTACACTTATGTTATTGTATAATGGACTTATCGCTGTCCTTCGGTGCCCACTTACTCTGTTTGTCCCACTCATTGACTCCAACTGGAAGTTCCGATTCGATTTTAAAAGGTATAATTTTTTAAATTATTTTATGACCGGTAGCATTTAATAAAAAGCGGTTGGTTGGAGACCTAAGCATCTTATCTACAGCTTCAATACGCTGTTGCTACAACGATTAAGTCGCCAAACCAACAAAAATACTTTACATGAGTTGCGGCCAATGTTGGGGTCGGACCAAAAGAATGTTTTGATTGGTCGAGTGTTTCTGTGATTGACAGCCGCGATTGGTCAATAAGTACTGTTCGCTTTTGAAATCTTAGATGAGAGAAGAAATAAAGACACAGAAGATATCTCAGTGACGTACGACCTCAGATCATGGATCTGAAAATCATATCAACTGGTGATACAGAATATCAATAAGACTTCACAAAACAATTCCAACAATTTCACGTGTACGCAAAGTAAATCCTCAGATCAGCCTGTGCATCCGCACAGTCTGATCTGAGTCTTTACTGTGCACTCTAAAGACTCAAGTTTACTTACGTTCAGCAAATATTCTATCAAACGCAGTTTGCACATGTTCAGACTGCTAAATGTGTGTGCATCACGCCAATTGACCAATCGCTGGCCCCGCCTACTGACTCCCTAAGCTCCGCCCATTAACTCCAGCAGGAAGTTCCGCTTCGATTTTTAACGGCGTTAGTTTGCAAAATTTATGGCCAGTAGCATGTAACAGAAAAGTAAAATGGTTGGTTTGTGACCTAAACGTCGTAACTACAGCTTGAATAAGCTGTAGTTACGACGTTTAAGTCTCCAAACCAACAATATAGGTAAACAAGATGGTGGCAATGTTTGAAATTGATAAGCCAAGGCCCGGGCGAAATAAATTATTTGATTTGTCAATTGATTCCTTTATTGACGGTCGCGATTTGTAAAATTCACACACAGACACATATTATCATATTACGGCTTAGTACAAGAACATCGTGTACACTGTCTGGACAATTAAATTGTTTTTGCACCAAGCCATCGATGTGTTTATGTATCAAATTAATCCTTGTCATGGTGAACCCAGAATATTCCTGCCTTGACAGGAGAAGTAGATAAAGATCAACCTGGACATAAGACCTCCATACCCCCTGTTTAGCAACTTGTAGCCCGAGTTAAGAAATTAAGTTTCAACAGGAATATTTACCCACAATTAATACTTTTGTGTCAGTGCATTCAGCCCTTACATTTTAAAAGGGTTCTGGAAAAAATATTTCAACATAACGAGAGTTACGTTTCGTCTCGCTTCCACTATTTGCAGCCATTAACTGCCCGCCGTTGCAAGCTCCTATTCACGGTTATATGGACCGGACGGGTATATCGTACGGGTCTGTCGTCCGGTTTACATGTGAAGTTGGCTACAGACTGCGGGGTCCCAGCGAGCGGCGTTGTCAGCCGGATAAATCATGGACCGGTCAAGAGGTCCGATGTGAAGGTAAGGATGTGGATGTTTTGTAGCAGAATGCGTAATTCCTCGTAGCTGCAGCTGACCTAAAATAAGTTGTAGGTACGCTGGTTTTGGTCGTCCAACAACAAAAAATGCTTGCACCCAAAACTTGCTTTAAACAATCATTGATGAGCTGCTGAGAAACTATTGTAGGTGTTTTCATAGGTACTTAACCCTTGTCATGTTGGGTAAAAACGTTCACAAAATGTGATAAAATCAAAGGGCTGGAGGCACTGTTAACACTCAATGTGGGTTGTAAATAAGTAAGAACACGAATGGTATAAACAATGCTGGATTTGAAGAGTCACGAAGGAGGTCGAGACAAAGATCAGACTGCACATACATGCAGTCTGATCTTTGTCTAGACCTCCTGCCAAAACCGGAATATTCCGGGTTCAGCATGACAAGAGGGTTTAAAGAGTTTTGCGCAAGGTCATCGTTATGTTGCCGGGTACGCATGCCTTCGCATGTTTGTGCAACCAATTGACCAATCGAGGATTTCAATCAAGGAATATTAGACCAATCAAATCATTCTTTCAGCCCGGAATTAAGATTTTAACTCCGACATTAGCCACCATGTTTGTTAAACAATTTTCGTTAGTTGGGCTACTTAAACGTCGTGACTATTCAAGCTGTAGTTACGACGTTTGGGTCGCAAAAAAAAATTGCTTTTAGTTACATGCTGCTTGCCATAAATTTTGCAAAATAACGCCGTTTACAATCGAAGTGTGACTTCCTGTTGGAGTCATTGGGCGTTGCCATACGAGTGAGCGGGCGGGGCGAACGACTGGTCAACTACAACACAATGAAGCTATTTGACACCCTGAAGAAATACAATTATGGAAATCTTTGTGTGAAAAGGAGAAATAGATTGTGACAACCGAATTATCCTTTCATCACAATGTCTTGTACCCCGTTTGGCGTTAATTTTCCGAATTTAATGCAATTCGAAATGTTGTCTGCAACTTTTTCAAACTTCGTCAGGACTAAAATTTTGTTGTCTGGTAATGGGTTAAGCGAATAATAGAACATTTTTGGCAATTATTCTTACACGTACAAAAAGGGAATGAGATATAAATCGAGTTTTTGTTTAAATTGTTTTTGGTTTTCAGAGATTGACTGTGGACAAGTGTACTTTGATAACGGTCGTATTGTGGGGCCCAAAACAACATACGGATCCGAAATTACATATCAGTATGTATGATAGGATTTCTACTTCATTAATCTGAAGAATGAAGTGTAAAAGTACTTTAATTTTTAACTTTTTATTTATTTGTTTATTTTATTTGTGATAAGAATTAGAACCATTTCCCCTAGGCTATCTTCTTTCAAGTATCATCTGAAGCACAAAAGTTTGTGGAATTTGTCTATAGAAACTCAACTTCTTTTTACTTAAGAGATGAACGGAATATTTTTTGTTTTCATGGAGCTATGAAACGACATCAAGCGAAAAAAAACTCACAGTTTTTTATACATTTTTGCCGAACTATTTTGTGTGCAAGCACGCAAAATAGCTGCGTGCTCAATTTTTGTTCCTAGGGCTATGAATATTTCTTTTTGACAATCAGAACGTTCGTTTTTTTTTTTATAAAAGACACTAACAGTTAAATTAAATCCGAATGAAATATACAAATGTTCAAATTCATTAAACAATGCCCTCTCGTTGAAGTAAAATTGATTATTCGCCAATTTTTATTTAAAGATATTCACACAAATCCTGTAGTGAGCAACCACGTTTATAATTGTTGTTGGCTGGTGCTTGGTTAGAGCAAGTTATACTGTATTTCAGGTGTCGGGAGCACACAACCTATGGAGAAATTCACACACCGTTTACGGCTATATGTCTAGAAGATGGTACATGGTCCAATCCGCCACCCAAATGTCTAGGTAACTGAAAAAATCCGAAAAAGACATGTGCTAAACTGATACGGATATGGTTGAACGGCGTCATTTCCCTGGTAAAATGACGCCATGCAGAAAATAAATTTATTAGGATGAAAAAAAGAAAGATTTAGACAAGTTTAGTGTCATAGTAAACGTTTGTCGACCAGTGCATAGTGAATATAATACTTTGATCGGGTAGGAAAAATTGAAACTTTACTCGCCCTACACATTTTTTTTCTATGTGGAGAGAATCCAATACAAGGTTTAGTATCGATTCTACATAAAAGTTTTCCATTCATGCTGGTCAATATTTACATTGTAAATGTTGTATCACAAGTAAAATTTATAGTAATACAATATGATATAAACTATAATATAATATGATATATGATATTCCTTATTCAATTTAAGTTGTGAAATTGAACAACCTAATATCACAATCGAAGGTAGTTTATAGAAGAACAAGACCGATCGGTCCGAAGAGTTCAAGCCATTTCCATTGCCCTTTAGGGGAGAATTATCAATGCCATTTCTCATTGGTTTAGGACATTGTCTAGTGCCTGAGATAAAGAATGCCACGATTCTCGGTAGCCAGGGTAATCAGTATGAGAAACACGGTAACGTGGTAGAGTACCGCTGTCGGAAGGGTTTTACAGCGACAGACAGCACACGAATGGTGTGTAATAATGGAACTTGGTCATCTCAGGCCGCTTGTGTACCGGGTATGTACGCGTGAGTCTAGCGTGAGTCTTTAAATTGCTCTGTATGAGCGTGCGTGCTTAACAAAATAATTAGTTGAAATCATTAATACATCAATAAACAGTAAACGTACGGTAGGTAATAATGTAACATTGTCGTCTATGGCTTCTTGTTTCCCAGATATGTACGCGTGAGTTTGACTGTTAGTTTTCGCGATCGATTATAGATGACTCTCTGTAACTATGTACTGCACCTTCAGTAATTTTACACCAGCTCTCCACAAGTTTAATGTGTTTTCTAATGAGGGACATTCTAGGGTTATCTCTCTTGAATACTCTCCAGAAATACATTGGTCCCTATCAGTGTTTTACTTGGACTTTATCCTAGGTTTCTTTGCACGGTCTGGTTTTAAGATCAGCAGTATAATGCAAACTTTAGAGCTGAAAAATTAATTTCATCTCGAAAATACATTTCTATGTTATTTCTGTATCATAAACTAACACCATCGAGAGATTTGTATTTATAATAAAACTAGAAAAGGCAAATAAAAAATCGCAACTTCCCCATACTGAACAAGGATAAAAACAAAGGTAATGAAGTGAAAGGACCAATGTACATTTTGGCACACCTCTGATTTAATGGTCACAGGACAAAGGGAAGATAACACAGGAATGTCCCTCATTGGAGTTATGCGAAATTAGCCGTGGCTTTGGAATTAGCATTACTGAAATATATACCTTGGATGCAGAAGAAAATAGATTGCCATTCCTAAGCAAAGACTTCATGTGATAACTTCAGATACAAATATCCTTTCACATCAAATTCACATGTACTTGAAGTAGTCATTATATTTTGAGAAACCTGGCAGTTTGGTCTACCAGAAATAGGTCAATTGTTCTCATAAATATGTTTAACAAAGTTCTAATTTGCCTTAAAAAGTAGATTTCAGAGCAAACAATGTTTTGAAAAAATCGTCAAAAATTAAAGCAGCGTCAAACTTCAATAGCACATACATAGGTCAATCATTCAGTTTCGACAGATAACAGGGCTGGTAACACTTTGATAAAATTCATGACCGTTTACTTGTGTTCGTGTTGCTTGTTGAAAACATAAAGACATGAAATAAGTGAATGATTTAGACGTACAATGTAATAACGTAACATAGTCATATCGGCCGGCTTGTGTACCGGGTATGTAAACGTGAGTTTTGAACTTCTTGTGTGCATGTGTTTGACGAAATACTAAACTGAAATTACCAATGAAGGGATTAGTTAGAGCGTTTCATGATAACTTCTGTTAATAAACCAAATGAAGTTTTTAATAATTATCTCCTGGCAAACCATAAGGTCTACGGGTTTTACAATTTACACGAGGCTTCACTCCTGGCCCTCTACTAAAATTGGGGGAGATATGACCCCGTGGTCCTAATTTAGCTGAGCCCAGAGCACACTACATTTTAGACAGAGACAATTTACGAAATCTTAAAAAAATATTTTTCTAACAAATCACGAGGCCTAAAGGTGTCATATTTTACATTCCTACTTATCAAAATTTAATAGTACCCTTTCGGCCCCATTTGGACCTTGTAATCCTATTGTAAATAGAAACAGATATAAAACTTTAAGACAATCTCCAAACAAACCAAAAGTATTCGCATTTTGTATGGGGCATCACCTGGTGGCAGTATATCAAAGGAAATGGAGAGTATACATTTTCTTCTTTTCTTAAAGACTTTCTATTAAAGTATCGACATTGCACTTGGCTCGTTCTAAATAGGGTCGAAACTTTGGCAGGTTTTTCAATCTAAAACGATCACTCTACTGTACTGAAGAACCATTATTGTTCAATGTTTGTTTTATTTGAGTCTCTGATTGTCTCATTTCACTTCCATTGCTTATTTCAGCTCCATGTCCCTTCCCACCACCACATCTGCCTTTCGGTATACGGGTCTTTCTCAACAAAGAGCACGGGGACATGGCTAAATATAGATGTAATCCGGGATACAGAATGACCGGGTTAAAGGACGGGAGCCATCTTATGTGTCAATATGGAGAATGGGTGGGAGGGGACCCCGTGTGTGAAGAAAGTACGTATTTTTTGGTGACTCAGTCTGTGTTAAACAATGGAAAATCTACGAAAGGGCCGTAATTAAAGCGTTTCTTTCTGAGATTTAAAAAGTTGCGATCCTTGGATAACAATTGTCCATACACAATCAATATACATATATAGTAATAAATATTTTTCAGGTTAACTATAATGTAAGGTTTAATTAAACATAATCTATTTACCTCTCCTTGTATCAATAGTTTCACTTTTATCTAAGTCCAAGATTATTTCTATTTGAATAATTGTAGACCTAACAAACTGTAGTTATGACATTTAGTGAGCCGCAACCAATTATTTTACATAAATGTCGCAGAATTACATTGTAGCTCCGAAGTGAATGGATAATATGATTGGTCAATTGATTTTTTTAGTTGATCTCAGAGTTTCGTCGATTAAACCTGATTGTTACGATACTAAGGTTATATTCCACTTTTTTCTCCTTTTTAAGAGAAAAGATAGTTAATGATATATTAAAATAAAATACTTCACATAAATGTCGACCCTTGGCAGAGTTCAAAATTCACTTCCGGTTTAAATGTTTGACTTGACTGGTCTAGGTAAAATTGATTGGCAGCTGCGAACCGTCAAAAAGGACGAATCTGAATTTTGTCCATAAGTAATGGGTTAATGCATGTATGTGATCAAAGTCAACTGTAAAAATCTCCTGTTTTTTCGTATAGTTTATTGTCCATCACCAACCCTTCAGCCAATCGAGCACGGGAAAATATGGAAGAAAGTATCTCAGGCACGCTTCATATTCAAGGAATATATTCTCAGAATCCGACACGGAGACATGCTGGAGTACGAATGTGACGAGGGGTTCCGAATAGAGGGTCCCAGTGGGGCTACGTGTGTGGATGGAGAGTGGCAACCCCCTTTAGATAACCCCAAAACAAAGTGTGTTCCTGCCCTTCATCCGCCATTTATAAAACTTTGGACGCCATTGCCGAATTTATCAAATACGTGACATATAACATGAGATCTCTCGTCACGTGAGATCTCGTCACGTGTCATGTCATGTATGATCTCGTATAGACTGGTGAACCTGTCCCATCTACGCTGCTCTCCAATATTGTATCGTCAGATTAGGAGAGGCTCGCCAGTCAAGATCTCGTACAGATCGGAACACAATGCATCTTACCATAATTTTCATCATCAGGTTTTAGCACAAGATTCCAAATTTCATCCAGAAATTAATCAGATCTAGCTGCATTTAGAAATAAATAAATGGGTGAAATGGATGGAAATGAATGTGCGAGTATCGAAGGATAATTAACCCCATTTATAAAATGTTGATTGATTGATTGATTGAATGGGATTTAACGCCACTTTTAACAGTAGTCGTATCGCGGTGACTGGAGCACCTAACCATGGATGCCTGGTATTTCTCACATCAGTACTACCACTACGTCCTTGCCGAGCCTCCAGCCGCTCATCCCATTTAGGTTTACGATTTTCCTCCCATTGGTGGGAGACAAATATAGGAAAGGATATTAGCCGCGGCCGGGGATCGAACTTTATGAAATGTATGCGTTGTTCTGTGCATAAACTTCTTTACTTAATCCGACTAATCAGCTGCCGCCTAATCCATGACCGTTATAAAGATCTCGAAATACTGTGAGCGATGTGAATTTAGTTTTGGAATGCTTAGAACAACTTGAATGAGGTTTTTGAATGTGATATTTGAATGAATTGAATGGAAAGATGAACAATCGAGTTTGAATAAAATCGTGTGGGATGAGCGTCAAATTCGTAATACTATTAACTATAAACGTTTATGTCATTATTCATATGGGTTTTATTGCGCAGAATGGGATAATACGAGGAATCGATCCATTTCCACACAATGACGCTATTGGACGCCCCTCGTGACAAACAATTAGGAAAACATTGAGTAAAATGAAGAAATTGCTTGTGCACAATGTTTTCAACCAAGAAAATAGAAAATTCTAGAATTTCATTCAAGTTAAATTGATGTCTGCAACTCCTTCCAATTTGGATCAGCATGATATTTTGCCGTCTGGTAATGAATTAAACTTTCGGTAGACTTGCTATAAATATCATATTCTTTCATTGTGTCCTGTTTTGTACATGCGTAGGTTATCATCTATAAATTTAGAGGGACCCGACTGTCATTTTTAATCATTTCCTAGTTACAATTTATGAAATAATTGCCTAAGAATTATGTCCGTCTGTCTCGAAATCCTCTTTGAATCATTACGACGCTTCACATGTATCGCCGTTTTCTTCGAAACCATTGTAACTGCAGCTTGGTTCAAGTTAAAGCTGTGACGATTTAGAAGTAACCACCTCTTCATTTGTCTTATACTAGATGACACTATTTGACACTCGATGACTGTTCATGTTTTATACGAGTTGATTTGACATTTGAATGTGATCCTTTAATAAATTTACAAGTGCCTTATTTCATGTAAAAACCATTTACTTTGCATTGTGTAGTTTTAATAAGCTTGACTTTTTGTTGAAACCTTTAGTGTCGCTAAATTCCTGACGTCCGCGTCTTCTAGCTGAAGTCTTCACTAGTGTGACTAATGACAATCAGGTGAAACACGGAATATTACGTGGTTGGGTAACCAAAATATGGTAAATACAGCTTTATTCATGCTGTATTTGCGATATTATGGTTCCACACCAACGATTTGTTCATTACCAAAAGAGCAATCAAAACTATCAAGGGAAGTAACTCTATCTGCAATTTTGTCATAATTATACATAGTTTAGACTAAGAAATTCACTTAACCCATTTCCACAGAGTCCCTCCTTTTTACGCCCTCAAAAGGAAATGGTTTGGAAAACATTGTAGACAATAATGAAATTGCTTGTTACAAGCAATTTCTTCATTATCCACAATGTTTTCTACAAACAAAAAAGAAAAAAAAGACGGAAAAAAATTAAAGTTCCATGATCTTGAAATTGTAGTCTGCAGCTTCTTTCATTTTGGACTGGTTTAAAAATTTGATGTGTGGGAATAGGTTAATGTAAGCATCTGACAGCTTTCTCGCTGAGGTTGTCACCACATATTCTTACTAACGTCTGTTGACTGGTTCACTCAACTATTAGTCATGTTATCACATCTTCTACCGCTCTTGAACTTCAATAGCTCCGGAAAACACCATTAGTAAAGGAGAAATTTGTAACTAGCAATTCATCCCTCTCTCAAATGAATTATATATTCTTTTATTTTGTAATTTAAGCGCATTATAGATTGTCTCCATTTTCTTAAAAATTTTAACATTCTAATCTTTTGGCGAGTAGTAATTGGTTAATTGATGCACACAAGAAATTTCTCCTTTTTCGGCAACATTTTCAATTGAATAGTCACCTTGGATAGTCAAAAGCATCCAGTTCCAATTCCTGACCCATTCCCACACAATCCCTCATTTTTACGTCCCTCAAACAAAAGCGTTAGGAAACATTACTTGTAAAAAAATGAAGAAATTGCATGTATCAAGCAATTTCTTCATTATCCGCAATGTTTTCTATCCAAAGAGACGAAAAAAAAATTCAATCAGTTGAAATTGTCGTCTGCAGTTCTTTTCAATTTGGACCAGTCTTAACTTTTGTTGTGTGGGAATGGGTTAAACTTGCCTCAAACTTGAAAATGGCTTATCTGACCTACAGGAGTAACTTCTCCGCATTACGTGTCGACAGGACACTAAAACATTGTAAGCTTATGCGCTACTTACGATATTTTAGCATCAGACAATTTTGAGTAATTTCTATAGAGACAATGTGTTCAGCTCCCATCACAAATATATATTCAATATAGTTGATGTATCATTTTTCGAAGTGCTCAAATTTTGTGTATTTTTGGTCCGTTACGCGAAAAGGGACATTCCAGATGTGCGAAATTATCACGCCTGATCAGACTGCACTGAAGGGCAGTCTGATCCGGATCGAAACTTTTAGCTTTCGATAGGTTTTTTTAATGTATTATGACCATACTGTCTTACTATATACTCATTTTTTAAATACAAACTTTGACTGACCTATGATTGAATTGATCTCTTTTTCAAAAAACTAGTGTACGGGAATCACGAATGGTCCCTTTCCGCGTGGTTGGTAAACTTTGTGTAAATATGTTTTGAAAATAAATTGTAATGTCCGGAATTCTAATTTGTGATATGTAAATATATATAATAAAAATGTAGTATTTTCTCCCAAGATTGCGGAAAGACGGTGCACACTAAGACATTAACCCTTTACTGTACAATTAACAAGTAACAAGCAGTTCTTTTTTGTACTATTTTTAATCACATATGATGGTTTCTTTTAAAATTGCTCTCACTCTTCGTTGTCGTCTGTAATAACTTTAAAATTGGACAAATATAAAAAAATCTTTTAAAAAACAAACAAACAGGAAAGGGTGAGCGAACTGCATAGCTCAATAGACTTTTTTTCTTTACTCTGGATTATAAACCTGTTTTTCAAAATTTTATGCCCGTCCAAATTCAAAGGTTTCGCAAACGAAAATTTAAATTGGATTTTACTTGAAAAATAACCATTCAGTAGGGAAGAAAATATTGTAGAAAAGAACAAATTGCTTGTCACTAGCAATTTGTTCTTTTTCTACAATATTTTCTTTAAAATCATGGGGACGTAAAAACCAGGGATTAAACAGGAAAGGGTTAAGTTCTTTTAATCCAAGATTTGAAAAAACGCAATTATTCGGTACTGTTCTGTCTTCAGGATATCATAGTCTTTTCGGGATAGAAATGAACCGATTTTCTTTTAAGTTCACCCTTCCAAAAGATAGGCCCTTTTGAAATATCTAATAAAAGAGGGAATACAAAACACCCCAAAATTCATTTTCGACGAAAACACATCCATCTGTTGTAAAAATAGGTTCATTTTACAGATTCATAGTATATAAGTAAAATCAACTTTAAGGAAAGTTTCAAAGATAATAGAACCATCCCGCAAAAACGCCCGTAAAAATTATTAGAAAAATGATAAGAGCCAGCAGAGGTCAATCAGAGATCGGATAACAAAGATAACGTCATCAGTCTTTTTGGTTCCACTGAGATGACATTCAGTAGCGTTAAATAGACGATAGCCGAGCTAAATGTACCAAAACAGTGAGTTTATCATTTTCACAATCTCACCGTTTTTAGGGGGAAATCACCCAAGTCATAATCATCCGTGAAGTCCGGAAATCATTAAAAATAAAATGCCGATATAGAAGTAGTCCGTGTTCATTTTTATAAAGTAAAAAAAAAAAGAAAAGAAAATCAGCTCGTTATCAGACGAAACAAAGTAAGACCTGTCTAAATATCTAAGAAGTTGCAGACGACATTTTTTAGTTGATATATATATATATCGTCGGATTAGTGCAAAACCATCGGAAGTGTATATACATTGTATATACACTTCCGATGTTTTTGCAATACACGATCGACGTGTTTACTTTTCAGAGAGACAATTAATTTGAATATCGTTATATATATGTATATATTGATATATTCAGATTAAGTATCCTTCTAAATCTGTCGTCTCCAGCTTCTTTGAATTTTGAACGGTCTAACTTTGTATTCAAATGAATCGTTTCTCTGGGAAGAAAACATTTTTTGGAAAATAAAATTAAAAACAACAACAACAAACACACACACAAAAAACAACAACCCCAAAACACCTGTTGCAAGTAGTTTCTTTATTTCCCACAATATTTTCCAAAGTCTGTTTATCGAGGGTCTTAAAGAAAGCGAGTTTATGTTGGAGTTTGTATCCGCACGAGGCAATCTTGGAAGCTGATCTGCATTTTTGCTCAAATGATGACAATAGAATAATGTTTATTATTATAACAATTTATCTTGTTGTTTTACTTTTATCCCTTTACCATCGACATGATTTTAGACTCGTCCAAGCTGAATGGTTTTGCAAGACGACAGTTTAAAAGACACCAAATTCGGGGTTTGTTTTGCTACTTAAACGTTGTTACTACATCTTATTCAAGCTGTTGTTACGACATTAAGGTCGACAACCAACCATTGTATTTTTATTCCATGTTACTGGACATAAATAACGCAAAAAATCGCCGTTATAGGGGGTGAAACATCGATCGGAGTTAGTGGGCGTGACCGGTAGAGTCATTGAGCAAGGCTAGAGATTCTTCATTTTTTGATTATCAAATGGAATCAGTTTAACCGTCAACATTGAAGGAAGATGCAAATGATCTGAATTACATCAGTTCTAGCAACTGACGGATCGCTGGCCACGCCTATCGACCTCCGACAAGGCAGTTAGTCTGAGTTTTCAAAAGACGTCAGTAGGCAATATATATTGACGAGACATAAAACATAAACTAATAATTCTTTTGCAACCATACTGTCATAACTACAGCTTGATAAACCCGTAGTTAGAGCGTCTAGGTCATCAACAAACGAAAATATTTGAAATGAATTTCTAGAAGAAATATTTTACAACCTGTCTAAACGAGTGATTTGATTGGTCAATCGATTTTTCTTTATTGACAGCGGCGAACTGTCGACTGAGTGCTGGTCGCCTGGTTATTACTAAATAGACAGTTTTACTTTAACAGCGCTCATGTTAGGGTCAGTAATTTTATTTCATTATTCGTCCATTAGACCCTATTTTGTTTGTACTCACCAAGACGAAGACATTGAGAACCCCCGAAAAGGGGGAGGGTTGGGGCAGAAGGTGAGAATCATACCAGTTATATTTTGCCTTCCCCCGCTCTTAATTGACCAATCGCGACTGGCATTCAAGAAATCAATCGACCAATCAAATCATTCATTTATCCCGGGATTAAGCTTTGAACTCCGACATTGGCCACCATTTTTCGTAGAACTTTTTTATGTTTGGCGACTGAAATGTCGTAACAACAGCTTATTCAATCTGTAGTTACGACATTTAGGTCGCCAACCAATTATTCTACTTTTTTGTAACATGCTAATGGCCATAAATTTCATAAAATAACGCCGTAAAGATCGAAGCGGAACATTCTATTAGAGCCAATGGAAGGGACAAAAGAAGTGAATGTACGGGGCCAGCCATTAGTCAATTACCCGTTCTGTCTTACTTGAGGATCATTTTTCATATTTCAAATATCATCGCTTCGCGACCAAGATGTAAATACTGTCTTGCTTTAACCCTTTCCTGTTTAATCACTACTTTTTACGTACCTGAGTTTTTATACTTTCTTCTTTTTCCACAATATTTTCTACCCTACTGAATTATTATTTTTAAATGAATTCAACTTTGAATTGTCGTCTGCAAAACCTTTGAATATGGACCAGTCTTAAATTTCAAAAAACGGGAAAGGGTTAATAAAGGTGTATTAATTATATTTTGGTCGTTCACCGGCTATATATTAGAATCTATCGTATACCTACCGCATTTCCTCAATAGAAACATTTATTGCACATGGACAAAATCGGACTTGATAGAAAAGAAATTAGTATTATCTTTGCACTGAATATATAAAATATGGTTAGATGACGTCATTTTTGTAAAATGACGTCACGAGAAGGATATCATGATTTTAGCCTATGCGTGACATTTCTGCGTGACTCGCACACATTGAGTACCCTGGACAGCCATTCGGGGCAATTAGAACAATTCGCTGATTGTTTAAAGAAGCTTTGGGTCAGTATCTATCTACAGAGCGCAGAGTGAAGACTCTGATCAGACTGTGCGGGTGCACAGGCTGATCTGAGTCTTTACTTGGCGCACATGTGTAATTGTTGGAAATGTCACGCATGGGCTCATTTTTCTTTGTTTTTTCTTTTTAAAGGATGGTAACGGAAAAAATCATTAGCTTCTTTTTATCTTTTATTGTCAAAGATCGTAGGTATATGATAAATAGAACAGTAAACAGTGGAACTTTCGGTCTTGTGAAATATCTAAATTTTCCTCCGCGGCTCTGATTGAATACAAGCTTTTGTATCACAACATAATATTATTTACTCAAGCGTAAGTAGGCCTATATGTGACGTTTTCAATACAATATTGCTCATAAAATAATACAAGAAATGTTCCAATTTTAGACTCCCCCCCCCCCCAAGAAAAAATAGTAATTTCTTCATTTTACACAATGATTTCTACCCAGAAAGTTGAAAGAGATCTAACATTTCATTGATTTTGAAGTATCGTCTGCAACTCCATTGAATTTGGACCAGTCTAAAATTTTGCCGTCTGGTTATGGATTAAATGATACCGACGATTAGTCATTAGTTTGAGTTGTCAGTTGTCGAGAGGTGGAGCGCCGACTTACCGATCAAGAGGTCCTGGGAGCGGCTATCGATTTTGGGTTTGTCATTTGCCCATACTTTCGGAGCGAATACTGGTTTATTCTCTAGTAGAAAAGCAGAATCGAGAGGGATTTATCTAAGTTGGGAGAACTTGTTTCCTGTGAATGATAGGTTATAAACTAAAAAAACATGATTACTTGAATGACCGAATGTAACTCCACTTTTAACAGAATTCCAGTCATATCGCGGCGACTATTGCATCTAATTTTCAATCAGCTTCTGGTACTTCTCACATCAGTAACACCACAACGACCTTTCCAAGCTTCAAGCCGCTCCTAAGTCAAGAGGTCACTCGAACTATCCCATTCCAACATAATGACCATTTTTTACGCCTCCAAGAAAAAGAGTGTTTGGAAAACATTGTGTAAAATGAAGAATGTTACAAGCGATTTCTTCATTATCCACAATGTTTTCTACTCCCCCCCACACACACACACACAAAAGTCAAACATTTCATCAACTGGAATATGTCGTCTGCTACATCTTTGAATTCGGACCAATTTCGTCGTCTGGTAATGGGTGATATAAACATGTAGAATTTACCTAATCAACTCATACGTGAAGAAGGGAATAACCTGCATAAACAGATAATTATGAGACGGTGTCCTTTAGAGATTCTGGGTGAAACTCGAGTTTTCGGATCAAAGCGCTCAGTCTAGAAATCTATTGGACAATCTAATCAATCTTTAAGAACGGAAGTAAATGGTGATATTCGATGTCGAGGTTTTTTGTTGGTTTTGGCATGTCAAACATGGCAACTTATTCGAGCTGCAATTACAACGCTTTGATCTCAATCGATTTTTATTTTGGTTTGTGTCCCGACCATACTCCTTTCACGTGCCTATAAATGTCGCTTGAAATTTCAGTTTGATTGTTTGAATGGGGTTTAACGCCGCTTTTAACAATCTTTCAGTCATATCGCGGCGGCTGGAGCACCTAACAATGGATTCCTGGTATTTCTCGCACCAGTACTACCACTACACCCCTTCCTAGCCTCCAGCTGCTATCCCACATAGGTTTACGATTAACTGCCCATTGGTTGTAGACAAATGTCGGAAAGAGTATTACCGCCGTCGTTCAGTCAAACATCTTGTTGGAGGTCAGTGGGAGTGGACAGCGATCCGCAACAATTGGCCAATCGCTCGCACTTACTCCGTTGGCCGCGCCCATTGACTCCAATAAGTATTTCCACGTCGATTTTAAATGGCCTTATTTTGAAAAAATCCTAGCCAGTGGTATGAAGCAAGAAAAGCAAAATGGTTTGTTGGCGACCCAAACGTATCCACAGCTTGAATAAGTCGTTTAAGTCGCCAAACCAACAAAACTTTTTCACACAAACGGCTGCAAATGTCGGAGCTCAGTGCTCTGTTACGTACTGAATAAATGATTTGATTGGTTCAATGATTCCTTGTTTGACAGCCGCTATTGGTAGATTGTAGTGACTCAAATCAAGAAACGTTTAAACATGTTACTGGAAGATCGATATGAAGAAACTAAATTAAGCTGCAGTTTCGGCATTTTCGATGCAAGGGCCTATTGAAGGCTTAACCCATTATATCACCTTGAATCCCAAATTAAAACTAATAGTTGTCGTCTCTAACTTTTTTCAATACGGACCAGTCTAACATTTTGTTGTTTGGTAATTGTTATCGTTTTTACATCATTTTCAAAGACATTTTTGTTGTTATTTGTTTACTTGTTTGCTGTGTTTGGTGTTAAGAAACGAAGAGAATATATTTTGTTTTTATTGAGGTATGAACCTTAAACATAGTTACACTATGAATACTCAAATATGATTCATATACTAGGGTGATAAAGTTTTAAGGTTCATCATGACCTCAATGAAATCAAAACAAAACAAAACAAATATCTGCATTTCTCATAATTCAATGCTATCAAGCAAAACAAGTAAATAGTTTACTTTTTTGTCTAAAGTATTATGGATCTATTTTGTGTGAAAGCGTACAAGATATTTGTGTGCTCAAAATTTTGTTCAAAAGAAGTATGTTAAGAAACAGACTATCAAAACGCTTGAATCTTCAAAGACGAAACTTAAATGAAATTGATAAAAAACGAGACAGTATTGTCGGTAGGGTATATGTCAAAGGTTGCTCATGTGTGAAAAAAAATCTAGTACAAAAGGTTATCGCGTAAGATCTTATTGAAACACTCTATTACACATTACCTCAGTGAGCATATAGTAGATTTAGTAGCATGTTAGGTAATGATTAAAATACGATGTGTTAGACTTGGTGGGTCAAATACATATAGGAATATCAAATCTTCCGCACAGATTTTAAAAGCTGGAGTAGAATCTATTAAAGATCAGGATGCCACAGTAAGTTTGACTTTTGTTTATTTGCAGTCTTCGTTGAAAATTATCGTAGTGCATTTGTTCGATTGTGTGCGCAATATACTCGGATTCGGATGCTTGACAAAAAATATGAAATTGATTAACCGTTTCCCGATTTTAGACTGGACCCAGTTGATGGATTTTGAAAACAATTGAAGGAGGTTGAAGACAATTGAAAATTGAAGGAGGTTGAAGACAAATGAAAATTGGATGCAATTTGAAATGGAACCATCTTATGTAGTTGAAAATATTGTGAAAAAATGAGAAATTGCTTGTTTCAAGCATTTCCCCCACAATGTTTTCTCACAGCAACGTAAAATCCAGGGTTTGTACAGGAAGGGGTTAAACTTGCTTCAGATAAATAGAGAGCAGAAACAACACATATTTTCTGAAGTTTGACCTCCAAGTTTGTTGACATTCCTACAATGCGGCTGATCGATACTTACTGATCAGAAATGTCATCCCTTGGTCTCCTAGACATCGTTATTGACAGATCGCTGACTCCGCCCCCTGACTTCCATGGCCATATCCACGGAGCTCCGACAGGAAGTTCCACTTCGATATCAAACGGCGTTTTTTCGCATAACTATGACAAAACTCACGTAATAGAAAAGTAAAATGGCTAGTTTGTAAACTAAAGGCCGTAACTACAGCTTGGATAGGCTGTATTTTCGACGTTAAAGTCGCTAAAGCAACAAAAATACCTCACACAAATGTAGTAGTTCAAATTTCACTTCTGGTCTCAATAAGTGCTATGATTGGTCGATTGATTCAATGGCTGACACACGCGATCCGTCAATTTTAGATTGAATAATCTTACAAGTAGGATGCCTTGGAAGTTTAAGTCTGGCATAAGAGCGTCTTTTTTTCTCTCTCTCTCTTCTTTTTTTCCAGCGTGAGCCTAGCTGTTTGCCATTGCTTTTGCTTCGTCTTTGTAATACTAATTACTTCCGCAGAATAAATGGGGAAAATGGATGAATAAATACATATCGTTTTGGTAGGAAAAATGGGGAGAGGGGAAATGTCTGTAACAAGCAATTTATCATATTATAACAATGTTTTTGTTGTTGTTTGTTTTGTTTAGTTTTAATCTCTTTTAATCTCCACATCTCAAAATGCTGGATTGCACGGTAATAGATTCATAAAAGCATTTCTTATTACAGCATAGACGACTTTCTGAAGATCACGAATTTCAAGTTAGAGGTGAACGAGGACAATACGGAAGCTACAGTTTATACGGACGGCCTGCAGTTCAGCGATTATGATCTCAAAAGTAATGGATTCCTTTTTAAGCATTACAACAAAATTTAGCTCGTTGTAACGTAAGCACATTCATTTAATGAGTGAACGAGTAATTTTTGGCACACATGCACTTTTTTAGGCACCGTGCTCTTTTTTTAGCGCGCACACCTAAATTTTGTAGTTGCGCCTTTAGTGAATACCGTCGGCGTGCACGCATTAATTTGAGAGTGCCAGACTTTTAGTATCAACCGTACAATAATTGGGTGTCTTAGCTTTGGACGATGACTATCCCTTCATTTTTTCTGACTTTTACGTCATCAAATTTTCCGTCCGAAAATATTTCATCCGAAAGTAATTCCATTCTAATTTGTTCTATCAAAATTCATGAACTCTCATTCGCTGCAAATTCTTGTCTCTCACCAATGGGTTGATATTCGTAAACCTAAGTGGGATTGCTGCTGGAGGCTAGGAAAGGATGTAGTGGTAGTACTGTTATGATAAATATCAGGAATCCATTGTTAGGTGCTCCAGCCGCGTGATATGACTGAAATACTGTTAAAAGCGGCGTTAAACCCCACTCAATCAATTAATCAATTGCTGCAAATTCGACCCATTCCTCCATGAAAAATAAATTGAGGATGGAGTTTTGTATGCTTGCTTAATTCCAGAAAAACTGTTCTATGTAAACATTTAATACATGGGACTTAACATCAAGTACGAGAAATAGGGAGGATATTTTTTTTGTTTTTTTTTTGTTTTCGAGAATGTATGAAACTGAAAGCCTACACACTTCCGTACTGAGCTGCTCTGCGACGTCACATAGATGATCTTTATCCCGGACACAAAATCTTACCAAACGACAAATTTTAAACTGGTCCAAAACGAAAGAAGTTGAAGATCACAGCTTTTATTACAGAAATTCCTAAAATCTTTATCGTACTGGGAAAAAAACGTAGAGGGAAAGGAAGAAATTGCTTGTTGAAATCAATTTCTTCTTTTTCCACCATGTTTCTTAAAATTATTTGAGAGAGAGGGGAGGGGGCGTTAAAAAGCGGGATTGTGTCGGATTGGATCAAATGAAACGGCCATTCAAAACCTAACGTTATTAATTTCAGCGATGTTCCCGACAGTCCATGCAATGGTCAATTTTACTTCGGTCACCTCTGTTGTAGCACATCAAACAGAACTCGACTCTTCCGGAAGATCACTTCGAGACGTGAAAAAACTTAATCTCGGAAAGATCCCGTTCGTTGTGTCGTCAAGGCTTCGGTTCTACAAACCTCTCTACGATTTACAAATCCCCAAAAAAGATATCAAGGTGAAGGTCGAAGGGGGTTTCATAGGGAATAAAACAGCTGGACAAAGGGCGACTATGTACACGAAAACAAACGAAGTTCTCTGTACTAACGACACCCTTATCATATTAATTGACATTAATACAGGTAGATCGGTACCTATGCCTGAGTGGTGGAAAAAGAAGTATAAAACAGAAAAGACGCAAACATTGAGCGTTAATTCTATGCGTATTCAGAAAGTGACTCCACCAAGAAATGCATTAAAATACGAGATCCGAGTTGTTGGGAGTGATATCGACTTGAACAATCATACTGGTTGGTCAAGCTATGTGAAGTATTCCGAGGACGCGATATACCACTTCGCTCTGCATGGCAAATTTGACAGACCTGAAGATGGGAATGTACACGTCGGTATGGCTGTTGAGGAAATTGAGTTACTATACGGCGCGGAATCATTTGAGGGGGATTATTTAGACGTGCTAGTTTGGATGTCTGGAAAGAAACAGATTTATACCCAAATTCTGAAACAATCTGATTTCATATTTCAAAGTCGTTTTCAATACTTTGAACATTCGGTTGCACAAGCACCAGGGGTGGCAAAATCTCGACTATAACCCAAAACGACAAAGTTTGGGAACGATTCAAATTCAAAGACTTCGAAGACAACACTAAACAATGCGTTCAATATGTAAAAATGACTGCTTCTACGGGTATAAAACCGTGTAAGCAAGAGCTTAGCAGAGCGACGCATATACGCACAGAGCTCGTCAGTTGAATATATATTTTCAATGTTTTTTTTTTTCTTAATTGTTAAGAGATGTTGAATAAAGCCAAAATATTTCTCGTACCTTACATAATCTTCGAAGTTAGTTGATCTATAGTGTATTTGAATCCTATTCATAACAAAGCTTTCTTTATGTAAATGTATATTCTAGGACCAATGGACATCATAAAGATCTAATACTTTATAGACTTAACTCTGGGCAATTTAAATCAGTTCGCAAATGATCTGTAGGTTTAATTCCCATTCAAAGATACTGTAATTTTAAGCTATTTGCCAAGTCAAGGGCAGATAATTCCAAAAAATAATTTGGGATCTAAATAATAATGGTGATGTGCACAACTAGAAACCACAGGGATTCAATATGGGAAATTTATTTTGGTAAAAACCGTAAGAGTTACTGTAGGAGTGATTGTACATGTATATGCACAAAATCGCTTTAGGTATCCAAACAAGAGGGCAAAAATGGTCCCTATTCGCTCACCTGAAAATCTTTCCATGACCATATTCTAGGGCCAATCAAAATTTCAAAAAATGAATATTCCCGTGAATCTGGTCAAAATTGGCCAAGAGATTTAGGAGATGCTGAAAGAAAATCAAAGTAAAAGACTGCCTAGCTCTGCTCGCCCATATTAATGGGCCAATCAATATTTTTTTAACAATTCTGAATGAGGGCCACCGAAGGAGCACTCCTGAAAAATATGCCAAGTGGTTTGGTAGGAGATGGTTTAAGGAACTTAAAGTCCAAAACTGCTCCACCATGCTACACCCATATTTATGAACAGATTTTTCATGAATGTTCCCCTGATGACAATTATAAAACCTTGTTTTTGAAATTTGAATTTCCAGAACAAGCTTTGATAATGGTTACCTAGAGAACACTCCTGATTTTTTTTTTACCAAAATTGGCCAAGTGGTTAAGAAGATGTCCTACAAAGTTAAAACTGCCCTACCATGCCACATAAGATGTCCTTTAAAGAATTCATAGTTGAAACTGCCCTACCATGCTACCATATCATGTAAAGGACTGAATGTTAAAATCTGGCCCACCCTGCAACAACCATATTTATAGGCCGCCAAGTAAAATTTCACAAATAATTTGTGATATGGCCACCTAAAACAATCCTGTAAAATCTTATCAAAACAGTCTAGGGCATGTTATTTAAAGAATTCCAAGTCGAACATTGCCCCATCCTGCCAATCCCTCATTGCCTGGCAAATCAAATTTTCATGAACAAGTGTTGATAAGAGTCACCTAAAGATCATTCCTGAAAAAAATGTCCAAAATTGGGACAAACGGCGAAAATGTCATTTAAGTTAAAGAATTCAAAGCCAAGAAATGCTTCACCATACCACATACATATTTATGGGCTAATCAAAATTTCATAAACATTTTTGATAAGGGTCACAAAAGGAACATTTTTGTAAAATTTGACCGAAATTGGTCGAATGGTTTTAGAGGAAATGTTATATAAAGAATTTAAAGTTAAAAAGTGCCCAACCCCACCACGCCCATATTTATGGGCCAAGCATAATTTCATGTAGAACTTTTGATAAGGGTAACCCAAGGAATATTCTTGTAAAACTTGACCAAAATTGGTTTCAGTTCATTATGATTGAAACTGTGGGAGTCGCACACACATAAAAGTATTAAAGGACAGACAGGCAGACAGAGGGACGTTTAGGGCCATAATATAATACAACTTTGTATAAAAGCGAAACTTGCTTGTTAAATGGTAAACTAAAAATTAATCCTGCCAATCATTTATGTCCAACTAGTATTTTAACCCATTCCCACTCAATCAAGCCTTTTTCACGCTTTTCTTGAAAATAAGCTCTTGAAAACATTGTTGAAAATTAAGAAATTACTATTCACCAACGGGACATTCTTACCGCAAAATCAATTTACACCCTATTTGCAAATTCAGAGAAGAGGAGTTTTTGACATTTCACATGTTCTATTTGGTGCCAATTTTCCTCTTTGATTTCAGCCTGATCAAAATATTTCGGCTATTGTGTGCTGGATAGTGGATAAAATGCATCTAGTTATCCCTCTTGATAGTATAGGTTGCTCTTTTGATAGTGAGCAAGTGTGCCTTAAGTAGAACCAGAGATATCACAAAATGTCAAGGTTTTTGCACAACAACAACAACAACGACATCACCAAGGCTATAGCAATACCTAGGGTTTTCTCCGAAAACAGTCGGGCTAAAAATCAATCGAGTAGTTGCAAAGAATATGTTTTAACCTAACAGCAAGGAGGGCCAATTTTGTTGGACTGATCGACCCTTACATCCATGCTTTTGGCTGTAGGCATCTTCTTTCAAAAAAAAAAAATATATATATATATATATATATATATATATATATATATATATTTTTTTTTGTTGAAAGAAGATGCCTACAGCAACATTTCAGTGAAGTTTGGTTCGAATCCGTTCAGTAGTTTCAGAGGAGAGGGTGTTTGAAAGAAAATTTCCCCAGACAAAGATGCATCCATGACAGATTAACTACTATAGCAATAGCCCTGCTCCTGCTGAACTTTGTCAAGTGGAGTCAAAAGTTTAATTGAGCGAACCCACAAGGGTTGACCTTTTCAAAGAGCCAGAAAAATCCAGAGGAATTCAGACATGGATTAATGGAAATAAGTTTTCTGGACTAACTATGCAACATTTCTATGTCTATATCATTTAACCAATTTCCACACAAATTGTTTATAGACAGGTCAAAATTCAAAGAAATTGCAGATGACAATTTCAAGTTGACGGTATTTCGAATATTGTTGTCTTTGAGAGTAGAAAATAAGTTTAAAAATGAAGAAATTGCTTGTCACTAGCAATTTCTTTATTTTCGACGTTTTTTTCCCTTAAGTCTTTTCTTGAGGGACGTAAAAAAGAGGGATTGTGTAGGAATGTGTTAACCGATTACCATACAATGCTTCTGGTACCATGAAGAAATACAATCAAAGAAAACTTTGTGGGAAAAGGAGAAATTGCTTGTTGCTTGTTTTTTTCTCACAATGTTTTCTACTCTTTTTGGCACTTCATTTTCCAATTTTAATACAACTTGAAATGTTGTCCTCAGTTTCATTTAACCCTTTCCTGGTTAATCCCTGGATTTTACGTCCCTGAGTTTTTATACTTGAGAAAATATTGTGGGATAAGAGGAAATTGCTTATAACAAGCAATTTCTTCTTATCCCACAACATTTTCTATCCTATAGGTTGGTTACTTTTCTAATTTCACTCACTTTTAATTGTCATCTGCAACTTCTTTTCACCCTTTCCTATTCAATCCCTGGATTTTACGTCCCCGTGATTTCATATTTAACAAAACATTGTGAAAAAAGAAGAAATTGCTTGTAACAAGCAATTTCTTCTTTTTCCACAATATTTTCTCCCCTACTGAATGGTTATTTTTCAAATAAAATCAACTTTAAATTTTCGTCTGCAAAACCTTTGAATTTTGGCAGGTCTAAAAATGTTAAAACAGGAAAGAATTAAATTGGACAAGTCTAAAATTTTGAAAAACAGGAAAGGGTTAAATTGGACCAATCTAGAATTGTCATTGTCTGGAAATAGGTTTGAAAATGAAACTACTCTTCATATCTATGTACAATATTTTTTTTAATAGAATCAATAGTGCAATTACATATCAACAATATAAACATATTCAAATTTTACAAAGTATCCGGTATATCAAAGATTCAAGAACAACAAATCATAAACATTCATTTCATCTTCTTTTCCCACCATGTTTTATATTCAAACATTACTATATGACCCTTTTTTTTTATCACCCATAAATCAAATTATGAAAAACCATTGTGAGGAAAAAAGAATTTGCTTTACAAGCAATTTCTTCATTTCTAACAAAATTTTGCCCCCTTATTGATTATCTTTGGCTTTCTACCAATACATGTATATTGTCATCTGCGAATTCTTTGAAATATGCACGGTCCTTTAACTGTCTCACCATCATAACAAGGTCTGACATTTTGCCATTAACTGTCTCACCATCATGACAAGGTCTGACATTTTGCTATTAACTGTCTCACCATCATAACAAGGTCTGACATTTTGCGTTTATAGTCAATCTTGCCAAAACAACCTCCTCTTATCAGCGACAATTTTCCTCACACCATATTTTCATTAAGCAAACATTTTTACCTATTATCAAATGACAAAATCTTAGACTTGCCCAAAATGGGAGAAACTGCAGACAACAACTTTGAGTTTGTCGAATATAGAATACCTTTGTCTTGTAGATTGGAAAACATGTCAAACATTAAAGAAATTGCTTGTTACAAGCATTTTCTTCAATGTACACCATGTTTTGCAAAGCTTTTTTCTTGACATGCATAGAATAATCAGACTGTGTGGGAATTAGTAACTTTTTCAGTGAGATCCTTTTGAATAAGCGAAAAAACTTTCATTTATACAGGTATTTTTCATTCAGTGGCTACATTCTCATTCACGAAGTGTTTTTAGTTGTAAGTAAACCCCCTTCTAAAGCTAAATATTCAGTTATCACCTACTTTCATATTTAGTTGGAAATTGGTATACTGTACAGATTTTGAAAGTCTGCATGGTTTGACAGTTACAACTCCTTAAACCAAGAGTCTTTTAAATGCCATCTGCAACCTTTCAGCTTGACATCATTAAAATTCAGGCCTCAGTTAAAGATCAAGCTTTGAAAGACTTTCAATGTTTTTTGAAAGACTTGAAAATTTAACCACTTGTTGAGAAGAATTTTGTTATTCAGCCAGTGGTTATATGCTCCCTAGACTGTGCAATTCCACCAGCTTGGTTATTTGAATTCAACGGTAGTCCCTCAGATTCCAGCAAACCATCTTCCTCTGAAACAAAGAAATAACATTCACTTTGTTAATATTATATTAAAGGCAAACAAGAGGGCCTTTGGTCCTGGGGCCCTCACCTGAGATAAAGGCTCTTTTTCTTTATACAGTCTAATTTTATGTTAAGGATAGAATTATGATACAAGTGGGCCATACTTTATGCATATATAGGCTCTGTACCTGGGAATCCCAAGGTCTTAATGACAAATTCCAAGGCTTTAGGACTAATTTGAAAGAAGGAGAACTTTTTTCCTCTCTCTGGATAAATAGGTTGTAATTTCAGAAATAAGAAAGAAGTAAATGAACCGACACTTCATGTGAAATATTAAAGCTCTATGCCTTCTGAGTCAGGAGGAGAAGATTTTTAAGATTATTTTAAACTTTTACTTTTGTTGCCATGGCAACCAGAGTTTTAAACAGATTTCAATTCTTCAATTCTTTTAGCTATTTTCAAAGGGACCACTTAAGGAACATTTCTGCCAAATTTAGTTCAAATCAACCTAATGGTTTTGGAGATGTCATTTAAAATTCATTCTTAATTTCTTTATAAACCCAACCCCCTTTGGACCCAAGGGCCATGATTTTAGCTATTTTGAAAGAGGTAAATATACAGATGTTTCATGTTTAATAATTAAGCTCTATGCCTTTTGGTTCAGGAGGAGAGTATTTAAAAGATAATTTCAAAATTTCAATTTTGTTGCTGTGGCAACAAGTGTTTTCTACGGATTTCAATTCTTTAAGTATTTTTGAAGGGGACCAAACAAGGAACATTTCTGCCAAATTTGGTTGAAATAGGCCAAGTGGTTTGGGAGGAGATGTTGTTTAATGAAATTGTTGGCGGACAACACACGTAGACCAAACGCCGGACAAAGGTTGATCACAATAGCTCTCATGAGCACTTCATGCTCAGGTGAGCTAAAAAGTCAAGAAAGTATAGACATATATAGTACACAGGATATTTAGTTGAAATATGATTTACCAATTGGAAATCAAAGGTAGACCATTCTCACCCAATATTTTTCACATCAAAGATATAAAAAAAAAGAGGTGTTGCCTTTACCTTTTACTGGTTTTATGCACCATGCAAATTTTATTAACTAAACATCAAATTAGCCCTGCACACTGACCTCTGTTGGAGGTAATAAACATCATTTTGTTTTGTTTGTTTGTTTGAATGGAGTTTAATGACGTTTTTAACAGCATTTAAGTCAAATCACAGCGGCTGGAGCACCACAATGGATTCCTGTTATTTCTCGCACCAGTATTACCACTACATCCTTTCTGAGCCTCCAGCTGATATCCCACTTAGGTTTCTACTCATTGGTGAGAGACAAATGTCAAAAGGTACATTATTTTGTAAATAAGTGCAATTTGTTGATTGGAAATTTATTTCGCATGAAAAAACTAGTTTGAACGAGCATTCTGAAGTAATTGCATGGCAATACCAAGTCCCCTACTGGCTTTAAATATATCCCTAGAGCGGTATAATTTTTGGGTGGTAAAGGGATTACTACCCTTCCAAAATATTGCAGTTGTATAAGATTTTATGAGCAATTCTTAAATACACACACATACACACAAACTTAACAAGTAGGCGTATCTTTTTGTTGTTAGCTAAATTATACTTCATAAAGTCATCTGTTCCAAGAGAATTTTTTTCGGTTATCAAAATATTTTGCCTTGATCACTTCATGCAACCACTTTAACAATTTGTTCAGTCAATATAACAGTGGCTGGAGCACCTTACATTGTATTCCTGGTATCTCTCTCACCAGTACCACCCTAACATCCTTTACAAGCCTTGGAAAGGCAATGGACTGCAATTAAACTCAATATTATCAATATGTAACTTATTTGCAAAAGCATCCAAATCTTGCTCAAAAATCAATGGACTGGAACAGAACTTGAACTCCTTCTGAAACTCATCAATGCCGACTCACTTATCAAAAATCAGCTCAATACCTGCAAAAATCTGGAAAAACTGTAATTTACCAAGTCTAGCATCCATATCTTCCTCAAAAATCAATGGACTGGAACAAAACTTTCACTTGTTCTGTAACTTATCAATATTGACTCACATAACATAAACCTTCTTCATATCACAAAGGTTTTAGAAAAAAAAATCCCAAAAACTGAATTTTCCTGGTAATTTTTTAAGTCCAGCATCCGTATCTTCCTCAAAAATCATAAGACCAGAATCAAACTCAAACTTGTTCTCTAACTCCTTGATGCGGACTCACATACCAAAAATCAGCTCAATATTTTCAAGGGTTAAGAAAAAAAGTCTGGAAAACTAAAATTTCCTGGTAATTTTCTAAGTCCATCATCTGTATCTTCCTCAAAAATCAATGGCCCAGAACCAAACTCAAACTTGTTCTGAAACTAATTGATACAGACTCACATACCAAAACTAAGCTCAATATCTATGAGGGTTAAGAAAAAAAAATCCAGAAAACTGAAATTTCCTGGTAATTTCTTAGTCCAGCATCTTCCTAAAAAATCAATGGACGGGAACCAAACTTAAACTTGTTCTGCAACTAATTGATGTGGACTCACATACCATAAATCAGCTCAATATCTCCCAGGGTTAAGAAAAAAAGTCCGGGAAACTGATATGTCAAAAAAATCAGCTCAATAACTCTGAGGGTAAAGAAAAAAAGTCCAGAAAACTGAAATTTCCTGGTAATTTTATAAGTCAAGCATCCATATCTTCCTTAAAAATCAATGGACCAGAATCAAACTTGTTCTGTAAATCGCTGAAGCAGACTTTCATACCAGAAAACTGGTCAATATCTCCGAGTGTTTAGGAAAAAAGTCCGTAAAACTGAAATTTCTTGGTAATTTCTAAGTCCAGCATCTGTATCTTCCACAAAAATCAATGGACCAGAACCAAACTTACACTTGTTCTGTAACTTATCAATATTGACTAAAATAACAAAAATCAGCTCAATTTTTCTGAGGGTTAAGAAAAAAAGTCTGGAAAACTGCAATTTCCTGGTAATTTTAAAAGTCCGGCATCCGTATCCTCAAAAATCAATGGACGGGAACCAAACTTAAACTTGTTCTGTAACTCATTAATGCGGACTCACATACCAAAAATAAGCTTAATATCTATGAGGGTTAAGAAGAAAAGTCCGGAAAAATGAAATTTCTTGGTAATTTCTAAGTCAAGCGTTATCATCCACAAAAATCAATGGACCAGAACCAAACTCATACTTGTTCTGTAACACATTGATGTGGACTCACATACCATAAATCAGCTCAATATCTCCCAGGGTTAAGAAAAAAGTCCGGAAAACTGATATGTCTGGACAGACAGACAGACGGACAGACAGACGGACTGAGCGCAATCTTATAGTACCCTTTGGTATTTGCCACTAGGTGACTAATAAGCTGTACTTATAATGTTTTAGTTGCCAAACCAACATAAATGCAGAACATAACTGTCAGAGTTCAATGTTCACTTGCTTTCTAGATGAATGATTTGATATGTAGATCTATTTTTAGACTGACAGCAACATCAGTACAATTGAAGAGCACCCCACTGCAAACCACCAGATAAAGCGTTTGAGCCCTGGGCTGACTAGACTAACAAACTTAAGCGAGGTCCAATGTGATGGTTCTTCACACTAAGCATGTTAAACTATTCCTGACACAATCCCTTTTTTTTGAAAAAAGCTTCGGACACTATTGAGGAAAACATAGAAATTGCTTGTAACAAGCAGTATTGTCTGAAAAAGACAAAGATTTTTCTAATTTCATCAAAATTGATGATTTCTCATCTGCAACTTTGTTCAATTTGAACCAGTTTGAATTTTTGTCTTTTGGTCAGTCCTTGCAATATCTAACTGTCTTCTGTTGATGATGCTCATATGGGCAAATGCTAGGGTAGCGACAATAAATATATAAACATACACATAGCATTAAATATGCTAGGGTAGTGACAAATGACAATAAATATATAAACATACACATAGCATTAAATATGCTAGGGTAGTGACAAATGACAATAAATATATTGTCATCAGCAACTCCTTTGAATTTGAACCAGTCTAAAATTTAGTCATCTGGTAATTGATTAGAAGACATTTTTTCTTTCCAGAATGGTACACTGTACTATATTTAGCTCATATAAAATGTCACAATCCCTTGCGCTACAAATTACCAATGTTTCATTGTATAAATCTTACCCGTGTTGTATTCTGACCAATGAGACTTCAACACTACGTATATAACAGGATACTCAATAAGTGTTTTATTGTGAAAGTTATTAGTTATTGTTTCTGTAATGTCCAGCTTGTAAAATCTGCAAAAAAACAAAGATGTTTTTTTTGAAACACAAATGGCCCTGTGACAGCAAATTTTAAAAGTTTCACTTTGATAGATGACCTTGACCTTATCTGGTGACCTTGACCCCAATATCAGCAATTGCATATCATCAAGTCAAATATGTGCATCTTAATTTGAACGTATGGAATTAATGGTAAAATGCAGAGCTACAGATATAGAGAGTAATGTTAATTTCAAACTTAAATATTTTACTAATACTACCATAAACCCTATGTTGTGACAATCCAAATGAGTACCCACAACATAGGGTTTCGTTGAGAAATAAGAATTTTAGAATGATGTTACCCCCTCTTATCTAGACCTCTGAAATGTTAAGCTCACAGGTTAAATTTTAAGCAAACAGACAGGGCTAGATACAGACAGATGAAGAAAAACTACCCCCCCACCCAAAGCAATTCCTTCATTCTCTACAATGCTTTCCCAACTGTTTTCCATGAGTGGCGCCAAAAAGCGTCATTGTGTGAGAATGGGTTAATAAAATACCAACTGTACCTTTTATCACATGTTCCTTCTTTCTTCATAAACAAAGCCCAGTTCTCTTTACCTTCTGCTATATAGGGTTTTAATTTATGCTTTACAATTGGGTCACCATCGTCACCAAAATGTTTATCTAAACAGGAATCTAGGGTGGCCTCCTCTTCTATCCTGAAAAAAAAGGTCTCAGATTTTTACTCCTTCACCTATTACCAAATATTGATCATGAATGAAAATGAAATGAAAAATGAAACAATTGTGACAAGCAATTTCTTCATTTTCCTTCATATTTCCCAAAACTTTTTTTAATATGCCCCTTATAATATGCCCCTGATTAAAAAAAGTTTTGGGAAATATTAAGGAAAATGAAGAAATTGCTTGTCACAAGCTATTTTTTCATTTCCCACAATGTTTTCTACCTGGAATAAAAGATATTTGAATTTTTTAAACTTAAATACGTCTAACTTTTTTTCAGTTTGGACCAGACTAAAATATTGTTGTCTGGTCATAAATCAATTTCCTAAAGATTTCCCACACAGTGACACTTTTAAACGCCCTTCAATATAAAAACTTTGGAAAACAATTGTGGAAAATGATGAAATTGCTTGTCACAAGCAATTTCTTCATTTTCACAATGTTTTCTACCCAAAAAGTCATAGATTTTGAAGATTTCTTCAAATTAAAATTGTCGTCTTTCTGCAGCTTCTTGAATTTGGAGTGGTCTAAAATTTCATCATGAGGGAATGGGTTAAACATTAATGTTTTTATTGGCAAATTCTTGGAAGTTTAATCTTATTAGATGACCTTGACCTTGTCGGATGACCTGGACATCAGCAAATGCATATCAAAGAGAGCTATCATCATGTCAAATATGAGCACTGTAACTTTTATTATATGAAAGATATAAGAAAATGTTTAGTTCACAGGTTAAGTTTTCAGTAGAAAGACAGATGGCACTGGTAAAACAAGATGTGTTTGTGAAACACTATGCCCCCGAAACAGGAATTCTTTAGAAACGGGTGATTTTTATTGTTTTTTTTTCTTTGATTTAGGGAAAAGGGTTATATTTGGCATTGACCTTGATGATATGACCTTTCCCAGTTGCGCCTTGTTGAGACCTATCTACATACCAAATATTAGCATTGTAACTTAATCAGGGTTGAAGTTATAGGAAAATGTTTAGTTTGCAGGTAAGTTATGCAGAAAGACAGACAGACAGACAGACGCACACCAGTAAAACAATATGTCCCCCCAATTTATCCATGCGGGGGCATAAAAACCATCCTCCAATCTACCTATGCAAAGGCATAAAACTGTTAGATAGGTCAAACCTGACATACCGGTACTTGCATACAACATATAATACATATCCAGCTGTCAGTACTTTTATCTTTAGGGTTACAAAACATCCTAGGACCGGAGGAAATGCATAAAAGCCCATTCCCACACTATAATGCTTTTGGATGCCCCTCAAGAAAAACATTGGGAAAACATTGCATAAAATGAAGAAATTGCTTGTTATAAGTAATTTCTTCATTTTACACAATGTTTTCTACCCAGAAAGTTAAAAAGCTGAAATTTCATAAACTTCAAATTTTTAAATGTAATTCCATTCAATTTGGACCAGTCTAAACTATTGCTGTTTTGTAATAGGTTAAGTCCAGAGTACATTTTTTTATTTATCAATTCAGCATCATTCAGAGTGGTGTTTGTTTTACATGTATTTATATATATAGCAACAACAATATATCTTACCTCTTGTCTACTAATGCCAGTGAGCTTTGAGGAAATTGCCACTCAATATGCCAGAGGATACATTTGGACCTGAAAAATATGGCAACAATAACATTCAGTATTGGGAGAGAACAGTCGATTTTATTGTGAGATTTCCTTTGTAAATCAAAATATCAATTGACAAATTAAATAATTCATTCAGGCCAGAAGTGAACTTTGGACTCATATCAATGTATGCATATTTTACAAAACAAGAGCGTATAAGTCATATATGTCCGAAGGGGCTTGTCAGTGGAATATAATATGTTATCATAAATTTTTGAGATAAAAATGACCTTGAAATGTAATATTAAACTTGATATCAACAAAATGGCATTGCCCAAAAAAATACAATTGTGACCGGTCTTTCAAGATGGTGAAATTGTGTAGGCTGAGCAGAGTTGGAACTTTCACTTTTGGTACATCTTTTGTATCTAGAATGATTATCCTAAATACAATATAACATTTTTTGTAATGCAAGTTGTGGTTGACCTATGCACTATTTCAACACTAAACTTCCTTCTTTGTGAATCACTGTTTGTATTTACAGTACTATGGGTCACATTGCACACAAAAAACACATTAATATTAAGCAATTCCCTAAACAAAGGGGAGACAATTCATTAATCACTGGAAAGACACAATGTTAAAGATCTCAAACACAAGTACACATTATGAAGAATCATTGTAGTAAATTTCAATCATTTTCAATCAACACTAAACACAAGTTATAAGCATTGCAAAAGTTGCTTACACTAGAAATTGGGCATATATTCAATTAAAGGGCAGATAATTGATGAAGAACTGGAGTAATCTTAATGGGCCCCTACCGATATCCAGAGTTACTCCGCTTAGTTTTAGTATTAGAGTGACCTCCCTTAAATCTTTGGGTAGTTCCTGTGAAAAAATCGATGACATTGGTTTCGAAAACATTAACAGCTCTTACTACTTGTCATCAATGTTGAAACCCTAGATGATCTAGAGACTACTTTATTTTAAAAGCTGAGCTTATTTTTAAAGCTATTTGACGTTTAATTGCTTATAATCGTAAATAAGCTGATATGAAAGAGTATTTTTCGGATATACCCTCCTTCCGGATTTAGGTATGAATTACCATTAAAAGAGCTTTTTTGATCAAAATAAATACAATGATACTCATGGAGATACATTCCTTTATTTCTTTTTTTAAAAAATGGTTTCACATGTCAAGCGGGGCTTTGAATTTATAGAATATCTGTCATTTAACAAACAAGAACTGTTACAAAGAAGCTCTCCATACGTCTTCATTTCATGACCATGGGAATTTACCAAATACCCTTTTCATAGATGAATATGAAATAAAATTAACCAGAATTTCACTACATGATCCTCAACAAGCTTGTAAAGTGTCTGAAGGCTTGTTGCCTCTGTAGGTCATCCCAAGATATATCATTCGTTTCTTACCAATGGCAAGTAAGATATATAAGACATATCATTAATTTCTGACTAATCGGCAAATGATAAGGTCTAAGTAGGGTGAGCAGCTGGTTGCTCAGATGAAATGTCAGTTATGCTTGGTAACTGATTTAATGTTGAAAGTGGTGTTCAACCGATAACCGGAGGGCAAAATATTAGACTGTGCCAAATTTAAAGGAGCAACTTTAAGCTTATGAATTTGTAGATATTTTCATCTTTCTGGGCAGAAAACATCCGGCAAAATGAAGAAATTGTTTGTTACAAGCAATTCTGTCTTATTACACAATGTTTTCCCAATTATTTTTCTTAAGGGGCGCCTAAAAGCATCATTGTGTGGGAATGTGTAAACCAATTTAAATCAACCTGCACAAGCTTTAGCATCTGATATTAGATGAGTGCACAAATTTATATTTTTATATAAAATTTATTCTGGTTAACCCTGGTTTATACGTCCCTGTGGCTTTCAAAGTGAGAATGCATTGTAGAAAAATAATATGCAAATTGAGAATGCATTGTAGAAAAAGAATATGCTTGTTGCAAACAATTTTTTCCTTTTCCACAGTATTTCTACCCTACTGAATGTGTGTTTTTTGTTTAATTTATTGTTTTATATATCATTTCATGTATTTAAGTATTTGAGATAAAGTGAGAAATAAAAAACGTGGAATATAAAAGAGATGACCGCAAGAAGTGTTACAAAGATCAAACTAAGACAATCTTTTTGAACGTATTAATCCATTTACCAAATTCTTATTACTATATTGAGACATATCATGCAATGACATATATGATGCAATATACATTTATAAAAAGTCAAATCTTTTTGTTGTAAAAAAGAGATCTTTCAGATTTTTCTTACTTAAACATGTTTTCCAAATTTGACTATATGAGAAACGTTTTGAAATAAATTTTGTTTACCTCTTGCATTTATAATCGTATTTAAAATGTACAAACTCGTAATTTCATTAGAATTAGATGGAATAGCAAACGACTTTCTTTGTTACTTGTTATAAGGGGATATTGGGTGAAAATCAAATAGCCGATCATTATGAGATATATCCTGTGTATATCCCAAATACCGCCTGTGGTCTATTACGCAATCAGAGATACCGATCAGAAGCGTGTAAGTTACTTGGATTAAAACAGCAGTTTATGAGAGGACATCGTTAACTTTTTAATTTGATTTACCATTAAACCCTTTACAGGAAAAAAATCTCAGAACAAAAGAGGATACGAACAAAATTTTAATAACCATGTGTACCGAAAATAATGGATCTTTCAAATGTGGAGGAAATCGGCGTAAAAAGTACTCTTTATCCAATATTGTTATTCTTTGTTGTTGTTGTGTGGTTTCCTTGTTTTAATAAGTCTTTTCAAGTTAAAGAAGTAAACGCAATGATTTCCTATACAAGACACCTTTGCTAATTTTGTTTCAAAAATGAGAAGTAAAATATAAAACCTAGACGAGAATGAAATTGGTTCCTAGGTCGGGAGAGAAAAATGATTAAAACGTGTCAGCGTTAATATAAACTACCACAACAATTCCATATTCTAAGAGTATTTTAAGAGTACTCAACATTCCTCTGTATGGAATTCTGAAAAAATATCTGATTCTACGCAAAATAGAAGCATTTAGTCTCAGCCCTTATACACTCTATATAGCAAATTTAAACCGGAACTACCCAGTCAACTCAAAGGAGTTCATTAAAGGGCAATTTTCAGGACAACTCCGTATATCGGTAGGGGCCCATTTAAAGGTTTTATCACCACTAGAGACTATGCAGATTCATTATGCAAAGTTACAACTTCTTTTGATTGAAACTGTAGGAGGAGTTGAGAACACAAGAAATATGGCGATTTATTTCTATGCAAGGGCAGACAATTCAAAAAAGGACTGGAGTGGTTTGATTTCAGAGGTCTTATGCACAACAAGACATCATAGAGATGCATTGTAGCAAGTTTCAGTTCGTTCCCATTGACACTGTAGGACGAGTTGCCAAAACATGGAAAATAATATATTTTTTTTATATTCAAGGGCAGATAATTCTAGAACAACTGATAGAGTGATTTGAAATTCAAAGGTCATATGCACAACCAGACAACATAGAGAATCATTGTAGCAAGTTTCAGTATGTTCCTATTTATAGAATAGGAGGAGTTGTGAACACAAAAATTGCTAAGGGACAGACAGACAGATGGATGGATGACAGGGGCCGTAACATGATACAGCCCTTTGGGCGTATAATAATGTCGTTTATTATCTCAGTTGAAGGTCAGCAGGCGAGACCAGTGATCCATCAAATAGAATGCTTATCATGTTGATCTGGCCACGGCCATGGTGCAGTGGTAGTGTGTCGGACTCCTAGTTATTATTGGGTCACGGGTTTGATGGCTGGTCAGGGCAAATATCCTTTCTAACATTTGTCTCCCACCAATGGGTGGATAATTGTAAACCTAAGTTGGATAAGCAGCTTGAGGCTTGGAAAGGATGTTGGGGTAGTACTGGTATGAGAAATACCAAGAATCCATGGTTAGATGCTCCAGCTGCCAAAATATGACTGAAATATTGTTAAAAATGGTGTTTAACCCAAGTTAATTGAATTTAGAAAATCTTTGCCTTTTAGGGAAGAAAACATTCTAGACATTGAAGAAATTGCTACTTACACATAAGGAGCATTTCCACCGGTAGTTTGGGAAGGATGTAGTTTTAGAAATCCTTCTTTATTTCTAAAAAGGTTTTCTTTCCCTGGGGCTCAACCCCTTTGGAACCAAGGGTCATGATCATAGAAATTTTGAAAGAGAAAGTACTTACGTTTCAAGATGATTTTTTAAGATCATTTTAATAAAAATTCACTTTTGTTACCTTGGCAACAAGAATTATTAGCAATTTTAAAAGAGGATCGTATTTTTGCCAAATTTGTTTCGAATTGGGCAAGTGGTTTGAATGGAGATTATTGTTTAAGCTATTACCAGAAGACAAAATTTTAGACTAGTTACAGACAACATATAAAATTTTATACTTTTTCAATTATTTGGAAGGAAAAACATTGTTCAAAATGAAGAAATTGTGTCATCATGTGGGAATGGGTTAATTTGTTTGTTTGAATGGGGTTTTACGCCGCTTTCAACAATCTTTCAGTTATATCGCGGCGGCTGGAGCACCTAACAATGGCTTCCTGGTATTTCTCACACCAGTACCTCTATCACATCCTTTCCTAGCCTCCAGCTGCTATCCCACATAGGTCTATGATTATCGACCCATTGGTGGAAGACAAATAGTCGGAAAGGATGAGTGCCGCTGTCGGGGATCGAACCCTGGACCTCTAGATTGACAGTCTGATGCGCTACCAACTGGGCTATGACGGCGGCTGGGAATGGGTTAAAGAAATTGTTTATGGATGCCTGATGTATGGTGACAGACAGATGCCAGACATAGGGCTATCACAATAGCTTTCTTGAGAAACTTTGTGCTCAGGTAAGCTAAAAAGGGTCTTAGTGAAACACATTGCAGTACAGAAGAGTTGATATGAAGACAAAACCACAGCATTGCATGTAGATGTAAACGCTGTTCAAGTACTTGAAGGGGTTGCATATGAAAGCTGTATAATTTGTTAACAGAGGGCCCGGAGAAGACTCTAAACGTTTAAACTTCCATTGCCATGGCAAACAGAGTTTGTCTACTAGATTTCTATCATTTCCGTTACAGTGAAAGAGGGCTACATATGGAACATTTCAGCCAAATTTGGTTCAAGTTGGCCAACTTAATTCGGAGGAGATGTTGTTTGAAAATTCTTCTTTATTTCTATGTTAATCCCATCTCCTAGGGACCATAGGGTGATGATTTAAGCAATTTCGACAGAGGTCATTTTACTGATATTTCATGCAAATTATCTAGGCTTTACACTTTCTGTGTCAGGAGAAGAAGATTTTTTAAGATTATTTTTCACTTTTGTTGCCATGGTAACCAGAGTTTTCAACAGATTTCAATTCTTTTGGCTATTTTAAAGGGGGCCATTTCTGCCAAATTTGGTTGAAATTGGCCCAGTGATTTGGGAGATGTCATTTAAAGAAATTGTTGACTGACAACAGACCATGGATGGACGCCAGACAAAAGGTGATCACACTTCGTGCTCAGGTGAGCTAAAAATGCATTTAGAGTTATTCCCCTTTTTGGAATAGATTGCTCTTTTAATGATGAAGATATATTCATAGTTTCAAGTGAAAGTGTTCAGTAATACCAGAGATTTTACAAAATGTCACAGTTTTCAGACAACACTGCTTACTGTGACCTTGCAATAATAGCAACACCTCCAGGTTTCTCTGAAAATGACTGAGCTAAAAAACTATTTCAATGAAGTCACTTTGTAAGAAGAAAAGACTTGCACTTGCTGTTAGTTAATAGCTCAACTTACTTGAAGTTATATGTTGTGAAGTTGTTTTTCCGTCTGGTCATAGGATATGGCATTATACGAAGATCAATCTTCCTTTTACCAGCCTGTTTCTCAAGTTCTTTTAACTACAATACATAAACCCACATTTGAAAGTAAACTTTGGAATAAGAAATTAAACCGTTGGTTTTGAAAAATTTAATCACACTTCTCTGTTAAAAGGCTAAAAAGTAATCTTGAAAGCTGTTCAGAATATGATTTTCTAAGTCTATGATGATTTTACTAATCCATGGGAAACAAATTAATACTGCCTACTCAGCTTAGTTTCCTTTGAATAATGTACCGGTACATAGTTCAGTTCATTGATGTAAATAGTTCCAACAAAAGAGCAATACCTATATAAAACATACTGATTGTTAGACAGAAACAAGAGCATAGCCCATAGGTGCCAAGGCTCAGCTGCAGAAGCTGGATAATGCAAAAATTCTCAGTCAAAAAAGGTGCATAACTCTTACAACAAGGTGCCAAATTGTCACAAGATACGCCCGTCACACTGCTTAATATTAACTGGAGGTTTGAATAGAACTGAGGTTATTTTGAATGAATATTTTTCTCAAACAAAGTATGGAAAACAACAAAGGACAAAAACTCAAATTATACGCTAGGTTGAGTTATGGTTCTTGTACACTGCACCCCCCCCCCCCCTGGTGAGATCTATCCATCCATGAAGTTTCATGATCCTAGCTATAATACTTTTAGAGATATACTTCGGACAATTTCAAGTATGAAAAACAACAAAGGGCAACTCAAATAATAGGCTTGGTAGAGTTATGGTTCTTGTACACTGCACTCCCACTTGGTGAGCTCTATCCATCCATGAAATTTCATTATTCTAGCTATTATACTTTTAGAGATATAAACCGGCAAAGTTTTTAGTATGAAAAACAACAAAGGGCAATAACTAAAAAAATAGGCCAGGTAGAGTTACGGTTTTTGTGCACTGCACTCCCCCTTGGTAAGATCTATACACCCATTAAGTTTCATGATCCTAGCTATAATACTTTTAGAGATATACTTCGGACAAGATTCAAGTATGAAAAACAACAAAGGGCAATAACTCGAAAAATAGGCCAGGTAGAGTTATGGTTCTTGTACACTGCACTCCCACTTGGTGAGATCTATCCATCCATGAAATTTCATTATTCTAGCTATTATACTTTTAGAGATATACTCCGGACAAGATTCAAGTATGTTTTTTTTTATACTCCGGACAAGATTCAAGTATGAAAAAAAACAAAGGGCAATAACTCTAAAAATTGGCTAGGTAGAGTTATGGTTCTTGTACACTGCACTCCCCCTTGGTAAGCTTTATCCATCCATGTAATTTCATGATTCTAGCTATAATGCTTTTAGAGATATACTCCGGACAAGATTCAAGTATAAAAAACAACAAAGGGCAATAACTCAAAAAATTGGCTAGGTAGAGTTTTGGTTCTTGTGCACTGCACTCCCACTTGGTGAGCTCTATCCATCCATGTAATTTCATGATTCTAGCTATTATACTTTTAGAGATATACTTCGGACAAGATTCAAGTATAAAAAAACAAAGGGCAATAACTCAAAAAATAGGCCAGGTTGAGTTATGGTTCTTGTACACTGCACTCCCACTTGGTGTGATCTATCCATCCATGAAATTTCATGATTCTAGCTATTATACTTTTAGAGATATACTCCGGACAAGATTCAATTATGAAAAACAACAAAGGGCAATAACTCAAAAAATTGGCTAGGTAGAGTTATGGTTCTTGAACACTGCACTCCCCCTTGGTAAGCTCTATCCATCCATGTAATTTCATGATTCTAGCTATCATACTTTTAGAGATATACTCCGGACAAGATTCAAGTATGAAAAACAACAAAGGGCAATAACTCAAAAAATAGGCCAGGTAGAGTTATGGTTCTTGTGCACTGCACTCCCCCTTGGTGAGATCTATACACCCATGAAGTATCATGATCCTAGCTATAATACTTTTAGAGATATACTCCGGACAAGATTCAAGTATGAAAAACAACAAAGGGCAATAACTCAAAAAATAGGCCAGGTAGAGTTATGGTTATTGAGCACTGCACTCCGTATTGATGAGAAGAATATAACTGCCAAGTTTAAAGTCAATCGGACTTACGGTGACAGAGTTATGCTCCGGACAAAGAAGTGGACACCGCCCGGACAACCGGACGCCCGGACGCCACGGGTGATCCCATAATACGTCCCGTCTTCGAGGGGCGTATAAAAATGCTTTAAGAGTTATCCCTATGGATAGTCTAGATAGCTCTTGTGAAATTCAATGCACATGCCAAGTTTCATGACGATATCTTCAACAACAACAAAGATATGACCAAGGTTAAAGTTTGTAACGCCAATGCCAACACTAATGCTAATAGATATTTTTGAAATTAACCCTTTCTCAGACTATTCTAATTTTTGACGCCCCTCAAGAGAAAAAGGTTTACAAGGAAGAAATTGCTTGTGATAAGCAGTATCTTTAACATCCACAATGTTTTCTACCCTAAAAGGTTAAATTGTCGTCTGCAACTTCTTTCAATATGGACTAGTCTAAAAAAAGTTGTGTGGTAATGGGTTAAACACTGGTGGGTTTTCTATATGTGTTTGTCCAAATTCTTGGGTCTCCACCCTCAGATTTTACGCACATTCATGAAAGCCCTGCTAGCAAGACGCAGCAAATTTCAATTACTTTTGGCTATTGATTGGGTTGTGATTGGGTATGTAGGGTGTCTTGTCAGAGGACATATACTCCATGATAAACAACAAAACATAGTTGATCCTAATTGATTCATGAACTATCTGCTTATGTAAAAAAAATTCTGACCTTTCAAACGATACCAACCCAAATCTACTTTTTAGACCTCTAAAAAAAAAAAGCTTTGCAGAGCAACACATATGACACATATGGGAAGAAAACATTTTGGCAAATGAAGAAATTGCTTGTTGCAAGCAATTTCTTCATTTTTCACAATGTTTTTTACCCACAAAGTTGAAAAAATCTAAAATTTCATTAACTTTGAATTCTCGTCTGCAACTGCTTTCATTTTAGGCCAGTCTAAAATTTTGTGGTCTGGTAATGGGCTAAAAAATCTGCAAAGCATTCACTGTATAAGCAAACAAACTTACAAAGTTTGGTTTAAAATGTTGGCGTCTCAATGGGTCTCTTGTTGTGCTGTTGGTTTTTCTGCCCACATCTTCTAGTAATCTGTAATCTAATAAGTCAATCTCAAAATTAGAGGTGATCCATATGTATAAATTCAAGAAAATGGATAAATATTATCAAAATGTCTGCTATAATCACTGTGAAATATTCAAAATCTTACTCTTGACTTTGAAATTCCAACTTATAACAACCATGACAAAATGTGCTTATAACCCATATCCACACACCCCATGATTGATGATTGGGAGTCTGATGCGCTACCAACTGCCCTATGACGGTGGCTTAGCATTTTTTCAGGTTCTGTCTATAATAATACCTTCATTTTGTTGTAAAATTGTTAAAGTTCTTAAAATTCATGTATTCATAGAATACCAATTAAGGCAATAACACTGTTTTCAAATAAACGTTAATACATTTACATTCTGGCATTAAATTTACAGTACTAAAAAAGTGCTAAGGGCTCATGCTCAGGTGTATCTTAATAAATAATAGTTTGATTATCAGTCCATAAATTATCAAACAAGTGTGCCATAGATACAATATATTTACACTGCAACATAGCCAAGACAAGAAATTTTGCATTAAGCTCCTCTTTCTGTGATACGGACTGAAATGGCTAGCCCATGACAACATGCACAAGGTCAAAGGAGTAGGTATATCCTGTAACTATTTCATTCAAATTTGTTCATAAATATAGGAGAAGATGTATTAACTCATACCTGTTCGATTCCTTGCTTTTACATCCCTGTGACTATATAATTGAGAAAACATTGTAGAAAAAAAGAAATTACTTGTAACAAGCAATTTCTTCTTTTCTGCATTTTTTTCAACCCTACTGAATGATTATTTCTCACATGAAATCTGTTTTGAATTTTGGTTTGCAAAACCTTCAAATTTAGACAGGTTTAAAATTTTGCAAAATAGGAAAGGGTTAACAGAATGGGGGCATACAGACATTTGGAAAGACAGAGATGATACAGTATGGGCACATTTTTCAGTGTATGAGAACGATCAACAGGTTTATTTCATTTTGTGATAAATGAAAACAACAAAAGCCAACTACACTGTGGCTGTTATCATAAAAGAAATGAAGAGAATGTGTCTGTTTTCAATAAGGTATAAAATGAAAAATCTATTAACACATTCTATTTTTAGATCAGTCAGTAAGACATGTAGTTCCTTTTAATTGCAAAGTCCTGTTATTTGCACCCCAAATGTTTCAAATAGCAGAAAACCACTGTATCATAGTATTTTACCGTTAAGTAGATGGATGTCTGTAAAGTCTCTGATTGGTACATAAGCAGTTTTGTCTCTCTGTCCATTACACTCTGTACTGGCCTTGTGGGCTTTAACACATGGTAGACTACATGTTTTGATGGCACATCGAGGGCATTTGTACTTGAACGGATTTTCACCACAAACCTCACATCTGTATAAATATAATACAGGGCTTGTTCTAGGGTATGAAACTGAGGAGTCATTTACTAATTGACCATGATATTCTAGGGGTCAAAGCCAATTTTGAGGAGGTCAAGACAACAAAAAGAGTGAATCATGACTTTCAAGCCCTGAAATTTCCTTCAACAGTGGTCTAGATAAGAGGGGGTAACAGCATTCTAAAACCCTTGTTTCTAAACGTATCGCTATGTTGTAGGTACTCATTTGATTTGTCCCATCGAGACGATTCAAATGAGTAACTACAGCATAGGGTTTATTGCAGTATTGGTGAAATATTTAAATCTAAAATACAAATTACATCCTCTATCTGCTATCTGCTTCAAGGTGGTAAAAAGATTTATGAGGTTCAAAACCCTACCAGCTCTGACAATGTATGCAGGGATCATTTTGGGGTGAGAAATTGAGAGATTCTCTCATTTTTCTCCAAGAAATCTCATTGAAACTGGCTTAATGAGAGAAATATCGCAAAGCAAAATTTAGTGAAGGATTTGGTAAAATTTCTCAACAAAAATTCTTAGTTTTTCATTAGGTTTGGCTAAATGAGATATTTTTTCAGGTTATATTCTGAGCCAGAATTATCCCTGTGTAGGTTTTCAGAAATAAACTTGCAATGCTTATTACTGTTATTTCAACACATTGGTGAAATCTTATCCACATAATTCAACATTATTCTGTCAAATGTCCCCTCTATGGATAGTTGCATTCTACCAATGGACCAGGAAGGAAAGTACAATTGGGCCAAACAGACTAAATATTTCAAACCCTGAAATTGAAATAGGATTTAAAACACTGTGAAATTCATTCACAAATAAAGAACAACACAAAATAATTGTCAATTTGATGACAGCGGACATCAATGGATAGGGTCTTGGTGTAATGAAAATAACAAGGCATTCAAACCTGCTTGTGACACAATTTTGAAGAAAAACAATAACAAGAGGACCATGATGGTCCTATATCGCTCCCCTGAGTATGATGACTCAAGGCGTAATAATATAATATACAAATATCAAAGCCCTACACCTAATTATTTTGAAGAAGAATTTTTAAAGATTTTCTCCTTTAATCCTAGGTATAGTGAAGATCCAACCATATTGATCCAATTTCAAGATTGCGGTAATTCTTTGAAGTTCTTAAGTAGAGGGTCAGTAGGCATTAATACTTACCAAATATCAAAGCTCTAGGCTAAATGGTTTAGAAGGAGAACATTTTCTATGATATCCTTCATAACTCCTGTCTGGGATTGCACAGAAAAGGGCTTATTTTCAGGATACAGTGATTCTATGATGTATTTTATTACAGGGTCAAAAGGTATTATCAAACACTAAATATTAAAGCCCTTGACCTAATGGTTTGGGAGAAAAAGATTCTTAAAGATTTCCTTCTTTATTTCTATGTAAAAACAGGGATCACAAAGAAAAGGGCTAATTTTCAGAGTATGGTAATTCTATGAATTATTCTGGTAGATGGTCAATTGATGATTATATATACAAAATATCAAAGCTCTAGGCCTTATGGTTTTGGAGAGGAAGATTTTTAAAGTTTTCTTCTTTTTGTACTATTTAAAATCAGGGATCGCAGAGAAAAGGGCTAATTTTCAGAATATGGTAATTCTTTGAAGTGTTTTGGTAGAGGGTCAAAAGATATTGATTTGTACCAAATATCAAGATCTAGGCCTTATGGTTTGGGAGAAGATGACTTTTTTTTTAAAGATTTCCTTCTTTTATTCTATGTAAAATCAGAGAAGGCCTAGAAAAGGGCTAATTTCCAGAATACAGTAATTCTTTGAAGTATTTTGGTTGAGGGTCAATAATTAATGATGTGTACACACAGCTCTAGGCCTTATGGTTTGGGAGAAGAAGATTTTTTAAGATTTCCTTCTTTATTTCTTTGTAAAATCAGGGATCGCTCAGAAAAGGGCTTATTTCAGAATACGATAATTCTTTGAGGTATTTTGGTAGAGGGTCAATAGATGATGATGTATACCAAATAACAAAGCACTAGGCCTTATGGTTTTGGAGAAGAAGATTTTTAAAGTTTTCCTTCTTTATTTCTATGTAAAACCAGGGATCAGAGAGAAAAGGGCTTATTTTCAGAATATGGTAATTTGTTGAAGTATTTTGATAGAGAGTCAATAAATGATAATGTATACCAAATATCAAAACTCTAGGCCTTATGGTTTGGGAGAAGAAGATTTTTTAAGATTTCCTTCTTTATTTCTATGTAAAATCAGGGATCGCACAGAAAAGAGCTAATTTTCAGAATACAGTAATTCTTTGAAGTATTTTGGAAGAGGGTCAATAGATGATGATTTGACTTGTGAACGGACAGACAGACGGACGATGACCAATTACAATAGCTCCCCCAGAGCACTTCCTACTCAGGTGAGCTAATAAAACATATGCACACTGCCAACCACATTTTCATTCACCCATAATTTTCAGATGACAAAATTATGGACTAGTCCATATTGAACAAAAGTGCAGACAATTTAAGACAATATCATGTTGATGAAATTTTAATTTTTTCTATAGAAGCTGTTATGGGAAATACAGACATTGCTTTGTAAGCAATTTCTTAATTTAGCCCAATATTTTCCCAAGCTTTTTTCTGGGTGGTAGGGGGGGTACCAATCAACTCGGCCCATGGAATAATACGGCCTGGTCAACTCGACCCCAATATATAATCTATAGTAAAATGTACCACAATTCTTAGAATATGTTTAAGTTATGTATAAACGATGCAGTAATACCTTACTATGTTTATCTTTAATATTTTCAAAATACATTGTTTTGTGTTTTTAATATTATAACATGGAATCATTGCTTGAATATGTGCAATTTGAATAATTGTTAAATTTCATGTTAAATATCAATTTAACTTTTCAATCTGTAGCAGATGGATACGTAAATTTCCTCACAACTTAATAATGATTGAATACTTTTGTATTTGTAATAATTAAAGTTAATAAATAGTCAATATTAAAATCGATTTGCCATAAAATAAAATTGGGACCGAGACATATGTTGGGCCGGGTTGCCGATAGGCCGAGTTGAAATTAGGCCAAGTTGACCTGTCACCAGTAGGGGTGGTGGTGGTGAATGACAGTGTGGAAAAAGGTTTGACTTCTTTTCAAGAAAGCAAGTACTAAGGAAATTTAGGGTAGGTTCAGAATAAGCAAATAACTTATTAGTCATAAATCATAAAAAAGTAGTGGTATTACATAAACATTTTTTTGAAAAGACACTTTAGTCCAGGCTACCAGTCAACTCGTACTAAATTTTGTCAACTCGTACCCAAAATTTGGTCAACTCGTATCCAAAGTGAAAAAGATTGAGTCAACTCGTACACACTTATTATTTCTATGAATTTAATCTATATCAAATGATTTTTATAGAAACTTTTCAACAAAATTTTAGTTATTAGTATTTTTTTCTTTCTTTTTATTTGGGGGGGGGGAGGATTTATTTATTCAGACTTGAACCTGTAACTTGACTACAAGATTTCCGAGAAGATGGAAAAATAGGTAAGCAATGACATAAGACTTACTGTGAATTTTGGGGGAAAATAATTATCATATATCATGAATTTCAGGGATAATGAATCTTGAGCTTTTTTTGCAAGATGAAAATAATTCAGTTACAGACAACTTATCCACAAACAATACGACAAATAGAGAATGGCAAAAACTAATTTAATTACATAGCAAGTACCATCTGTCTGAGAAAGGGTGACAATAGACTAAGCCAATAGATTTTAGCAGTTATTTTTCACACCTTTTGGTGTATTTTGGCAAATAAAACGGAACAATTAGACGATTATAAGACATTTAAGTTTGAGAAAGGCTATAATCTTTATAAAAACATGCAGATAGCGGATGACAATTTAATGTTTGTAAAATAAGATAATAGAATGTCAAATGAGGTAGAAAAAATTTAGAATAAAAGGAAAATTTCTAGGTTGTCCAGCAAAGTTTCCCATATTCATTTTTATTAAAAGCCGACCAAATGTTGGAATATCTTATGAATTGTATTAGTATCAATTCTCCAAAGAGGTATGTCTCATATTTTCACTTTGGGTACAAGTTGACCAAAATTTAGGTACGAGTTGACTTTGGTATGAGTTGACTTTGGTACAAGTTGACTGGTTACCTTAATCCATTACCAAACTACAACACTAACAAGAGGCCCATGAGGGCCTGAGACGCTCTACTGGTTATCAAGTTTTCCGTTAAAGAAATCTGATATTTAAGGAAGTTAATTGCTCAAAGAAGAATGAATAAAGAAAAAAAGGGGCTTTATCCCCTTTATCATTTTAAGCAACAATCCTCAAGGCCTCTTTTCCCATGTTTCATGACGGATACACTCCATTTCCAAAAGAAAGTTACCTTATGACCCTACAATCATTCTGTGAATATTTCATCAGAATCTGACAATAATTGTGGACTTAATCACATAAACAGGATTGTTTTGAATGAAAATCAATAAGGCCCCTTTTCCTGTGTTTTCTGATGGATCAATTTCATTTCAAAAGGAACTTTCCTTACAACCCGACAATTGTCCTGTGAAATTTAAAAGACAACTTGATAATGATTGTGATCTTCATCACATACACAAGAACGTTTTGAATGATAATCTGTAAGGCCCCTCTTCCTGTGTTTCAAATGCCATTCCATGCATCTTTGAAGAGAATCCAATAAAACTGTTGACTTTATTGTGTTAACAAAGATATTAAATTCAAGTTCTCATTGGCCCCTTTTCCCGTGATATTTTACTGTTGGTTTGTTTTATCATTCTATGAAAGTTAAAAGTGAATCCTATGAAATATTGGTAATTCATTATGTTTACTAGAATATTTTTAAAAAAAAAATCATATGGCCCCTTTTTACTGATACTTGATGGATTTTACCCAGTTCTGACAAGAGGACCATGATGGTCCTAAATCGCTCACCTGAGGCATCAGCAAATTACAGTACTTTTTTGTTTAAAAAAGACACAACTTGAGCAAAATAAATAAAACAAATATAAGATTTTGGCTTCGTACAAAACAATCCAGTAATGCTTTAAAATGAAAATGAATGCCTTTGGCTTCATAGTTTTATCGATTACCAAACTATCCCAGAATTTGTCACCCTCAGGGAAAAAGGTTTAAAAAAGCATTGTGAGAAAGCAAGCAATTTCTCCATTTCTATTTAAAAAGAATCCTTTCAATGCGATTATGCAATTTTCAATCCCAGGAGCAGAGACATTTTTATCCTAAGAGCATATTTTCCTGTAACATAGTACAAAATTATTTAGTCATGCTACAACGTCTGTCCACAAAAGAATAAAATTTGATTTATTTGACAATATTGACAAAGTTCTCCTGAGTATATCGCACAGAAATGCATAATACACATTGTATCACCTACTGTGTTTAAAAAGAAATAAAAAAACAAACAAACAAAAAACACTCTATGTGCGCGTACACAGAGACAAGGATGACAAAACAATAGACTAGCCGATTAGTGAACAAATACCCCGTGACAACACTAAGTACAGGAAGCCACGATATAGTTTATTGTATTTATAGAAAATCGAAATGCAGATGTATATTGCTAGAAAAATGGTCTCATTTCATGATACTATGTATAATCAGATATAGTTTCCACCATTTGGTGAGAACCGATTGATCGTTTGCCCCGCCAATTTACTCCTTTGACCACGCCCACTGACCCCGATAGGAAGTCATGCTTTGAATTTAAATGACATTGTTTTGTTAACTGTATGGCAAATGGCATACCAAAAAAGAAAGGATTAGAAGGTTGGTGACCTAAACATCGTGACTACAGCTTAAATAAGCTATGGTTGTTTTGTTTGGGTAACCAAATCAACAAAAAAATGTTTAAAAAACTGCGGCCAATGTTAGGGTTCAAAACCTTCTTCCTAAACACCACGAATGATTCCATTGTTTGACCGGTTATATTGATTTACAGTCGCAATTGGTCAATCGTTTGATCACATATAAAAAGCTCGATTCGCAAATAAGTTAGAACGTCCTAATAATCATATGATGCAATAGTCCTGATTAGAATTTAAATTGCATTGTTTCTGCATATTGTTTGACATATGACATAAAACAAAAGAGTATAACAAAGGGTTGGGAGCCTAAACGTCGTAACTACGGCTTGAATAAGCCTTAGATATGACGTTTGGGTCACCAAATCATCAATGAATTTTTTTTTTTAAAAAAATGGCGGCCAATGTCGGAGTTCAAAACCTCACTTCTGATTGCCATGATTGATTTCATTGGTTTGCTTATGAAAAGTAAATCATTGGCCGATGCCTACAGCTCTGTCGGGTTGCAGTTGTTGCATGTATAATAATAACAATGAATACATGTATTATAATAGCACTGAACCCTTAGTAAGATAATACGTTTCATACGTTATTTTTTAAAAAATCTGCTTAGGATTGATGGACTGCCGGACTATCTTAATCTCAGACAGTTCAGACTCTTTCAGTAATCAAATATTATTTACAAAAAGAATAGAAAAATGTCGATAAAACCATGTTTGAACAGCAAATTATGTCGTAACTACAGCTTAATCAGGCTGTAGTTGCGATGTATTGGTTACCCACTTACCTATATATAGCAACAGAAAAAAAATCAGTATTATCATTAAAATCAGTATCTCAAAAGTGAGAGATTTGATTGGTCAGCCGAATTTTTGGTGGAAAGAGCGACCTGGACGTCGTAACTACAGCTTATTGGAGTTTTAGTTGCAGCGTTTAGATCGCCAGCACATTAATATGTTTTGAAGCAAATTGGTGGAATATTGGGGAGGTCAAGTGTCACCCTTTTATAGGTTGTAGTTTGGATTAGTCAATCGGCTGTTTGACTGAAAGTTGCAATCTGTTAATTAACTGTTTACTAAATGATAAATGTTAATAAATAATCGGATAGCATGATACGCCTATGACGAGGCAGATCGCATATCAAATAACAAAAACTTGTCGTAGATAATTAGTTATAACTGTGGCTATTAGGTTAGGGTCACCGGTTCATGAAATAGTTAAAAGTGGCTGGTGTCAACATATTGGTTGTTCGTAAATGGACATCTTGCTCATTCAAAATTAACGACAATAGCGGAAGAGAAAAAAATGCTGCTTTACTTATCGAAATAATCCAAAATATAGTAAGACTATTATAATACTAAGAGTCGGACAATAAATATTAACCCATTTCAACACATCTTTTTACTAGTACAAGTTAAAAGGAGTTGCAGACGACAATTTAAAGGTTGATGATATTTTTTAAACCTTCTGAGTAGAAAGTATTGCGGAGGATGAAGAAATTGCTTCCGACAAGCGGTTATTTCTTTTTACACAATGTTTTCCAAATTGTTTTTCTTGACATAGGTCCAAAGGCGTCATTGTGCGAGAATGGGTTAAGCTTGCTAATTTTATGTCTTTGAAAATGTTAATAGCGCACATGTATATTATAGATTCATGTATAATTTTTGTCGTGTGTATTGAAATATGTTTTGTTATAACACAGTATGCATTATAGATTACTTCTTTTTGACACGAGTGTGACCTCTATGGATGTTTTATGGATCTATGGAACGATAACTCACACATTTCACAATATACAAAAATATATGCGATTCAGTAAATATTTATCGAGATGATAGTACCTGTAATTTGTTGTTGAAAATTTAAAAAAAAAAAGTTAACATTAGTTAAAGGAACAGAGGTCAATCTCGGGTCATTAAATCTGAGCTATACGTGTATATATCTATCGAAGTGCAGTAGAATCGTCGCATCCTCGTCTTTCTAGTCTACGGGTTAAATGGTTTTGAAATCCAAGCTTTTATAACTAATATGCAATATGACAGAATGTAATCATCATTCAAAATAGAGGTTATTTTTTTAGCTCACCAGAGCACAACGTGCTCAAGGTGAGCTTTTGTGATCGGTAATTGTCCGGCGTCCATCTGTCCGTCTGTCCGTCCGTAAACAACTATTAAAAAATCTTCTCCTGCCGGGCCGTAGGGCCCGGGTCTTTGGTGTCTGGCGCATGTCGTCGCCTGTTGACCCTCTACCGGGGTGCTTCAAAGAGTTGCTGTACTCTTGAAATTAACCCTTTTCTGTGCAATTCCTGATTTTGCAGGGGGGGGGGTCTTTGGAGGTCTTCTCCTCCTAAGACATAGGGCCTGGGGCTTTGATGTTTGGTATACAATCATCAATAACATTGAAGGTCAAGCACAACTGTGTGGAAACCCAGTGTTACAAGTTATAAAACCAAAACATGATTATAGATTAATTCCAATATTGTGTAGAGGCCAAATGATAATACCCTAGGGTTACAGAAATCTGTATCTTATTCTTGTAAAATAATATACATAGTCTGTTAAGCATATATTTTTGTCTTCCCCACCCAATCTAAAAATATTCACATATCTTCCATACATGTCTAGTAATCAAAAATTATGAATTAGATTATATTGCTTGGTAACAACACATTCCGCACAAAATACTTAGTCTCTGTCACAATGAACTAATTAAACCAAGAACTTCGTTATCTCTCGCTAACCATTCATGTTGTTTACCCATTTACCAATTTCATGTTCTTTTCAATCACACGAACAACTTAATGATGAAAAAAATTCTGAAAACAATGATACTTTCAAAATATTACATTTCAAGATATATTACATATTTTTTCTTTCTATAAAGGTCTCTAACGACTATCCTACCAATCTAACCATAGTGAATACAAACGATAACAAACTACTTAAAAGCCTACTATGCAAAATTTTAAAATAGTTTCTTACAATTGCAGGGGTCTGAATAACACGAAAAAAAGATTTGACATTTTTAAACTATTAAAAGAAAAAAAATCAGATATCATTTGTCTTCAGGAAACCCATTTCACAGAATGCATGGAAAAAACAATTTATTCAGAATGGGACGGAGAGTGTTTTTTCAGTCACGGTGCAAATAATGCAAAGGGAGTTGCCATATTAATAAAAAAACACAGGGATGTTAAATTAAAACATATGCATAAAGATAAAAACGGACAATACATCATTCTAGATTTAATCATAAATGATATAAATATTTTATTGATTAATCTGTATGCCCCAAACAATGACCAACCGGTCTTTTTCAAAAATGTATTTGATCTAATAGAATCGTTTTCAAACGACAGCTTTATAATATGCGGGGATTTTAATCTTGTCTTAAATCCTATGATAGATTATCAAAAGTACAAAAGTCAGAATCACAATAAAAATGCAAGAGATTTCTTAAAAAAGAAAATGATAGAAGTAAACCTTATAGATGCTTACAGGCAAATTCATGGAAACACAAATAAGTTTACATGGAAAAGGTTGAATCCACTACAACAAGGAAGACTTGACTTCTTTCTTACAACTAACAACCTTATTGAAAACATAAAAAACTGTGATACATATTTAAGTTATAAATCAGACCACTCAATAATATTTCTTGATTTGAACCTCAGCGAAATAACACATGGAAAAGGTTTCTGGAAATTCAATAATTCGTTGCTAAATGATGCAGATTTTATTGAAACGACCAATGAAAAAATAAATGAAGTAATACTTCAATATTGTGTCCCTATCTATAACTTTGATAATATTTTAATGATGGATAAATCAGAAATACAATTCATTATAGATGATCAACTATTTTTAGAGACTCTCCTTATGGAAATCCGTGGACATACAATCTCCTACTCAAGTCACAAAGCAAAAATAATTAATAACCAGGAGAGATTATTAATGAAAAAAATTGAAACCATTGAAAATAACTTGAACAATGATAATAAGGATACATTGCGGACTCTACAAGATGAACTTAGTACTTTAAGAGATGCAAAATTAAAAGGTGCTTTTATTCGCTCAAGATCTCATTGGATCGACAATGGAGAAAAAACTACTCAGTATTTTTGCAATTTAGAAAAACAGAACTATCAGAAGAAATGTATACCTTTTAATGGCTTTTATTCAAAATAATGAAGGTAAATGCATCTATGAGCAAACGGAAATACTAAAAGAAACAAAACAATTCTACGAAAATTTATATGATGAAAAGATAACAAATGAACAATTTGACTTAGTCAATAAATATCGCAATCTTGATATAAATAGATTAAATACAAGGCAAAGAGAAAGTTTAGAAGGTCTGTTGACATACGAAGAAGTTACAAAAACACTTAAGAATATGAAAAATGACAAAAGTCCGGGATGTGATGGTTTTAGCACAAATTTCTATAAAATGTTCTGGAACAAAATTGGACATTTCGTTGTTAGGTCATTAAATTTTGCCTTTGATTCAAATTCAATGTCAAAAAATATCAAATTAGGAACTATTACTTGTATACCAAAAGAAAATAAACCTAAACAATTTTTGAAAAATTGGAGACCAATAACGCTTTTAAATGTGCTCTATAAATTAGCTTCTGGTTCAATATCCAACAGGCTAAAATATGTATTGGATCATCTGATTTCAAAAGATCAAACAGGATTTCTTAAAGGAAGATATATCGGAGAAAACACTCGACTTTTATATGATATCATGAAATATTGTGAGGATAATAATATTCCGGGATTACTAATGCTTATTGACTTTGAGAAAGCTTTTGATTCCCTTTCATTCAATTTTATAGAAAAAACACTCTCCTTCTTCAATTTTGGAGATATGTTCAAAAAATGGATTAAACTTTTTTTGGAGAATACCGAAGTATGTGTCCAACTAAATGGATTCTTATCTGAAATTTTCACTGTTAAAAGAGGTTGTAGACAAGGCGATCCCATATCATCTTATTTATTTATTCTTTGCTCAGAAATTCTTAGTATTGAAATAAAAAATAATCCTAATATAACTGGAATAAGGATAAAAGGCGATGAATATATAATATCTCAATTTGCTGATGATACCTCCCTTCTACTAGACGGGTCGGAGGAATCTTTACATACAGTTCTTGAAACACTAAATCATTTTTCCGAAATATCAGGTCTTAATGTGAACTTCGATAAAACAAAATTAATCTGGATAGGAGCAATGAAATATAGCACAAGATCTATAAAAACAAGATGGAAACTATCCTGGGGTGATACAACTTTTAAGTTATTAGGAATAAACTTTAGTGTAGATCTAAACTTGATGGAAAATCTCAATTTTGATACTAAAATAGAAAATACAAGAAAAATAATTTCTTATTGGAAAAAAAGAAAACTAACTCCGCTCGGCAGAATAACTGTTGTGAAAGCGCTTTTGATTCCGATATTTACGCATATATTTATCAGTTTACCAACACCACGAAATGAATTAATCACAAAATTAAACGACTTATTTACTGAATTCATATGGGATGGTAGACCAAAAATCAAGCAAAGTATTAGCATTAAGCAATATTGCGATGGAGGTTTAAAAACCATAGATATAAAATGCTATATTCACTCAATGAAAGTTAAATGGCTAAAAAATATGATAATAAATAGTGATAATACATGCTATAGACTTTGTAACAGTTTAATTGATTTACAAAGAATTTTAACCTTTGGAAAATGTTACAGCGATATGATCAGTAAAAGGCTAAATAATCTTTTTTGGATCGATGTGCTAAAATCATACAGTGCATATATCGAAAAATATCGATGCTCAAAATGGGAACAAATTCTACATATGCCACTATTCTACAATGAAAAAATCACTATTAATTCAAAATATGTATATTTCAGAGACCTTTATTTGAATGGCTATCGCTTACTTAAAGACATATTAAATAATGATTACTCGTTTAAGAATATCGAACAAGTTAAACAGAACTCAAACACAAACATCAACTATCTGAATTATTACAGTTTAAGGGACGCAGTAAAGCCCTTTTTATCAAAGTTAAATATAAATACAGAATGTAATATTCTATCAACGAACCACAACCCTTCTGTTAATTGTTACTTTCACAAAATACTTACAGTATCAGATTCGAATAAATATGTTTACAATACACTTATATCAAACACGGAAACTCCTACTAGTCAACATAAATGGTCAGTTATATATACCCAATCGAACATAGACTGGAAGCATGTTTATGGTAATGTTTATAAAATAACGAAGAACACGTACTTACAATGGCTACAAACGCGAATAAACCATAGAATATTACCAACAAATGATCTGTTATTCAAAATGAAAATCAAATCAAATTCATTATGTACTTTCTGCGAGACAGTAGAAGAATCACTTATTCACTTATTTTTTGACTGTGACCAAATAAAACCAATACTGGAATTTTTGATAGAAAAAATATGCTTTTCCTATCCAGATTTTATCTTAAATAGTGAACATTTACTACTCGGCTTTCAAAAAGATGATTTGAACATTCTATTTCTTAACTTCAAACGCTACATTTTCACTTGTAAAATTAAAAACTCAAAACCATCTATAAGAAGCCTAATAAACGACCTGTCTCTATCATGGAATATACAAAAATTGTCAGATTCAGATCCCTCATCTCTTCAAAATTGGTCATTGGTTAGAAACCTTGGAGAAAGACAAATTTAAGTAAACCATACAAACTTACATGATGCTCCATTTGAAAGGTGTTCGTGTGATTGATTACTTTTTTTTCATCTTTCCATTATTTAGTTTTCATTCAGTTTTGTTATTTTTATATCATTGTCACGATTTTTCCTTGTATTCTTAAAAATAATCCCTTTTTCATGAAATCATAAAAATACCCTTTTTTATACATAGTCAAATCTAAATACCAATATCATCAGTGGGTAGTTGACACATTGCAACTGCAGCTTTTATAAGCTGTGGGTGCAATATTTTAATAGCCTACGCTTTTGAAGATATTTAGAAATTAAGAAACTTTGCTTATGGCTAGATTAACTTGATGTAAACTAAAAAAAAGGAGTAAAGAAAGAAAACTTATGCCCATCATTACACAGTCAATATCATAATGATTATTTTTTTCTTTTTCTGTGAAATCTACAGAGAAACGCTTAACCCTTTCCTGTCCAGTCCCTTGTTTTTCAATGGTTTTAAAAATAAGAAGGCATTGTGGAAAAGGAAGAAACTACTTGTAATAAGCGGTTCCTTCCTTTTCCACAATACAACTTATGTACCCTACTGAATGGTTCCTTTTCAATTTAAAACCGCGTGTTTTTTTCGACTGTGGGGCTTTTGTTTTTGAACAGGTCTAGAATTGTGCGAAGCAGAAGAGGGTTGTACTGGATTGGAGGGTGAAGGGTCTGAATTAAAATTTCTCTCGTACCAACATTAATAATTATAGAATTCTTAAAGTACAAATTTATATACACTGTATATATTGATGTTTTGACAAGGCAGGGCGAAGCTTAACCAATGAATAAGTTCGCGAGTCTTAAATTTAGATATCATTATTCCTTTCAAATAGAAGATTTATCAGTAATTTGTCTTTCTACGAAACCATAATAATACTATATAATCAAAAGATTTAACAATATTAAACATGGTTTGCCAAAGGGCCACAAAAGTAAACTAACTTTTGCTCAAAAAAAATTTCTAGACTGTGTTCCGCCCATGGATGGCCTAGCATCTAAGTAGTAATACGTTGATACAAACACATAAAATAACGACATTTAAGTAAATAGCGATAATACCTTGTAACAAACCCATTTACCGTAGCTTTAAAATTAATAATTCACTTTAGCCTCCGTCCTGCCATGTCAACAAATTGATTATTATACTTGAATGTAAAGACTATATTGTAACAATGAAAAAGAGATTAAAAAAAAAGGGAAAAAAAAAAAACACTAAATAAAAAAAAAAAAAAAAAAAAAAAGGGAAAAAAAAAAAAAAAAAAATTTAGTCATGCTACATACCAAATATGAATGCCCTTCATCTTATATTTCAGAAGGAGAAGACTTTGAAGTTGCTCTAATTGGGTGTTTTCCAAAATTTTTGACCTCTCGGGCAGTGCCATGTTTTATCCCAGGGCTAAGATTTTAGCTAACATAGTAGAGAACCATCTGGTTATGTTATAAGTCAAATATGAATGCCTTAGACTTTGCAGATTGTGAGGAGAAGACTGTTGAACATGGTCTAATTGGGCATTTTTACGAACTTTGGACACCCAGGGAAGGGGTGTTTTTTAAACTACAGGCATAACTTAATCAAAATTAATAGATAACAGCCAGGATATGCTACACTCAAAATATAAATGCCCTTCGCCTTATAATGAAGAATTTTTTTCAACATACTCAAATTTTGCATTTTTCCAAATTTTTGGACCCCTAGTCATGGCCTTGACTCTTGGATGAAAACTTTTTGTGATATAGTACAAAACCATCTAGTTATGCTACATACCAAATATGAATATCCTAGACCTTATAGTTTAAGAGGAGAAGCCTTTTGAAATTGCTCTTATTAAGAATTTTTCATAACTTTGGACCTCAGGGGCGGGGCCATTTTTTACCCCAGAGATTAAATATTTAAAAACTTGGTAGAGAACCATATGATTAAGCTCTTTACAAAATATAAAGGCCTTTGGCCTTGTAGTCTATGAAAAAAACAACATCAAAGATTTACTAAAATTTCCAATTTTCATATGCCGCTGTTACAAGAGTTTTTGACAGAATTGAATTTTTTTTAACAACTTTTGAAGAGCTTCACCCAATGAACATCCCTGCAAAGTTTCAGTTTGATTGGCCTACTGGTTTAGGAGGAGAAGATTTTTAAAGATATTTAAAGAATTACTAAAGATTCCAATTCCAAATGCCGCGGCAACCAGAATTTTTGATGGAATTAAATTCTTTTAACAACTTTTGAAGACCCTCACCTAATAAACATCCCTGCAAAGTTTCAGCTTGAATGGCCCACTGGTTTAGGAGAAGAAGATTTTTAAAGATATTTAGAGAATTACTAGGATTCCCATTTTCATATGCCGCGGCAACCAGAGTTTTTGACGAAATTAAATTCTTTTAACGACTATGAAGAGCTTCACCCAATGAACATCCCTGCAAAGTTTCAGCTTGATTGGCCTACTGGTTTAGGAGAAGTAGATTTTTAAAGATATTTAAAGAATTACTCAAGATTCCCATTTTCAAATGCCGCGGCAACCAGAGTTTTTGACGGAATTAAATTCTTTTAACAACTTTTGAAGAACTTCACCCAAGGAACATCCCTGCAAAGTTTCAGCTTGATTGGCCTACTGGTTTAGGAGGAGAAGATTTTTAAAGAAATTGTGGACGGACGGACAGACGGACAGACTGACGGACGGACGACGAACAACGACCGATCACAATAGCTCACCTCGCACTTTGTGCTCAGGTGAGCTAAAAAGAACCATCTAAGTATTTGTACAATCATTCTATGAAATTTTGAAGTGAATCCGGTGAAATCAAGGGACATCATTGTGTTAACCAGAATATTTAAGAGAGTTTTTCATAAGGCCCCTTTTTATGTGACCCTTGCTATAGTCAGATCCATTGTCAAAATCAACAATTGGAATGATGGTACAATCAATCTGTTTAATCTGTGGAATTTATTGTGTTAATGAGTTTAAAGTGAAATATATTCATAGGGCCCCTTTTCTCATGATACTTTACAGAACAAACAAAATTTCAAAAGGAACAATTCTAATGAAGGTAAAATCATTCTTTAAAAGTTAAAGAGAATCAATGAAAACAGTGGACTGAATTGTGTCAAGAATTTTTGTAACTAAATTTTCATAAGGCCCCTTTTTCTGTGAAACTTAACAAATCAGACCCAATGTACATAGGAACAATCCTAATGATAGTTTAAAGAAAATGATAAAGACTGAGAAACAATCCTTATGATGGTACAAACATTCTGTGAAAGTTTGAACAGAATCTGATGAAAACTGCAGACTTTATCTTGGTGTCAAATTTTTAAAATAAAATTTTCATAAGGCTCCTTTTCCTGTGGTACTTGAAGGATCAGGTCTCATGTCAGCATCAACAATCGTGATTATTGTACAATGGTTCTGTGAAGGTTTGAATAAAAACCAATGAAAGCTTTGGACTTGGTTACAAGGATTATAGATAAAATTCTATAAAGGCCCCTTTTCCCATGATACTAGACAGATCACGCCTAATTTGAAAAGAAAGAATCCTTATGATAGATAATCATTCTGTGAAAGTTTTAACAGAATCTGATGAAAACTGTTGACTTTATTGTGGTACAATGATTTTAAAATTAAATTTCATAATGCTCCTTTTCCTGCGACACTTGACGGATCAGGTCTAATGCAAACATCAACAATCATTATTATTGTACAATTATTCTGTGAATGTTTGAAGAAAATCCGATGAAAGCTCTGGACTTGGTAACAAGGATTTATTAAATGAAATTTTCATAAGGCCCCTTTTCCTGTGCTTCTTGACAGTTCAAACCCTATTGTGTTTACGAGGACTTTTTCAATCCAGTTTTAATCGGGCCCCTTTTTCCCGTGGTCCTTGACTGATCATACCAAATTTTGAAAGGAACAATTCTTATGATGGTACAATCATTCTGTGAAAGTTTGAAGTCAATCAGATGAAAACTGTGGACTCTAGAGTGTAAATTTTAATAAGGCCCCTTTTCCTATGTTTCTTTAGGAATCATATCCGATTCCAAAAGGTACAATCCTTATGATGGTACAATCATTCTGTGAAAGTTTGAAGAGAATTCGTTGTAAATTGTTGGCTCTAGATGAGAATTTTTTATTAAACATTTCATAAGGCCCCTTTTTCCTGTGTTTCTTAAAGGATCATACCAAATTTCAAAAGGAATAATCCTTATGATAGTACAATCATTCTGTCAAAGTTTGAAGGGAATCTGATGAAAACTATTGACTCCAGAGTGTTAACAAGAATTTTTTCATTAAATTTTCATAAGGCCCCTTTTCCCCGGTTTCATGACAGATCAGACCCATTTTCAAAAGGAACGATCCTTATGATTGTACAATCATTCTGAGAAAGTTTGAAGAGAATCCGAAGAAAACTGTGGACTCTATCGTGTAAACAAGGACCTTTTATTGGAGTTTTTAATTGAATTTTCATAAGGCCCCTTTTCCAATGTTTCTTGACGGATCATACCCAATTTCGAAAGGAACGATCCTTATGTTGGTACAATCATTCTGTAAAAGTTTGAAGAGAATCTGATGAAAACTGTGGACTTTATCGCGTAAACAAGGATTTTTAATGGAATTTTTATTAAATTTTCAAAAGGCCCCTTTTCCCATGTTTCTTGACGGATCATACCAAATTTCGAAAGGAACAATCCTTATGTTGGTACAAACATTCAGTGAAAGTTTGAAGAGAATCTGATGAGAACTGTGGACTCTATCGCGTAAAAGAGGATTTTTTAATTAAATTTTCATAAGGCCCCTTTTCCCGTGTTTCTTGACGGATCTGACCCATTTTCAAAAGGAACGATCCTTGTGATGGTACAATCATTCAGTCAAAGTTTGAAGAAAATCTGATGAGAACTGTGGACTCTATCGCGTAAACGAGGATTTTTTAATTAAATTTTCATAAGGCCCCTTTCCCAATGTTTCTTGACGGATCATACCCAATTTTGAAAGGAACGATCCTTATGTTGGTACAATCATTCTGTGAAAGTTTGAAGAGAATCCAATGAAAACTGTGGACTCTATCACGTAAACGAGGATTTTTAATTGAATTTTTAATGAATTTTAATTAGGCCCCTTTTCCTGTGTTTCTTGACGGATCATACCCATTTTCAAAAGGAACGATCCTTATGTTGGTACAATCATTCAGTCAAAGTTTGAAGAAAATCTGATGAGAACTGTGGACTCTTTCGCGTAAAAGAGGATTTTTCAATTAAATTTTCAAAAGGCCCCTTTTCCTGTGTTTCTTGACGGATCATACCCATTTTAGAAAGGAACAATCCTTATGATGGTACAATCATTCTGAGAAAGTTTGAAGAAAATCCAATGAAAACTGTGGACTCTATCACGTAAACTAGGATTTTTAATTGAAATTTTAATGAATTTTCATAAGGCCCCTTTTTCCCGTGTTTCTTGACAGATCATACCAATTTCGAAAGGAATGATCCTTATGTTGGTACAATCATTCAGTGAAAGTTTGAAGAGAATCTGATGAGAACTGTGGACTCTATCGTGTAAACAAGGATTTTTTAATGGAATTTCCATAAGGCCCCTTTTCCCATGTTTCTTGACGGATCATACCCATTCTCGAAAGGAATGATCCTTATGTTGGTACAATCATTCTGTGAAAGTTTGAAGAGAATCTGATGAGAACTATTGACTCTATCGCTTAAACGAGGATATTTTAATTGAATTTTCATAAGGCCCCTTTTCCTGTGTTTCTTGACGGATCATACCCATTTTCAAAGGAACAATCCTTATGATGGTACAATCATTCTGAGAAAGTTTGAAGAGAATCCGATAAAAACTGTGGACTTTATCGTGTAAACGAGGATTTTTAATGAAATTTTAATTAAATTTTCATTAGGCCCCTTTTCCCGTGTTTCTTGATGGATCATACCCATTTTCAAAAGGAACGATCCTTATGATGGTACAATCATTCTGTGAAAGTTTGAAGAGAATCTGATGAAAACTGTGGACTTTATCGCGTAAACAAGGAAAAGTTTAACGGACGGACGGACGCGAAAAAGCCATCTCTATAGCTCGAGTGGCCTTCGGCCAGTAGAGCTAAAAACTGATCTAAATTAAAGACAAATTTACAATTAAATTGTATTTGATTTAAAAACAAGTGCAATATAGGAAAGAAAAAAATATAGAAAAAAAGAAATTGCTATTTACAACTTTAAACCAAGTTGCAAGCCTCTAGATGAGATGGCAGTGTAAAGAGTTTTAAGAATTTACAAGTATTAACCCTTGTCATGCTGAACCCGGAATATGCCGGATTTGGCAGGAGGTGTAGACCAAGATCAGCCTGCACATAAGTGCAGTTTGATCTTAGTCTAAACCTCCTGCTTGTACTTTTCCTTCCAGAGTTGTTTATGAAATTGATTTCTAAGAAAAAAAAATTGATTATTGAACAACAAGTTCTATCAGTGCTTTCGGTCCTTTGATTTTATAGCAATTCAGTAAGGTGATTTATGCAGCATGACAAGGGTTAAACCTAGAAACAAATTTGTTCGAAATTCTTAGGTTTTAAAAATAAAGTTTGTAACTGTTGCTTTTGCTCCTGGACACATTACTTTGGCTCTGGGACTCAGTTTAAAAACTGGCACATTCTAGGACTGATTTACTGTGATTTTTAGATAAATCTCTTCACCTAAGCACATTTGTGGCTACGATCTCTCACTGCTATCTCGCTTGAAAATTCACAAATCTGGGACCCAAAGATTGGAGTTTGCATAAACCTGATGGGTAATTTTCTAAAAACTTTGTAATGCCGAACAATCTTACAATGTATCCCGAGAGAGTATTCGAATGTGTATGGCATAATAAAATGAAGAAGGGTTAAGAATTAATCTGGAGCAGCGCAAAGCAAGGTGGAGTACGATAGAATTAGGGCACGAAGTGATGTCTGTGGGTCAGCCATTTATCCCGCGAACAGAAAAGTAACAACTATTTTCAAGCAGAAACTTAAAGACATTCAGCACATGGGGAGTTATTCCAAACGATATATTACTTTTCTCTCATGTTTAATATGTATTTTCCCCACGAACTATCAAAACACTACAGCATGCTACTTCCGGTTTCTAGACTTGAAGCTTTAAAATGTAGACTGTTGATCAGGCTACCAGTCAACTCGGCCCATGAAATAACTCGCCAGGTCAACTCGGTCCATGTATATAGTGTATATATATATATGCATAATATATATGAAACATTTGTAAAATTGATATCCCGTAACTTTTTTTTTATTATTGATTTATTTTCTTTTGTCAGAATAGAATTATATTACAAATTTTTGGGAATCGGCCAATTAAAGTGGTTGTTGTTGTGCAATTTAATTTTTAATCAACAACCACTTTATCAATTTGATCGTCATTACATAGACCATTATTCCCGACACCTTTTTAATTAACCAGAAAATTTTGATATAATTTGGAAGTATTCCCAAAAACTAAACAAATGAAAATAAGTCCCCCCCCCCCCCCAAAAAAAAGATATTTATCTAATGAAAGTTCGCACATAACTATTCTCTATATGTTGGGGCCAAATTGACCGTGCCGAGTTATACAATGGGCTGAGTTGTCGTTTGGCCAAGATATAAATGGGCCGAGTTGACCGGTCACTGTATGTCACATCTAAATTAACCAAATTACCCACCGACTAGTCTACAAACAATTGTAGGGGAGATCTAATTCAAAGAAGGACGGTTTTAGATAGATAATTGCCATTCATAGCTGCGATAAATTGACACTTTTCAGATGACCTTTCTCATATTAAACTAAGTACCGTTCATTCTAGCACGATAATTCTTACCAAATGATTGAACAGTATACAGTCATTTCATACCGTTACCATTTGGTTCCACGCGTTGGTCATATCGTAACAAAGAATTAGTCATTTCGTATCATTTCAAACATACTACATTTCATAAATAAATGACTCAATCAAGTTAATAAAATGTGATAATTAGATTGTCATTGTTTACTACGTGTAAGGTAAGATCAGTGAAGATCTTATTGTGGAAGGGTGAAAAGTTGTTGATTGCTTAATTATGATAAGATTAGTGTTTGCCTTTAATTGGGTCGTCCCCCTTTTTACAACTCCCCAAGAAAATTACTTGGGAAACATTGTGGAAAAGGAAGAAATTACTGATGAGAAGAGAATTTTACATTATCAAATGTTTTCTCCCAAAGACAAGTATTTTTGAAATTCCTTTCACTCAGAGAATTGTGGTTCGCAATTTCTTTAATTTTAGACCAGTCTAAAATTTTGTTGGGTGACAATGGGTCAATGGTTACTTTGTCACATTATTCGGTATACGATGATACAAATTTGACAGAAATACAGTTCTTATTCTCTACTTATTCTCTTCTAATAAACACAATTCCCTTTTCTAAACATGGTATGAAATATTTGACAAAATATATGGTACAAAATGACTACAACATGGTACGAACCGTCACAGCATGGTACAAAACAACTACTGTAATATCACGGTACGAAATGACCAATACCATGGTACAAAATGACTGGTACGAAATGGTTTTGGTATGAAACGTCTGTAATTCGATTGAACTGCTTTTGCTGTTATAGAGAGAAGTATGAATGTCATGCATTGCTCAACTTTAACCTGTAGCAAATCCAAAACAGTTAATCGTATTTTTTTTATTTCAAAACGTTACTTTAAACTATGAACAAGAGGCTCATGAGGGCCTGAGACGCTCTACTGGTTATCAAGTTTTCCGTTAAAGAAATCTGATATTTAAGGAAGTTAATTGCTTAAAGAAGAATGCATAAAGAAACAAGGTGCCAAATTGTCACAAGATACGCCCGTCACACTGCTTCATATTAACTGGGGGTTTGAATAGAACTGAGGTTATTTTGAATTAATATTTTTTGTCAAACAAAGTATGAAAAACAAGAAAGGGCAATAGCTCAAAAAATAGACTAGGTAGAGTTATGGTTCTTGTACACTGCACTCCCACTTGGTGAGCTCTATCCATCCATGAAGTTTCATGATTCTAGCTATTATACTTTTTGAGATATACTCCGGAAAAGATTCAAGTATGAAAAACAAGAAAGGGCAATAACTCAAAAAATAGGCTAGGTAGAATTATGGTTCTTGTACACTACACTCCCACTTGGTGAGCTCTATACATCAATGAAATTTCATGATTCTAGCTATTATACTTTTAGAGATATACTCAGGACAAGATTCAAGTATGAAAAACAACAAAGGGCAATAACTCAAAAAATAGGCTAGGTATAGTTATGGTTCTTGTACACTGCACTCCCACTTGGTGAGCTCTGTCCATCCATGAAATTTCATGATTCTAGCTATTATACTTTTAGAGATATACTCTGGACATGATTCAAATTAGTAAAACAACAAAGGGCAATAACTCAAAAAATAGGCTATGTAGAGTTAAGGTTCTTGTACACTGCAATCCCACTTGGTGAGCTCTATCCATCCTTGAAATTTCATGATTCTAGCTATTATACTTTTAGAGATAAACTCCGGAAAAGATTCAAGTATGAAAAACAACAAAGGGCAATAACTCAAAAAAAAAGGCCAAGTAGAGTTATGGTTCTTGTGCACTGCACTCCCCTTGGTGAGATCTATACACCCATGAAGTTTCATGATCCTAGCTATAATACATTTAGAGATATACTCCGGACATGATTCAAATATGTAAAACAACAAAGGGCAATAACTCAAAAAAGAGGCTAGGTAGAGTTAAGGTTCTTGTACACTGCACTCCCTCTTGATGAGATCTATCCATCCTTGAAATTTCATGATTCTAGCTATTTTACGTCTAGAGATATACTCCGGACAAGATTCAAGTATGAAAAACAAGAAAGGGCAATAACTCAAAAAAAAGGCCAGGTAGAGTTATGGTTCTTGTGCACTGCACTCCCCCTTGGTTAGATCTATACATCCATCAAGTTTCATGATCCTAGCTATTATACTTTAAGAGATATACTCCGGAAAAGATTCAAGTATGAAAAACAACAAAGGGCAATAACTCAAAAAAGAGGCCAGGTAGAGTTATGGCTCTTGTGCACTGCACCCCCCCTTGGTGAGATCTATACACCCATGAAGTTTCATGATCCTAGCTATAATACTTTTAGAGATATACTCCGGACAAGATTCAAGTATGAAAAACAACAAAGGGCAATAACTCAAAAAATAGGCCAGGTAGGGTTATGGTTCTTGTGCACTGAACTTCCCCTTGATGAGATCTATACACCCATGAAGTTTCATGATCCTAGCTATAATACTTTTAGAGATAAACTCCGGACAAGATTCAAGTATGAAAAACAACAAAGGGCAATAACTAAAAAATAGGCCAGGTAGAGTTATGGTTATTGAGCACTGCACTCTGTATTGATGAGAAGAATATAACTGCCAAGTTTAAAGTCAATTGGACTTACGGTGACAGAGTTATGCTCCGGACAATGAAGTGGACACCGCCAGGACGACCGGACGCCCGGACAACCGGACGCCCGGACACCACGAGTGATCCCTTCGACGGGCGTATATAAAAAAGGGGCTTTATCCCCTTTATCATTTTAAGCAACAATCCTCAAGGCCCCTTTTCCCATGTATCATGACGGATCCACTCCATTTCCAAAAGAAAGTTACCTTAAGACCCTACAATCATTCTGTGAATATTTCATCAGAATCTGACAATAATTGTGGACTTAATCACATAAACAGGATTGTTTTGAATGAAAATCAATAAGGCCCCTTTTCCTGTGTTTTCTGATGGATCAATTTCATTTCAAAAGGAACTTTCCTTACAACCCGACAATTGTCCTGTGAAATTTAAAAGACAACTTGATAATGATTGTGATCTTCATCACATACACAAGAATATTTTGAATGATAATCTGTAAGGCCCCTTTTCCTGTGTTTCAAATGCCACAATTATTCCATGCATCTTTGAAGAGAACCCAATAAAACTGTTGACTTTATTGTGTTAACAAAGATATTAAATTCAAGTTCTCATTGGCCCCTTTTCCCGTGATATTTTAATGTTGGTTTTATCATTCTATGAAAGTTAAAAGTGAATCCGATGAAATATTGGAAATTCATTATATTTACTAGAATATTTAAAAAAAAAAAAAAGAAAATCATATGGCCCCTTTTTACATGATACTTGATGGATTGTACCCAGTTCTGAAAAGAACCATCTAAGTATTTGTACTATCATTCTGTGAAATTTTGAAGTGAATCTGGTGAAATCAAGGGACATCATTGTGTTAACCAGAATATTTAAAAAAGTTTTTCATAAGGCCCCTTTTTATGTGACCCTTGCTATAGTCAGATCCACTGTCAAAATCAACAATTGGAATGATGGTACAATCAATCTGTTTAATCTGTGGAATTTATTGTTTTAATGAGTTTATAGTGAAATATATTCATAGGGCCCCTTTTCTCATGATACTTTACAGAACAAACCAAATTTCAAAAGGAACAATTCTAATGAAGGTAGAATCATTCTTTAAAAGTTAAAGAGAGTCAATGAAAACAGTAGACTGAATTGTGTCAAGAATTTTTTTTAACAAAATTTTCATAAGGCCCCTTTTTCCGTGAAACTTAAAAAATCAGACCCAATGTACAAAGGAACAATCCTAATGATAGTTTGAAGAAAATGATAAAGACTGAGGACTTTATTGTAATAATAATGTTTTGTAATAAAATTTTTATGAGGTCCCTTTTCTTGTGTCACTTAACCAATCAGACCTAATTTACATAGGAACAATCCAAATGATGGTACAATCATTCTATTAAAGTTTGAAGAGATTCTGATAAAGACTGAGGGCATTGTTGTGTTTATGAGGATTTGGTAATACTTTTTCATACAGCCCCTTTTCCTATGATACTAGAAAGATCAGGCCCAATTTGGAAAGAAACAATCCTTATGATGGTACAAACATTCTGTGAAAGTTTGAACAGAATCTGATGAAAACTGCAGACTTTATCTTGGTGTCAAATTTTTAAAATAAAATTTTCCTAAGGCTCCTTTTCCTGTGATACTTGAAGGATCAGGTCTCATGTCAGCATCAACAATCGTGATTATTGTACAATGGTTCTGTGAAGGTTTGAATAAAATCCAATGAAAGCTTTGGACTTGGTTACAAGGATTATAGATAAAATTCTATAAAGGCCCCTTTTCCCATGATACTAGACAGATCACGCCTAATTTGAAAAGAAAGAATCCTTATGATGGAATAATCATTCTGTGAAAGTTTTAACAGAATCTGATGAAAACTGTTGACTTTATTGTGGTACAATAATTTTAAAATAAAATTTTAATAATGCTCCTTTTCCTGTGATACTTGACGGATCAGGTCTAATGCAAATATCAACAATCATTATTATTGTACAATTATTCTGTGAATGTTTGAAGAAAATCCGATGAAAGCTCTGGACTTGGTAACAAGGATTTATAAATGAAATTTTCATAAGGCCCCTTTTCCTGTGCTTCTTGACAGTTCAAACCCTGTTATGAAAAGAATGATAGTTATGACCTTCCAATCATTCTGTGAAAGTTTCAACAAAATCTGATCAAAGCTGTGGGCTTTATTGTGTTAACAGGGTTTTATTAATTGAATTTTCAAATAGCCCCTTTTCATGTTACTTGATGGATCTGAACCAATTCCAAAGGGAACTCTTCTTACAAAAGTATAATTATTCTGTTTGAGTATAAAGACAACCCCATCTCATCTGTGGACTTACAAGCATTAATTAAGATTTTTTTAATTGAATTTTCCTAAGGCCCCTTTTCCTATGTTTCTCAATGGATCAGACCCAATTTGAAAGGAACAATCCTTATGATGGTACAATCATTATGTGAAAGTTTGAAGTCAATCAGGTGAAATCTAGGGCCATTACATGTTAACTAAGATTTTTTTTATTAAATTTTCATAGGGCCCCTTTTCCCATGAAACTTGATGGATCAAACCTACTTCCGAAAGGAACAATCCATTTAATGTAATAATCATTCTGGGAATGCTTGAAGAGAATTTGTTGAAAACTATGGACTCTAATGTGTTTACGAGGACTTTTTCAATCCAGTTTTAATCGGGCCCCTTTTTCCCGTGGTCCTTGACTGATCATACCAAATTTTGAAAGGAACAATTCTTATGATGGTACAATCATTCTGTGAAAGTTTGAAGTCAATCAGATGAAAACTGTGGACTCTAGAGTGTTAACAAAGATCTTTGAATTAAATTTTAATAAGGCCCCTTTTCCCATGTTTCTTGCAGAATCATATCCGATTCCAAAAGTTAAAATCCTTATGATGGTACAATCATTCTGTGAAAGTTTGAAGAGAATCCGTTGTAAATTGTTGGCTCTAGATTATTAATGAAAATTTTTTATTAAACATTTCATAAGGCCCCTTTTTCCTGTGTTTTTTGAAGGATCATACCAAATTTCAAAAGGAATAATCCTTATGATAGTACAATCATTCTGTGAAAGTTTGAAGGGAATCCGATGAAAACTATTGACTCCAGAGTGTTAACAAGAATTTTTAAATTAAATTTTCATGAGGCCCCTTTTCCCCTGTTTCATGACAGATCATACCCATTTTAGAAAGGAACAATCCTTATGATTGTACAATCATGTGAGAGAGTTTGAAGAGAATCCGAAGAAAACTGTGGACTCTATCGGGTAAACGAGGATTTTAAATTGAATTTTTAATTGAATTTTCATAAGGCCCCTTTTCCCGTGTTTCTTGACGGATCATACCCATTTTCGAAAGGAACGATCCTTATGTTGGTACAATCATTCTGAGAAAGTTTGAAGAGAATCCGATGAAAACTGTGGACTCTATCGCGTAAACAAGGATTTTTAATGAATTTTTAATTAAATTTTCATAAGGCCCCTTTTCCCGTGTTTCTTGACGGATCATACCCATTTTCGAAAGGAACAATCCTTATGTTGGTACAATCATTCTGTGAAAGTTTGAAGAGAATCCAATGAAAACTGTGGACTCTATGGCGTAAACGAGGATTTTTAATTGAATTTTAATTAAATTTCATAAGGCCCCTTTTCCTGTGTTTCTTGATGGATCATACCAAATTTCGAAAGAAACGAACGATCCTTATGTTGGTACAATCATTCAGTGAAAGTTTGAAGAGAATCTGATGTGAACTGTGGACTCTATCACGTAAACGAGGATTTTTTAATTAAATTTTCATAAGGCCCCTTTTCCTGTGTTTCTTGACGGATCATACCCATTTTCAAAAGGAACAATCCTTATGTTGGTACAATAATTCTGAGAAAGTTTGAAGAGAATCCGATGAAAACTGTGGACTTTATCACATAAACAAGGATTTTTAATTGAATTTTTAATTAAATTTTCATAAGGCCCCTTTTCCCGTGTTTCTTGACGGATCATACCTAATTTCGAAAGGAACGATCCTTATGTTGGTACAATCATTCAATGAAAGTTTGAAGAGAATCTGATGAAAACTGTGAACTTTATCGCGTAAACGAAGATTTTTTAATTAAGTTTAAATTAGGCCCCTTTTCCCGTGTTTCTTGACGGATCTGACCCAATTTCAAAAGGAACGATCCTTATGATGGTACAATCATTCTGTGAAAGTTTGAAGAGAAACCGATGAAAACTGTGGACTTTATCGCGTAAACAAGGAAAAGTTTAACGGACGGACGAACCAGTAGAGCTAAAAATGAAGAGCTCTATGCCTATCAAAGTAGACGGTATCGATGTCTCTGAAACTTAGAAAGAAAAAATTCAAATGCCCCAAGTTAAGCTCAAACGAGCACATGACCTATTAACACACAATTCTTGCGTTTTACCCCCTTAAAGGAAATAACTGGAGAAAACATTGCGGAAAATGAAGACATTGCTTGTAACAAGCAATTCCTTCATTTCCGACAATGTTTTCTACACAGTCAGAAAGACAAAGATTTCTAAAAATTCACCAACTTGAAATTGTTGTCTTTCACATTGGACCAGTCTATAATTCTCTTGAGTGGTGGTGGCTTAATACTTAAATATGAGCCAGATGTCGTCGTCTGATATATTTACTAGTAATTAATGCCATATACGCCATGAATTTTCTTGAGGGTCTTGAGGTTTGAAGTCTGGATCCATTGGTTATGATTTCAGAAGAAAGAAGTCAGTGAACTTTTAGCTAATTTTAAGAGAAACCACCTAAGGAACATTTCTGCCAAATTTGGTTCGAATTGACCTAGTGGTTAGGGAAGAAATATCGTTTACAAATCATTCTTTATTTCTATATAAACCCAATGCTCCTGGGGACCCGAGGGTCATGATTATAGCTATTTTGAAAGAGGACAATATACTGATGCTTCATGCAAAATATCAAGGCTCTATGCCCTCTGGGTCAGGAAAAGATTTTTAAAGTTCACTTTTGTTGCCATGGCAACCATAGTTTTCAAAGGATTTCAATTCTTTTAGCTATTTTTAGAGGGGACCACCTATGGAACATTTCTACCAAATTAGGTTCAAATTGGCCCAGTGGTTTGGCACGGACGCAGACACTGGACAAACAGAGATCACAATAGCTCACTTGAGCACATCGTGCTCGGGTGAGCTCAAAATTCATATAAGACCTACGCAAATACTATGCATTTTTAATGCTTTGGGTGTATCAGCCTTATCGAGATTTCTCGGTAGATTGCCAATCGATAATTTTACCGAAAAACCAGTGTCTTAGGTCCCGTGTAGGACGTTCAGTAAAAATACAATGTACTAAAGCAGGGCTAAACAGTGAGTTTTCATTTTGATTATTTCACTGTTAAACAGCAAGTATCTTTTATTTTTTGCACACGATCAACTATAAACAAGAGGACCATGATCCTAATTTCCTAACCTGAATATGATGGCTCATGGCATTATGATATATACAAAATATTAAAGGTCTACTTTTAACTGTTTTGGAGAAGACTTTTTAAAGATTTTGTATCTTTAGTAGAGGCTAAATGAGCAATGATATATTTCCAATTGTCAAGGCTCTAGGACCTAAATTTTCGTAGAAGAAATTTTAAGATTTCCTTCTTTATTCCTTTATAAATCTGAGATTGCACAACATAGGACTAATTTTCAAAGTCCTTCTTTATTCCTAGGTGAATGCAGGGATCTCAAAGACAAGGGCTAATTTTCAGGGTACCGTAATTCTTTGAAGTATTTTGGTAGAGGGTCAATAGATATTGATACATACCAAATATCAGGGCTCTAGGCCCTATGATTTCGGAGAAGATTTTCAAAGATTTCCCTCTTTATTCCAATGTAAAATCAGGGATCACATATAAACGGGTTAATTTTCAGATTACGGTAATTCTTTTAAGTCTTTTGGTAGATGGTGATTAGGTGATGATACATACCAAATGTCAAGGCTCTAAGCCTTATAGTTCGGGAGGAGAAGATTTTCAAAGTTTTCCTTCTTTATTCCTATGAAAATCAGGGATTGCACAGAAAAGGGCAAATTTTCAGACTACGGTTTTCTTTGATTGATTGATTGAATGGGGTTTAACGCCGCTTTTAACAGTATTTCAGTCATATCGCGGCGGCTGGAGCACCTAACAATGGATTACTGGTATTTCTCACACCAGTACTACCACTACATCCTTTCCTAGCCTCCAGCTGCTATCCCACATAGGTTTACGATTATCCACCCATTGGTGACTCTGGTGATTTTTACTAAATTCTTCTTCATTGTTTCTATATAAGTTAAAATGTGCTCTGGATGAGTCCAAAACTAGATTTTTTAACATTTCCCACTTAATTTCTGAGTAAACAGGAAGAATCAACAGATGGAGTCCAAGTATGACCAAAGGGGCTTCACATGAACAAGTGTTGGAAAAGCTCACTAGGGGATTCTCAATAGCAAATGTTAATGTTCAAAAGTTTCTGGTATTGGAGGAGATAGGGTAAAATAGGGTGCACCGAGAAGAGGAGGTCCATTTTTAAGATTTTCTACTTTTTCTATGATAAAATAGGGTATTCCTGGTCAGAGCCCTGAACAAGCTTGTAGATTTCACAAGGGGTTCTACATACCAAATATCAACGCTCTAGCCTTTCTTATTTCAGAGAAGATTTTTAAACTGTTTCTTCTTTCTTTGCATGTTAAGATACGGTGCCTACAGGCACAGCCATAGTGTCTCCCAAAGAACATCACATGAACAAACTTTGTACACTGGGAGATTCTACATGCCTAACATCGATGCTCTAGGCTCTCTGGTTTTAGAGAAGATTTTAAAATTTTCCTTTGTATCTTTGTATCTAATTTAAAATACGATGAGCCTGTGTAGGGCCAAAATATTCAAAGGGGAATCATATGAACAAATTTGACAGAGGTTCCCTAGGAGGGCGGCATATGAAATATCAAAGCTCAGGGTCTTCTAGTTGCAGAGGCAAAGATTTGAAAATTTTCATTACTTCCATACTTTTTGTTGCTATGGTAACCAGATTTCAATTATTAGTAAAATCTGGAGAAAGCTTCACCCAAGGTACATCCATGCCAAGTTTGATTAAGATAGGCCTAATAGTTCAGGAGAAGAAGTTTAAAGAAATTGTTGACACATACATGATGCATGAAGTCTACACCGTCATTGGGCAATAACAATACTTGAATAGCTCACCATGAGCATTTCATGCTCTGTGGAGCTGAAATTACTTGTAGGATATTTTTATTACCAATTCCTTGATTTTTCCCGTAGGCTTTGTATAACTGTGACAGCATTCATGATTTCAAATGAAACAAAATCACAAACATGCCAAAATTGACCAATCATGGCTGACAATCAAAGAATCAGTTAAACAATTAATCTTTCATTTAGACTGGAAGTGAACATTGAGCTCGGCTGACATTTATGTAATTCATTTTTGTTGGTTTGGCAACATAGTAACTATGGCTAATTCAAGCTGTAGTTACAACGTTCAGGTCGCCATCCAAACATATTACATTTTTGTTACATGTTTTTGGCTATAAATTCTGCAAAATAATGCTGTTAGCTCTATCCTGTTCTTCAAAATATTAGACTGGTACAATTTGAAAGAAGTTACAGATGTTAATCAAAAGTGAGTGCAGTTTGAAATGTAACCAATCTACAGGGTAGAAAATATTGTGGGAAAAGAAGAAATTGCTTGTTACAAGCAATTTCTTCTTTTCCCACAATGTTTTCTCAAGTATAAAATCACAGGGACGTAAAAACAAGGGATTGTACAGGAAAGGGTTAAGATATCGAAGTGGAACTTCCCATCAGAGTCAGGATGCATGGTAGTGGGGCCAGCAATCCATCAATGAAATAGAAATTCTGTGGATTTATAGAAGCGTGGCTTAACCCTTTCCTGTTTTGCACAACTTTAGACCTGTCTAAATTCAAATGTTTTGCAGACGAAAATTTAAAAGGGATTTAATTTAAGAAATAACCATTCAGAAGGGTAGAAAATATTGTGGAAAAAGAAGAAATTTTCTCGAATATAAAATTACAGGGACGTAAAAACCTGGGATTGAACAGGAAAGGGTTCATGAAATAAATAAAAGCATAAATTAATGACAACAAGCCATATTTGTCCTGAGGGTATTATACAAAAACTAAAACTTATGTATTCACAAAACATCTATTATTGCACTTTTTTTTAATTATCCTGTACATATGACACATGATTTTATTTTATGAAAAATAATGAACAATGGATGTTACTGCGCACACTATGGAAATTAGCCCTGTCCGAACAAAGCCATATTCTTCATCCAAACACAATTATTTGAGGGAATCTAATCAAGGGCCATGAAAGGATCATTCCTGTGAATCCAGCAAAAGGGCTTTAGAATTAGTCTCTTATAATAATCAGCTGATAGGTCAAGTACTTGACTAACCCATTGCCTATATTTAAGACTGGTCAAAATTTAAAGATGTTGCAGATGATAATTTAAAGTTGATGAAATTCTAAAAATCTTTGTCCTTTGGGGTAGAAAATATTTTACAAGCAATTTCTCCATTTTTCTCGTTTTCTAAATCTTCTTTTTTTACAGGGCATAAAAATGCGGGATTGTCAGCGAATGGGTTAATGGAATAATCGATCCTATCCCTAGTTTCCATACAATCCTAAAACAACAACATATGGGACCATCTGAAACTTTGTTGCTAACCAATTTAAACTCACTTGACTTGTTTAAGTTAAAAGAGATTCTAGAAAACAGGCAAAGAGCATGAAAATTGAAGAACCATACCTTCGTAAGAAACATGAGAAAGTCAGAAGTTGCTTATAACAATTTTAATCTTCATTGTGGTCAAATTGATGGATTCTGTGTCTGCAACATCCTTGAATTTGGACAAGTCTATTTTTTTGTTGATATGTAATGCATTGACCCCATTATCACAACTGAAGAACAAACACTTTTATCATAATAACTCCATTTTGATTCCAGTTCTCCTGATCACATCTTCAGGCATACAGAATACTGGATTGACAGGCTTAATCGTCTCATCTCCTAACAATGATAGTCCAGCAATACCAAATAATGTATGGAATGGATCGACCTGTGAAAATATAAACCATAATTGATTAACCCATTATCAGATGGCAAAACTGTTAGACTGGTCCAATTTGAAAAGTGTTGCAGAGTATAAGATAAATTTTATGAAATTTTATATTTTTCAACGTTCTGGGTAGAAAACCTGGTGTAAAGGGAAGAAATTACATGTTGCAACCAATTTCTTCATTTTACACAATGTTTTCCCAATGTTTTCTTGAGGTGCGTCAAAAGTATCATTGTGTTGGAATGGACTAACCAGTTACAACACAATCACATATTTCTAACCATTGTCATGCTGAGCCTAGGAATATTTCTGCATTGGCAGGAAGTATAGACAAAGATCAGAGAAGTGCAATCTGATCTTTGTCTTTAGTCTTTACCACCTGTTTGACATTTTAAGACAGATATGTTGATAAAATTAATTAGTTAAAGGTATAATGAGCCACAATCAACGTTTTTCAGCCCTTTGATTTTAATGCAATTTTGAAAAAGAATTTTATTCTGAGTGTCAACAGTGAACAGTTTTAAAAAAAAAAAAGCTACAGAACACAGACCAAGGAGAAATATGCCCATGACCTACAACATTCTTCAAATAAGATACTGATGCAAAGCATTCCAATAATATAATATTTCTTACCATATCTCCAGGTCGGTCCGCTATCCCTCCGGTCTCCTCATCTTGACATGCAAGAATAAATTTTACCAGTTTATCCTGTAATACAAAATGAAATAAAACTATTCTTGTTAAACCCATTACCAGGTGATAAATTCTATACTGGTCCATATTGAAAGAAGTTGCAGATGATAATTTCAAGTTGATGCAATTATAAAAAATCTTGGTCTTTGTAAGTAGAAAACATTGTGGGAAAAAAAGAGCTTTGCAGAGCCGCCCATATAATATGCCAGAAGGGACTTGTCAGTGGAATATATATTTTCTTACAATACTTTTATCTAAATTGTTCAGGGGTGGTGAATATAACTCAAAACATTTCTTTTACATTACCGGTACATAATCTTCAAAGTTGATTTGTGGTGTATTGGATTCCTATTAATAATAAAGATTTCTCTAAGTCAAGGACATATTAATTTTAGGACCAATGGACATACTAAAAATTCTGATACACAAAGACAACATTTAGATGTCTGGGTAATTTAAGTAAATTCTGATACAACCTTTAGGAGCATTAATGCCCTCTCAAAATACTGTAATTTTAAGCTTTTTTGCTAATTCAAGGGCAGATAAATCCAAATCCTCTTGAGGGATCAAAATACTACTGATCTCAAGCAAAACATCATAGAGATCTTTTATCTCAAAATTGAATCTGTAAGAGGAATAGTTCATCTGCAAAACAGATGGGGGATTTCTCTGCAGGGACAGAGTTAAAAACAGTGCATGGCTGGGCTGAGGTATTTGTGGTGATGCCAAAACATGTACAAAATTTCAGACTGGCCAAAATTGAAAGAAGTCTCACATTGCATTTTAAATGTAGCCAAATCTTTGGATTTTGTTTCAGAAAGAGTAGGAAATATTGCAGGGAAAAGAAGTAAATGCTTGACAGCATTTTTTAATCTTTATCAACAATATTCTTTCAGTTATGTTTCTTCATGAGGAAAAGATCTGCAATTGTGTGGTAAAGGATTAATGCATATTAGAGCTATTGTGAATTAGTCTTTGACCCTACATTTTGGAACTACCTAATACTGATACAAAAACTTGAGTATTTACAAGCTACAATTGCTGTTGAATGCAAGAACTTCACTAGACCAGTACACAACAGTGTGACCCATACATTTGGAGCTGAGAAGCTTCAATTTTGCTTTGAATAGTCAAATTTAATCCATTCCCACACAATCCTTCATTTTACTGGAAAGAAGGGCATTTGAAAACATTCATGGGAGGAAAACAATATCTTAAAATAGATTTATTCTTCTACGACAATATTTTCCATCTTAATTGACACTTTTTTTCAATCTAAACAGATTTACAAATGTTATCTGCAACTTCTTCCACACTGACCAGTCTAAAAAACAAGAGGACCATGATGGTCCTAAATCGCTCACCTGAGGCATCCGCAAATTACAGTCCTTTTTTGTATAAAAAAGACTTAACTTGAGCAAAATAAATAAAACACATATAAGATTTCAGGCTTTGTACAAACAATCCAGTAATGCTTTCCAAAAAGATCAATGCCTTTGGCTTTATTGTTTAATCCATTACCAAACTATCCCACAATTTGTCACCCTCAGGAAAAAAGTTTTAAAAAAGCATTGTGAGAAAGGGAGTGACAAGCTATTTCTCCATTTCTATTAAAGAATTCTTTCAATGCGATTTACGCAATTTTTGACCCCAGGAGCAGAGACGTTTTTTATGCTACGAGCATTTTTTCCTATAACATAGTACAAAATTATTTAGTCATGCTACATACCAAATATGAAAGCCCTTCACCATATATTTCAGAAGAAGAAGTCTTTCAAAGTTGCTCTAATTGGATGTTTTCCAAAATTTTTGACCTCTGGGGCAGTGCAATGTTTTGTCCCAGGGCTAAGATTTTAGCTAACACGGTAAAGAACCATCTGTTCATGCTATATACCAAATATGAATGCCTAAGACTTTGTAGATTGGGAGGAGAAGACTGTTGAACATGGTCTAACTGAGCATTTTTACTAACTTTGGACACCCACGGAAAGGGTAACCTACAGGCATAATTTTAATCAAAATTGACAGATAACAGCCAGGCTATGCTACACTCAAAATACAAATGTCATCCGCCTTAAAATGAAGATTTTTTTTAACATACTCAAATTTTACTTTTTCCCAATTTTTGGACCTCTAGTGCAGGGCCGTCTTGACCCTGGGAGGACAACTATAAGTGATAAAGTACAAAACCATCTAGTTATGCTACATACCAAATATGAATATCCTAGACCTTATAGTTTAAGAGGAGATTTTAGCCTTTTGAAATTGCTCTTATTAAGAATTTTTCCAAACTTCGGACCTCAGGGGCGGGGCCATTTTTGACCCAAGAGATTAAATATTTAAAAACTTGGTAGAGAACCATATGATTAAGCTCTTTACAAAATATAAAGGCCTTTGGCCTTGTAGTCTATGAAAAAAACAACATCAAAGATTTCCTAAAATTTCTAATTTTCATATGCTGCAGTTACAACATTTTTTCACGGAATTAAATTCTTTTAACAACTTTTGAAGAGCTTCACCCAATGAACATCCCTGCAAAGTTTCAGTTTGATTGGCCGACTGGTTTAGGAGGAGAAGATTTTTAAATATATTTAATGAATTACTAAAGATTCCCATTTTCATATGCCGCGGCAACCAGAGTTTTTGACGAAATAAAATTCTTTTAACAACTTTTGAAGAGCTTCACCCAATGAACATCCCTACAAAGTTTCAGCTTGATTGGCATTCTGGTTTAGGAGGAGAAGATTTTTTAAGAAATTTAAAGAATTACTAAAGATTCCCATTTTCAAATGCCGCGGCAACCAGAGTTTTTGACGGAATTAAATTCTTTTAACAACTTTTGAAGAACTTCACCCAAGGAACATCCCTGCAAAGTTTCAGCTTGATTGGCCCACTGGTTAAGGAGGAGAAGATTTTTAAAGAAATTGTGGACGGATGGACAGACGGACAGATGGACGGACAACTACCGATCACAATAGCTCATCTCGCACTTTGTGCTCAGGTGAGCTAAAAATTAGTTAGGTAGTTGGCTAAACCTCAAAGCTTATCAGACAATAAATATTAAGACAGGTCCAAATTGGAAGAAGTTGCATTTGATAATTTCAAGTTGCTAGAATTTCAAGTATCTCTATACTTCAGGGTAGAAAACAATATTGAAAATACAGAAAAAGTGTGATTCTATGAAAGGTACATTAGAGGCACAGGAAGAAGGAATGACTTATTTTCTAACATTTTTTTCCATGAAAGTATTGAAGACAGTTTAACCTACCTTATCTATCCAGTGTAATTTTCCTATAATTTTCAACGAAGATAACACCCACCATGAGTAACAAACATCAGGAAGTTTTTCTGGTCGACCTGGAAATGATGAACGTAAAAAGTTGTTTTGACACATTCCCACTCAACATAATTTCAGACTGGTCCAAATTTAGAGAAGCTGCAGTCAGCAATTTCAAGTTGATGGAATTTTATACAAACAATTTCTTTTATTTTCCACAATGTTTTCCAAAGCTATTTTCTTGAGAGCGTAAAAAGGAGGGACTGTGTTGGAATGGGCTCAATTGTTTCTTTTAATTTTCTTTTCAGACTTATTACTTGGACCTTAGACTTTTATGAATTAATGGATCAAACAGATTTTATCAGCAACTAGACACTGGATGGGGAGTGTCGATGCATGTTTCTAAATTGATATGCAGAGCCAAAAGTACCACATGTTTTTCTATATAAAGTCATTTGAGATATCATGTTTATTAGATGGTCAGTTTGTATGGAGTAATAACACATGAACAACTGACTGACTCCACTGGCCCTACCTACTGACTCAAATAGGATGTTCTACTTCAATATTAAATGATGTTATTTTGCAAAATTTATGGCCAGTAATGTGAAACATAAAAGGAATAGTTGGTTGGTGACCTAATCATCATAACTACAGCTTGATTAAGCTACAGTTACGATATTTGATTTGCCAAATCAATGAAAATGCTTCAAATGAATGTCGGCCAATGTTGAAGTTCTAATTTCACTTCCGGGCTAAATGAATTATATCTCTGGTCAATTGATGCTGCAATTGGTCCATTCTCCAGTTACTGATGGATAAATCAACTTATTCCTGATTTTGCCAGCTTGGTCAGTATAGTACTCATAGTCAAACCTTTAGATTGCAAAGTTAGCCCTTGCTGATCCAATTACAAGCTAATTGTCTTTCAGAGGAGATGATAAACCCTGGCCCAGTGTGAAGGGGTAATACCCTGAGCATGTTAAAGAACAGGACCATGCTCCCAAAAGTTCTTTCCTGAATCTTTTCACTATCCAATACTAGAGCTGTCGCCCTCAAGGGCTGACGAGAATACCCCCACACCGCTAAAAAGGCTTTTCTATGAAGGAGTGGAATTTAAAGGGGCATTTTCAACCCCTTTTTGAGTAGGAGTGGAAAAGTAGCAATTGTGTATGTAATTATGTTTTCAGCTTCTCCCCCCCCCTCCATCCCCGTTTCCCCCCCCCCCCCCCCCGATCGCGTCTTTCTTTTGCAAGTCTCACTCTCCAACACTTCTGGCCTTGAAAGCTATGTACCAAGTATTAGAGAGGACGGAATTGTTCAGTTAATTGTTAATTGTAAATGACTTACAGCGTTTTGATGTCAAACATGTATATATATATACAAGATGATGTTACTTACCAAATTTGGTAACTCCCCTTATGGTTACTGAGTTTTGCAATTTTAAATTTTGACTACTGCCCCCCCCCCCATTAAAAAGTCAAAAATGGCATAACTCTGAAACTAACGACTGGATCAAGATGAAAATTGCAGGTGCACAACTTCATATGATAGGAAACAACCTGATAAAATTTCAGCAAAATTGGTCAAAAAATGTGGGAGGAGAAGAGGACACAAAATTATGTCTCCCCCCCCCCCATTAAAAAGTTCAAAATGGCATAACTCTGAAACTAACGACTGGATCAAGATGAAAATTGCAGGTGCACAACTTCATATGATAGGAAACAACCTGATAAAATTTCAGCAAAATTGGTCAAAAAATGTGGGAGGAGAAGAGGACACAAAATTATGTCCCCCCCCCCCATTAAAAAGTTCAAAATGGCATAACTCTGAAACTAACGACTGGATCAAGATGAAAATTGCAGGTGCACAATTTCATATGATAGGAAACAACCTGATTAAATTTCAGCAAAATTGGTCAAAAAATGTGGGAGGAGAAGAGGACACAAAATTATGTCCCCCCCCCCATTAAAAAGTTCAAAATGGCATAACTCTGAAACTAACGACTGGATCAAGATGAAAATTGCAGGTGCACAATTTCATATGATAGGAAACAACCTGATTAAATTTCAGCAAAATTGGTAAAAAAATGTGGGAGGAGAAGAGGACACAAAATTATGTCCACGGACCCCCATTTAAAAAGTTCAAAATGGCATAACTCTGAAACTAATGACTGGATGAAGATGAAAATTGCAGGTGCACAACTTCATATGATAGGAAACAACCTGATAAAATTTCAGCAAAATTGGTCAAAAAATGTGGGAGGAGAAGAGGACACAAAATTATGTCCACGGACGGACGGACGGACAGACAGACGGACGGACGGACGGACAACCTGATTCCAGTATACCCCCCCCATAACTTCGTTGTGGGGGGTATAATAACAACTTTTTATCTCATGGCATCAGTAATATGGGTCTATGGTTACAATCATAAATAAATAAACAAAAGCATCCGTTACTATTTATAACCAGAACTTCACTAGGGCTCTAAATGTCTAAATATTCTTGTTTATTTCATTTATGACAGAGAAAATCAATTAGAAAGTAGAAAATACACAAACCATTAAGGCCCCCTGAGGGTAACTGTCTTTCGCACAACCACCAGCCCAACATATCAGCATTGACGGCATGCAGTCTGCCTAGAATGGCTAACATTCCTACACAACAATAGATCTGTAATAAAGGACTGATTGATTGAATTGGGTTTAACACCACTTTAACAGTATATCAGTCATATTGCTGGGGCTGGAGAATATAACCATGGTTTCCTGGTATGTATTTCTCACACCAGTACTACCACTACATCCTTTCCAAGCCTCCAGCTGCTCATCCAATTAAAGTTTACATTTATCCACCCATTGGTGAGAGGCCAATGTCAGATAAGATATTTGCTGTGGCCGGGGATCAAACCTGGGACCCCATGACTAGGACTTCTACACGCTACTACTGCCCTATGGCCACGACCAGTAATAAAGGAATCATGCCTTAACCACATTCCCACACAACAAAATATTAGACTGGTTCAAATTGAAAGAAGATGACGACGACAGTATTAGGTTGGTAGAATTCAAAAATTCTTTAGTCACTTAGGGTGGAAAAAATTGTGGATAATGAAGAAATTTTTTAGTACAAGCAATTTCTTCATTATCCACAATGTTTTTTCTTGAGAGGAGTGATTGTGTGGGAATGAGATAAAAACAAAGATATTGATGATTTCATCTTCTTAGAGTTGTCTTCTGCAACTCTTTTCAATTGGGTTCAGTGTAAAATTTTGCCAACTGGGAATGGTTTAATTATCAGAAATAAAATAAGGCTTCTGGATAAAAGTAGTGACTTTATTGCATTGTGTACCTCAGATACTCATACCAAGCATTTTTGTTAATTTGGATACCTAAACATCATAACTAAACCTTTTTTAAGTATAGGTCACTGACCAACATATTGTTTTTTTCTATGCTCATGACCATAAATTTAGCAAACTAACATCATTTGATATCGGATTCAAACTATCATATCAGGGGTCAAAGGGTGGACCCAGTAATCTATCAAATGATGCATCACTGGCCTCTCCCCTTGACTCAGCTGGCCACACCCTCTGACTCCACATATAGTTCATATTTGATTAAAAACTCCATTATTTTGCAAAATTTATGGCCAGTAAAATGTAACAATCAAAGGCCTGAACGGCCTCAAATGCAGTCAGGACTGTATATTAACAATTTGTATGATAGTTGAAGTCATTCTCTGAATTGTCTGTTAAGTTTTCCTTATTATGAAATCATATTTGAAGACTTCTATCTCCCCCCCCCCCCCAACCAACCACCCTGACAGAATCCCAACCATGTTTTCTCGCACATAACTGACTTGATCAACAGTGTAAAATACAAGATGGATAGTTTAAAGAGCATCACCCTCTAATATTTCGAAAGATAACAACTGTAGTTACCAGATTTTAGCAGAAACCGACAAAAACCAGTGTGTGGAGAATTATTAAGTTCTACCCGTACATTCCCGGTCTATCGGAATTGAATAATCCGTAATTCTCTACAGGTCTACAAATTGTGGTTCTCTTTCGGTCCACCCCAATATTTATAAACTAGAATTTTCACCTGAGACATGTTTTATTATTATTGATAGTTGTCTGAATTAATCTAATTGAATTTAGATTTACACCGCTTAAATATTTCCATTCTTAGACAGAAGGGATAAAATCTAAGTATCCCGCATAGTGACGTCTCCTTGGAAACCGACGAGTTGTTGAACACCTGGGATTACTGAAGCGTTGAGAAAACGTCACGTGGATCTACCTTCGAATCTCTTTCGTGGTAATGGACTTGGTCAAATTTCTTAACCATTGTTAAAAATACGGTAACAATAAATCAACAAAGAACTCTATTTTATGAATCTGGAATTTACACCGAACAGATGCACATGTACAAAACTGGATTACACTTTGTAGCTGGTAACTTTTAAAATCGTAAGAATGAAGGTTATAATAATCGAAAAAATCCGAAACAGCTGAATGTCTAGTTTCACTTTCAATTATGTCCAAGATCAACGAATCATTAAAACACCGAGGCCTACCATACCCATTTTTTGTTAAATGAAATCCGTAATGATGGTAAGTTCAGGCAGTCAATTAAATGATATCAGAGATATAAATTTTCATTATTCTATGTCTCTGGTGATGTAAACTTTTGACATAACAACAAACCTGGAGGATTCCCTCTATGGAGCGGCCTGGATGCAACACTGTTTAAGATGGTATAAATAGATGTACCTGTAGAGGTGGTGACCTTAATCACTGCGCAAGGTCAGTGATTCAGCTTTTCGCTGTCATTCTTTATGAATGGGCTTACATTTTCAGATAGTATACTACAAGAAATTATGAATCAATTCACAAGCAAGGAAAAAAATTTCAGGTTGTTGTCAAGTTCCTAGAAGCAAAGAATGAATTTGGGCGATTCCTAGATTACAGTCAGTATCCTGACTGCAATAAAAAAGTAAATGGTTGGTTAGTGACTTAAACGTCGTAACCATAGCTTGAATAATTGTAGTTATGTTTAAGTGGCCAAACAATCTAAATGCTTCACATAAATGTCGACAAATATTGGCATTCAAAGTTCACTTCCAGTCTAAATCAATGATTTGATTGGTGGATTGCTTCTTTGAATGACAGCTACTATCTGTCAATTATATGAAATAAAGATCAACCTGCTCTCACCTGTCCAGAATGAGATTCACTACCCGGTCTACAACCAAATCCTCCATCAAAATTCATGGTGGATAAAACAAACTCTGCTGCTTTGTCTGTGTTAATGGCATCCAGTCTACCTAGTAACGCTAAACATGCTACGGCACAAAATGAAAATCTTGTGTCAACCTCACCTAGAAAAAGAAATGATGGTTATTACATCACTTAGGTCTGAAATCACCAGATAGTTGGATGTACAAGTCTAATCAAAACTTTCCTTTACAGGGCTCTAATTGGGCAATTCACCCTTTGCCAGATGACGAAATTTTAGACTAGTCCAAAATCAAAGCTGCAGCTGACAATTTGCGCTTTTAACAAGCAATTTCTTCATTTTCCTCATTGTCATCCAAAGCTTTTTTCTTAGGGGCGTCATCATGTGGGAAAAGGTTAATCTAGTTATGCTTCATGCCAATATGAATGCTCTTGGATGTATAGTTTTAGACATGATGATTTTGAAAGTTGCTCTAAATGAGCAACCAGAATTCAAATTTTAACAACTTTAAAAACCCAAAAAGAGAGGAGAAGATGTTTCAAGGAATTGTTTAGGGAAGATAAATGGACATGAGATGAACAATGACCACTTTGAGGATAAAGTGAATTAAAAATAAGTACAACTTCGAGAAGAAAAAACTATTTAAAAGATATGTTTGTGAATCACTTATTCCTGGGCACTGTCAAGTTTTTTGGAAATAGTTTTTCAAATCTGTTTGTTTGTTTTTGTTTGAATGGGGTTTTACGCCGCTTTCAACAATCTTTCAGTTATATTGTGGTGGCTGGAGCACCTAACAATGGAATCCTGGTATTTCTCACACCAGTACTACCATTACATCCTTTCCTAGCCTCAAGCTGCTATTCCACATAGGTCTACGATTATCGACCCATTGGTGAGAGACAAATAGTCGGAAAGGATTAGTGCTGCCGTTGGTGATCGAACCTGGGACCTCAAGATTGACAGTCCGACGCGCTACCAACTGTGCTATGACAGCGGCTTTTGAAATCTGACCATGACCTTGTTGTATGACTTTAACCCATTACCACACAATGACGTTTTTGACACCCTTGAGAAATATTAGCATGAAAGACTTTGTGGGAAAAAAAGAAATTGCTTGTTACAAGCATTACTCCTTTTCACACAATATTTCCTACTCTTTTTTGGTGAAATTTTCCAACTTTAGCTCATTATGAAATGTTGTCTGCAACTTCTTTTTATTTGGTTTGGTTTAGTTTGATTGTGGTTTAGCGCAACCTTTAACTGTATTTCAGTCATATTGCGGTGTCTTGAGCACCTGACAATGGATTCCTGGTATTTCTAACACCAATTCTACCAATACATCTTTTCTTAGCCTACAACTGCTTATCCCAGTTAGGTTTACATTTATCGACCCATTGGCAGGAGACAAATGTCAAAAAGGATATTTGCTGCGACCAGGATCCTGGATCTCATGATTGAGAGTCTTATGCACTACAAACAGCACTATGACCGGGGCCCTCTTTCAATTTGGATCAGTATGAAATTTTGTTGGCTTTAACCCTTTCCTGTTTTAAATTTCTTTATACCTGTCCAAATTCAAAGGTTTAGCAGACGAAAAAATACAGTGGATTTAATTTGAAAAATAAGCATTCAGTGGGGTAGAAGATATTTGTGGAAAAAGAAGAAATTGCTTGTTACAAGCAATTTCTTCTTTTCCACAATGTTTTTTCAAATACAAAATCACAAGGACGTAAAAAACAGTGATTGAACAGGAAAGGGTTAAAGCAGTTGTTGATGAACATATATGTGCTCTTTATCTTTTAAAGTTTAATTTACAGATAATTTATCTTCTACAGACAGACAATTGGAATGTCTAGTGTATGGTTCTTGCCTGATTGAGGCATTTTTCAGAAGACTGATATAAGTGACTAATCATGGCTGTCAATCATAGAACCAATTGACCGATCATATTCAGCCCAGAATAGAGCTTTGAACTTCGACATTGGCCATCATTTTTGTGAAACATTTTTGTTGGTTTGGTGACTTATTCATTCTTTAGTTATGATGTTTAGGTCACCAATCAATAATTCTACTTTTTTCTTACATGCTACTGGCCATAACTTTTTTTCAAAATAACACCATTTAAAATCAAAGTGGGACTTCCTGTCAGTGTCAGTGGGTGTGGCCATAGAAGTAACTAAGCGGGGCCAGCGATTGGTCAGTTGAAAGATTGTTGGCCATGCTAACTAACTCTGATATGGCAATTTGAATGAGATTGAAGAATGTGTTGCTGAGGCATGAAATAAAAGGCAGATCATTTGTTGGCAAACTAAATATCGTATAACTACAGCTTGATTGAACTGTAGTTACAAAATTTAGGTCATCAATCAATGGACTGAAAGTTAGACCACACTAAAGGTGTTAAAGAAATACAAATCCTCAGAGCTGGATGATAACAATCTTTAAAGTGTTGAGTCCTTTTTAGTTGTTTAAAATTGAAATATGAGAGTACTGTAGGAATAACTGTCTTAGGGTTTTCTGACAATTTATTGAGCAGCATAAACTTAATTCAATGTATGCAGTTATCAGAGGATTGGCTGTAAGGTGCTGGGTAAATAACAAACCTCACTTTAAAAGTGACAGAATTCAAATGAAAATGAATTCAGGTTTACCACCCTTGATATTAGAGTTTACACTTCCATTTTTCAAGAAAATGTTTTTTTTACAACATAAGCAAAGAAACTTGTCTCTCAAAAAAAAAAAGTTATTGAAACTGAGAACCGACCCCACTTATCTCCATAAAAACTTCCATCTTCTTGCTGCAGGTTTTTCACAAAGTCAACAACTTTATCAACATTGATACTGTCTTGAGAGTCAAACAAGGTTACAATCTGAAAAAGATTTAGAACTCTTCTCCTTAAGAAGCAATTTCTCTGTCCCTCACATTATCTTTTATTGATTTGGCTTCTATTCGACAATTTCAGTTTGATAACCAATTCCAAAACAATCCCGCTTTATCACGAACTTCAAGAAAAAGGCTTTGGAAAACGTTATAGATCATTTAGAAATTATTTGTGACATGCAATTTCATCATTATCCACAATTTTTTCTATCCCAAAAAGATGACAACTTTCAAAATTCAAGCAACTAAAATTGTCATATGTAACATCTTTGAATTTGAACAGGTCTTAAATGAACAGATGTCTTGGTTTACTAAATAAAAGCCTTTCAGATCTGAACAATGGACCACATGTATGAGGTATAATCATGAAATACATATATAAGGTAAGGAAATATATAAGCAGGTCAAAGGTCATATGGTGAAAGGGTATGACCTGGAGAGGTCTTACAATGAATATGATCAATTCATACAAAATATAATGTATGTTTGAATAAAGAAAATTACTTTTAATAGGTCAAATGTCAAGCTCACTAGACTGGACTTAAAATGAAATCCTTACAATTATATATGACCTGAAAGGCTTCTGTTAACCCATTCCCAGAAGGCGAAATTTTAGACCACGCCGTTGCTGATAACAATTTAAACTTTTTGATAATTTAGATTTTTTTCAACTTTCTAGGTAGAAAACATTGTGACAGCAAGCGATTTCTTTATTTTACAGAATGCTTTCCCAGTTGTTTTTCTCTGAGAGGGGGGAGGGGTCCAAAAGGGTCATTTTGTGGGAATGGGTTAAAGATAAAATCATGAACTATATATAAAGTTTATCAAAATAATAGCAAATTCTCATATGAAGGTCAAAAGTCAAAGTCAAGTGCAACTAAGTGAAACCCTTACCTGATGGAGTTCTGTATGGAATATATAGAGGATAACCTTTTGTTCCAGTGTAAGATCGATTTATCTTTCATTGAGTGAACAACGGAAGATATATGTACATATATTTTCAAAAGATTAGAAATATAGCTTTTGTTATTCATGAAAGATATATCAATCTTACAGGAAAGATAAAAAATATTCTATTTCTTTTTCAAAGCTTTTGTGTAATATTGATTTGAAGCAAATTTTCATAAGGCCACTTTTCCCATTACTTTTAAGAATTGACCCACTTCCAAAAAGAAAATCCTTATGATTGTACAATCATTGTGAAAGTTTTCAGAAAGTACAATTCAATCATCTGACTTCATGGCAATAACAAGAAATGGTTAACAGGTCAACAAACAGAAAGACAAACAGTTGGGCAAGAAACATGCAACCGTATTGGCTTGTCTAGATTTGGACCAGCAGTGGTAAAAAGAAAGATTAGCTGAATTTCATAGGAGCAAAATTATCACTAAAGATATAAACCCATTACCAAATAACTAAAATTTAGATCTGTCCAAATTGAAAGAAGTTGCAGACGACAATTTTAAGATGAGCAACTTTTTTTTAATTTTTTGGTCTTTCAGGATAAAAAAGCATTGCGGACATTGAAGGAATTGCTTGTTACAGGTCATCTATTCACTGTCCATAACATTTTCCAAACTACAATGTATTTTCTTGAGGTGTATAGAAAAGCAAGACTATGTGGGAATGGGTTAACAAGAAATGTCTTAGAAATTCATCATCTTTTGTATAACATAGTAATGCCCTGTCCAATGATGTTTCTTCTTGGTTTGTACAAGAATTGTCAACCCATCACATTCCATATGATATTCCTAGTTTATTTGGGAAATAAAAGCTTCGATATGTTACCTGAACAGCACTCAAGGAATATAGCAGATGAGGATCATGTCCAATACTAGCCCCAAATCCTCCACAGTCATGCTGGCACTGTTGTACAAACTCTAACACCTCCTCCTTGTTCATGCGGTCCAACTGACTTACAAGATCCATTACTGTCAATCCCCAGTACATTCCATTCATACGTAGATACTCTGTCATACAATATTCCTAATAACATGGAGAAAGCAACTATGAATATTATTGCTTAACCCATTCCAACACAGCAAAATTTTAGACTGGTCCAAATTGAAAGCTGCAGACAACAATTTCAAGTTGATGGAATTTTGAATTTTTTCATCTTTTTGGATAGAAAACATTGTGGATAATGAAGAAATTGCTTGATACAAGCAATTTCTTCATTTTCCACAATGTTTTCCAAAGTTTTTTTCCTGTGGGGCGTAAAAAGGAGGGATTGAGTTGGAATGGGTCTTAAATAATTTTCAAACAGTTGTAAATCTACTCAATCCATTCCCACATAAACCCACTTTTTGACACTCCTCAAGAAAAGGCTTGGGAAAACATTGTGGAAATTGAGGATATTGCTTATCATAGACAATTTCTTCTTCATCCATATTTTCTAACCTAAAGACAATGATTTTTAAGGTTTTGTGAGCTTACAGGGAGGTATTGATATTTCTGAAATCTGGATAAGAATTAATACTTAAATATGAGTAAGGTATCATCTTCACAGTATTTTGAAAGCTTAAAGTGGCTTTTTCATGATCATCTAGGAAAGGTTCAGCAGAAATCAACATTCGCTTGTCAACACTGCATAGATAAGTGTCTATATATAAAATCTTTCAACGGTTTCAGACTGATCTTTACAAAATCAACAAGAGCCATGTTGGACATGACCATCCCCCGACATAAAAGCTTGATAGTAAACTGAAGCAATAACTCCAAAATTATGCAAGTAAGAGTTGTGGTTCTTGTGCACTGCACTTCTCCTCAAAGAGATCTATCCACCTATGAAGTTTCAAATTGGTAGCAATTATACTTTCAGGGATTTGCTTCGGACAAAATGTAAGTGTTTAAAACAACAAAGGGCAATAACTCAAAAATTATGAAAGCAAGAGTTGTGGTTCTTGTGCACTGCACTTCTCCTCAATGAGATCTATCGACCTATGAAGTTTCAAGCTGATAGAAACTATACTTTCAGGTAAATGCTCCGGACAAGTTTAGTGACAGAAGGACAGAATGACAGAAGGACGGAATAACGGACGGAGACCATTACTATATCCCCTTCGCCGAAAGGCAATGATAAAAACCGGCTAGCCAAAAATAAACTCTTATTGACGTCATGATGATGTTAGTTTTAGAGAATTCAGACTGAATGTGTGATATCAACGATTATATGGACCATGTTCAAGTCTCAAAATTCATTGCAACTGTTTCTGTGTAATCTATAAATAGATTAATAGCCTATTAGGGAAATACCCTATTTTATGTTGTTAAGCAACCTCTGATCTCTTGCAAAACTACTTTTCAGTATACTGTATCAAGTTATTCATTAGATGTCAATGTCTTTGGTCCCATTGAAATGACGACCAGTAGCCCATAATGGCCCAAAGAAGTTCTAGACCTACAAAAATAGTTTGTAATTTTGATAATTTCACTGTATCTTTTTTTTAAGAAATCATCATGTGTTAATCCACTGAGAAATCTTGTTAATCCATCATAATCTTTAATCCTTTCCTCTCTGGCAAATTTTAGACCTGTCCAAATTCAAAGGTTTTGCAGACAAAAATTTGAAGTGGATTTCATTTGAAAAATAACCATTCAGTAGGGTAGAAAATATTGTGGAAAAAGAAGAAATTGCTTATTACAAGCAATTTCTTCTTTTTCAACAATGTTTTCTCAAATATGAAATCACAGGGACGTGATATCCAGGGATAGAGCAGGAAATAGTTAGAGAATGCATTTTCTTCTTTTTCACATATATAATGTGAGCCATCAATCTAAAAGGAACCTCATTGGAAGTGCACAAAGTATTGACTTCACTGACTGACCAGGGGCAAAAGTTTTTGGTCTTTTATGCTTTTCTGAATTTAAAATTGTCATTCTAAATTATTTTAAATCTATTTTCAGAATACTTTCTTGATTAACCTTTCCTCAATTATATCTCTTTTTCAAATATTTGTTTAATTAAGTAGGCATTTCGGGGGATGGATCACATTTTTGAAGGTTTAATGGCATCAATCATGCCTTTATCAAAGACAAAATACTTACATAGTCATCTTTCTTAGCACCATATGCAGCTATGTAATCTGCATGTTTCTGTACAAGTAAAGTCTTTGGAGCATTCTCAGAAATTGTTACATCTTTTATAGGAGTACCCTGAAAGAAATGGTTTCAACATATTTTTGTTAGTGGTTGCTTTATTTAAGAAATGTAGAGAATATTTTTGTTTTCATTCTGGCATGAACCTAAAAACTTAATCATGCTGTATAATTACACAAAATGGATTCAATTCATACATTATGTGATTAAGTTTTACATTCATACCTCAATAAAGACAAAAAAATTCTCTTCATGTCATAAAATTCAATGCCATGAAGCAGAACAAATCAAATATTTTACTTGTTTTGAGTAATATTTTATGTATCTACTTAGCACCCATGCATATAGAACAGTTGCATGCTCAAAACTTTGTTCATGAAAGTATGAAATAAAATTCAGCCAATCAAAGAACTAGCATCTTGATAGAGTAAACAAAATATAAATTATTGAAACATATTCAATTCAATTTTATTATGTCATCTTGTCAAGAACTGTTAATCAACATGTGTCTTTCTGACTAAAATTATTCTTCAGAATTTCTATAAAATCAAGGGACTGAAAGCAGTGAAAGATTAATGTTCTGGTCGATATATATTTTTTTAATTAACTTTGTGAATAGCTCTGGCTTAAAGAAGTAGTGTAGACTAGGATCAGACATTATGTGCAGGTTGATCTTAGTCTAGAGCCACAATTTTTCAGTGGCTGGAGTACCTAACAATGAATTCCTAGTATATTGGTTATACAGTAGACGAACGTTTTGGCCACACAGTTGTTATTTTAGTCATTTTGATAATATAATTCATATTTTTTTAGCATTATTTTTTTTTGAATTTGATGCTTTTTTGTTCACTCAGTTATTCAAAAAGACCTATCCTTTCTGCCAACAAAATTGATCTATAATTATGTATAAAGAATAGAATAATAAATCCACTTTTTTACTATATTATATAATAGAATAGAATCTTACTAGTCTTTAAAAAAATGTAATGAAGGGTTCTTTTCACCTTCACCAGATAACAAAATTTAAGATTTGTCCAATTTCAAAGTACTTGCAGATAAAATTTAATGAAATTTTGAAAATCCTTTGACTTTTTTCGGAAGAAGGCATTGTGGAAAATGAAGAAAGGATACATCTTTTAGTAAAAGCCAGAATTGAAAAAGAAATCCATATATAAACATCATTCAAATATTTGGCCAAAAGTTTATAAATTTTAAAACAAATTGCCCTCCTTTTCTCACACAATTTTGTTCATGGCATAATATTTTTTGCCTTGCTATTTCACTTCTGAAGTTGATAAAACTTAATGATGAAGAAAAGAATGGTCACATTTATCAATATTTCCATTTAATTGATATTAGGCCAAAAGGTCCTACCTTGAAAAATATTGTGGCCAAAATGTCTGTGACCAAACGAACATGGCCAAAACGTCCTACACAGTTAACCTGTTCCCACTCAAGAAAAATTTAGACTGGTCCAAATTGGAAGGAGTTACAGACAACATTTTAAAGTTTATGGAATTTCAGATATTTTCCACTTTCTTAGTCGAAAAAACCGTGGAAAATGAAGAAATTGCTTGTAACAAGCAATTTCTTCATTTTATACAATGTTTTCTCAATTGCTTTTCTTGAGGGGCGTCATTATGTGGGAATGGGTTAAACTATAACAACTTAAAATATTACACTATTTCAATCTTTTTGTTTGAGTAGTTAACAATCTAAATTCACTGATCACTGTAGCTGCAGTAACAAAGCCCTCTCATTAACATGCTGATGGAGTTAGCCTTTTGACATTCAGTTTTTTAAATTAACCCTTGTCATGCTGAACCTGGAATATTTCAGTTTTGTCAGGAGGTGTAGACTAAGATCAGACTGCACTTATGTGCAGGCTGATCTTAGTCTATACTCCTGCTTGTACTGCTACTGCGAGAGTTGTTTATAAAGTTGATTTCTAAAAGAAATTTTGATTTTTGAACAACAAGTTCTATCAGTGCTTTCAGCCCTTTGATTTGACATCAAGTCAGCAAGGTAATTTATACAGCATGACAAGGGTTAAGAACTTTTCTATTTTGTTTTAAACAAGCCAACACCACCTAGACTTTTAATATCCTTAAGGGATTAATGAGTGTAATGATTTATTTTGACAAATTATAAAACAATGTGATGAAAACCTTGTAATAAGAATTTGATGTAGAATTTCATTATTTCATTTAGCAAGACAGGTGTCGTAACTAATATTTATCCGATTTCCGGTATAGTCCAACTCCGCATTTTCGCGGACGTCTCATTTTCGCGGTAGTCGGAAGATCTCGTGTTTTTTCTTAACACGCTCTCTGCCGGTTGTTTACTTATGCAAATTTTGTAAACAAAGTACACATTCTCTGTCAAACTTGAAGAAAAAAAACAATGTATGGTATTTCGGTAAGAAATTTATAAAAAAGTATACCCATGCAAAATCAACAAAAAAATACTGAAAATAAGTTGAATTTAGCTATTTGTCTTTTTAATCTTAAAATAATTGATGTTACTCCCTTTAAAAGAAATGTTACTTTAGAACTAATTGCTGTTTGTGATTTGAAAGATAATTAGTGGTACTACATGATTTATGATACATACAGGCCACAATATTAAGGCATTTCCAACATCCGCGAAAATATGACGTCACGATTTAAAATGGCGACCTTGACACTGTCAGCATGTCAAGGTAATCTTGTCTAGCAGTTTAACAGCAAAATCATTAACCTTGTTGCCGATTGATTGATTAGAGAATAAGGTTATGTTGTATGACATCTTTTATTTTCATTTGTCTTTTATTTCAAGTTGGTTCTTTGTTGATTAAGTTGTGCCGCGAATATACGACGAGCCAGGCTACTATCCGAATGTTCAACTAGTTTAAACGTCTCCCGAAACACCAAAGTAACACCTGAAAATTTCGTGTTTCAGTTAAATTCATTTATAAATGTCCAAGATACAAATGTTTTAGCCATAGTGCTATTTCATACCATTTAGAATTCTTTGTAAGGAAAGGAAACACTAGACAAGTTGTTGTTGTTGTAATTTAGATACACCTGCTTTAGATAATTTCAAGAGATAGAATATTTCTATAAAAAGAGCAACAGGTAATGTTTTGATTGGAAAGTTTATATTTTAATTTAAATGCATTAATTATACAATGAAATCTATTCATATAGGGTTCTTTGAGAATTTATGGACATCTTTTCGAATAGAAATAATGTATGAATTTTGGATTTATGAAACATTTTATTTTTGAATATTACAAATCAAGTTTCTTATATCATGTGACAGTTAAAATGGCGATTCAGAAGTCTTTGTTGGTATTGTTTATTTATGTTTATTGCTGTCTAAATGTGAATGGGACCGTGGTAAGTTCTTCCCCTTGTTGATATTCATAAGTTAGTCATTTCTGTGCACAATTTGTCTTTTCATGACAGCCCCCACTTAATCATCTAGCTGTCTCTTTTACAAGTGTGGGGAAGTTTACAAGTTGACAGCTACTTTACATAATCATAGAATTCAAGTTTGATTTAAAGGGTAAAGTTTGCACTAACTGAATCCTGTCATACTAAAAAGTAGACCTGAATAATACACACAAACACTGCTGAGGTTTGGAAATGTCCAGAAAGCTTAAAGAAGTGGGGATAGTTTACAAAATTGATAATTTGACTCTGTGAACTAAACTGAAAGTAACATACATTCAATTAAAATAAAGTGGTCTCGCGTTTCCTGGAGCTTTATCACACCTTTCTGTCCCAGTCCATCTTCTCCGATTTTCTTGTTGATTATTACTGCACTAACTCCAGCTCGTGTTGGCTTGATGGCTCAAGCAGTAATCCCTCACAAACTGGTTTTACTGCATTCACTCAAGGTAGGGGCTGGCACCTTTTTGAAATCTATTGTTTTGTTAAAAAAATTAATGAACAGTGCATGTTAAAAAATTCATGCATTGTAAAGAATATCCTTTAGGCCTAGTTCACAGGTTTTTAACAAATTTGATAACTTGATTTCAAACCTTTCTGACCTCACCATATTATCATTTCAATGTATTGATGAAAGGAACCCATGGAAAACATTGTCAGAAATGAAGAAATGACTTGTAACAGTGACTGTCTTTTAATTGGTTAAGTCTAAAATTTTGTCGTTTATGGATAGAAAACATTGTAAGAAAGGAAGAAATTGGTTGGAATTGCTCTCTTCAAATTAGGAATGCCTAAGTTTTTGTTGTTTTGTTGTTTTAATTGTCAAGCCAATGATCGGTCCTGTGAATCCTTGAGTCATCACAAGACCACTATATAAAAGAATAAAAGATTTGTAACAAATTGTGTAATAAAAATTACACTATTTTTGCATACATACACTGGTCATAGAGATCCAAATTCAGTCTCCCATTGTCAAATACCTTACCAATATAAAATCCAAGGATCAATGTCAATCTTGTGGCATTGTTGAAACAGACTGGAAAAAGTATAATGAGTTATTTCCTATCTCTTATATATAATTTGTATTTCTTTGGCAAATTTTTTAAAAACTGCATTTATTTGACATGGATTTCTTACAATTTACACATTATTTGTATAACATGAGTTAACTGCACATGTTCAGAAATGAAACCAATCAAATATTGGTTACTGATCGAATACGGGAAACTTCCATGGAGGACCCTTTTTGCCTAATGGATCACTTATAACTACATTTCTATCTGCTTGAGTTTAATAGCTACATGGAATAACAGTTTTACATTTCTACATGTATTCTTGTTAACTGCAGCTAAATTAATGTTAGCCCAATGTCTCAGACGCTTTTTGAGGCCCTGAAGAAATATGTGTGTGGATCAGTCTAGAATAGTTGCATGTTAATGGGTTAATTCACATTGCCACTGATTTTGTGGGTTCTGTGTAAAAACTTCTATGAGTGTCTATATCTATTTAGGTATTTATGATATTTTTTTTGTCTGACTACTTGATTTGAAATTGAATGACATCACCATATTTAGAAACATATTAGTTGTTGTGCCTGAACTTATAAGAATGAAAAGCTTGTATTTTACTAGAAAAGTTATAGATATATAATAAATGGCTGTCATTATTCAGGTTGATACTGCTGTGAAGGAAGTACATGTTGTATTTATGAACCATTTAGGTAAGTTTTAATTATTATACAAAATAAATTGAAAGATAATATCCAACTTTTTAATTTTCTGTCTTTAAAAATAGCTGAAAGTATGATATTTTCTTGTGTTTGTCATAATGCAATCTTCACACATAGTTTCTTTTTCACCAAAATTTTTTTCTTCTTAGGAATTGATATTGTAAGTTTCAAACAACAGAAAATACAATTTTTGCATGAATAAATGAAAAACAGCAACAACCTAGATTTTCATGGATATACAAAAAAATTACAACTATATCAGTTTAATTAGTCTATTTCAACACATACAATCTCTCAGAAAATAGCTTATTGTCTTGTGTTGCAGGCCTTTTCTATAGCCTTTTTGGGGCTGTAATTTGACCCCCAAAACATATCTTTTTTTCACCAATTCCAGAGAAAAATACCTTTGAAACATTGGAATTTTCATATCTTTCAGTGTCCGTCATGATTAAGCCCAATTTATGACAAAAATAGTTGTAAGGCAGCTGTTATTATTCAGTTATTGAACTGTAAGTTTATAAGCAAGTATTAACATAAGCCAATAGTATTTTATTTGACTTTATCATTCTTCTAAATGTTTCCCTCTAAGGATTTTTTTCCTCTTGAAAGGACCCGCCATTCCCCATAACTTTGTTGGTTAACTCATTACAACATAGTGCTCCATTCAGAAATAATGCCATTAAGAAGGTTGTGAAAAAACTTTGAGAAAGGAAAACTTGCTTTCCAAATAGGTTCTTACTTGTTAGCTCACCTGATCACAATGTGCTCAAGGTAAACTACTCTGAACTAGCTGTAACTGTATTCCCTCTTCCGTCGTGTGTCAACATCTTGTGTGCACTCTAGAGGCCACAATGTTAGCTCAAACGTCTTGAAACTTAGCCAGATTGTTTGTATCAATGAAACCTTAGACAAATTCAATGTTGGGTCACATGGGGTCAAAAACTAGGTCACTAGGTCAAATCTTAAAAAAAAAACCAACCTTGTGAGAATGCTGGAGGTCATACATCTACCTCAAATGTCTTGATATATGGTCAGAATGTTTTTTCTACATAATATCTAAGTCAACCTGATATTGGGTCACATAGGGTAAAAAAACTAGGTCATTAAGTCAAATTTTAGAAATAACCTTGTCTGTACTCTAGAAGCCACAATTTTGGCTAAAATGTCTTGAAACTTGGTCAGAATGTTTGTCTCAATGAAACCTTGAACAGGTTCAATATTTGATCACATTGGGCCAAAGACTATGGGCTTTCTAGAGGTCACTTTTTTGTCTCAAATGCATTGATGTTTGGTCAGAAAGTTAAAGTTTGTCTGCATTATATCTTGGTCAAGTGTGATTGTGGATCATACAGGGTAAAAAAACTGGCACTTGATCTTGATACATTTTGCCAATTTATTTACCTAGTATGTTATAAATATGTTAATCATAGATAATAATGCGGAAGCTACCTAACTTAGAGAGTAAGAAGGTAAAATAGTTCACTGACTTAGCCAGACTTTTAGAAATATCTCAATGATCAAGTGCCAGTGGTCAAAATCTATGTCACTTGGTCAAATTTTAGAGATAACAATGTTTGCACTTCTCAGTGCACATTTAGGGTCAAATAACTTGATATTTGGTCCAAATGTTTGGTATGTCTGCATAATATCTAGGCCATGTTCGGTATTGGGTCATGTGGGGTCAAAAACTAGGTTACTAGGTCAAATCTTAGAAATAACATTAAGTGCATTCTAGAGGCCACAATTTTAGCTCAAATGTCTTGAAACTTGGGTAGTATATTTGTCTTCATGAAACACCAGATTAGTACAATGTTGGGTCACATTGGGCAAAAACTAGGTCACTAGGTCAGATCTTAGAAATAACTTGTGTGCAATCTGTGGGTCACATTTTCACCTCATTTGTCTTGATATTTGGTCAGAATGTATGTCTTCATAATATCTCAGTCAAGTTTGATAATTAATCATGTTGGCTCCAAAACTAGGGCACTAGGTCAACTCTTATGGATAACCTTGTTAGAAAACTTTGTATGCACTCTAGTGGTAGCATTTTTGGCTGAGATGACTTGATATTTGTTCAGAGTATTTTTTTCCCATTAAAATCTCTGTCAAGGTATAATATATATTGGTTCACATGAAGTGAAAAACTAGGTAACTAGGTCTAATCTAAAGAAATTTTCTTTGCAATTTACATGCTACTTTTCTGGCACAAATACCTTGAAACTTTGTAAGAATGTTAATTCTTAATTTCTCAGACAAGATTTAATAGTGGATCTTTTTTGCCCAAAATTAGGTCAATAGAACTTTTTTACTTCAGCAATCAGCCACTCAGGTGAGCGCTTTAGGGCCAATGGCCCTCATGTTTTTCAATTTCAATCTTGTCATATTGTCATCTGCAACTTTTTTCAATTTTGACCAATCTGAAATATTGATATCTGGTAATGGGCTATCTCTTTTGCTCCTGATCTCATAGTATTGCTGCCTTGGCACCTTATATAAAAACTGGATATGATTTTAAGCAGCTAATTCTTGGATTATATCTTTTGAAGATGTTGGCTATGATGGCGTATCTCCAAAGATTGGATTTATTAATGTTGTCCTGAACACCTACTTTACAGAACATTTTCCTAGAGCTTTGAACCTATCAAAGCAACTGAAGTCTGAAGGTAAGTATCATATACTGACTGGTTGGAGATAGGATGCAATTTCTTTATGCCCCTGCATCGAAAGATCGGGGGCATATTGTTTTACTATTGTCCATCTATCCGTCTGTCTGTCATTCAGTTTCATCTGTCGGTCTGTCTGTCTGCAAAACTTAACCAAAAACTTAACATTGCCAATTACTACCATTCTATTCAAGATACAATGCTCATATTTGGCATGATGATACATCTCCATAGTGCGCATCTCCTCATGTCAAGGTCAAGGTCATGTGATAAGGTCAGGGTCATATTCCAAGGTCAAATGTTTAGTCGTGTTACGGGGGCATTGTGTTTCACAAACACATCTTGTTGAGTTTGAGAATAGTAAAACTTTAGATAAATTTGTGAATTAGCCCTTTCCTACACATTTTCACTTTTTATGACCTGTAACAAGAAGGGTTTGAAAGGGTTTGAAATTCATTCTAGAAAAAGAAGAAAGGGTTTGAAATTCATTCTAGAAAAAGAAGAAATTGCTTTGATAGCAACAAAGGAATGAATTGCTATGTTTTTGTTGAATGAATGCCTGATTATTTATTATCTTAGCTACTGCTGATGTCATTAATTCATTACCAGACACAAAAAATAAAGTAGTCCAAACTGAGAGAAGTTGTACACAACAATTTATATTCAATAAATAATAAAATTCTTTATCTTTTGGGATAGATTACATTATGAATAATGAAGAAATTGCTTCCATGTTTGTTCTTATTGATTCTGTCTAACAAGTCTCTTTATGGCCTAATATTGATTTGTTTGCATTTGTCATATAGTTGTATTTGTTCTGGGTTTTTTTGAATATCTAACCCTCAGTCAATGACAGACGAAAAAATCTTACTCAGAAATAATTAACCAAGCATGTCTGTCAATCAAGGAAGCAATCAACCAATCAGATCATTCATTCAGCCCAGAAATAAGCTTTGAACTCAGATATTGGCAACCATTTGTGTGAAACATTTTTGTTGGATTGGCAACTTAAAGGCTATCACTAAAGCTTATTAAATCTGTAGTTAAGATGTTTTGGTTGCCAACCAACCATTTAATTTTTTTGGCGCATGCTACTGGCTATGAATTTTGCAAAATAAGGCCATTTAACCCATTCCCACACAGTGACGCTTTTGGACGCCCCTAAAGACAAACACTTGGGAAAACATTGTGTAAAATGAAGAAATTGCTTGTTGCAAGCAATTTCTTCATTTTCCACAATGTTTTCTACCAAGAAAGTTGAAAAAATCTAAAATTTCATCAACTTTGAATTTTCGTCTGCAACTCCTTTCAATTTGGACCAGTCTAAAATTTTGTTGTGTGAGAACGGGTTAAAACGGAAGCTCAAATTCCTGTTGGAGTCAATAGAGTAAGTAGTTTAATAGCATTGAATGGAAAAAACAAAAGCTTTACGAACGTTGGTACCTTTTTGTATTTGACTATTTTGTGCGGAAGCATACAAAATTGCTGCGTGCTCAAAATTTTCCTCATGGAGTTAATGAATAATTTTTTTCGACCAGGGATTGGTCAATTAGATATCCTCTATAACTTCAGGTTATGAAGAGACATTTATATATACCACACACCCCTACCTAGTATGGATGTACATCAACTGTCCAGATAACTTTACGCTCAGTGGTGTCAAACTGAAAGTGAGTGTGACATGATTTCTTTTAACCCATTCCCTCACAATGCCCCCTTTTTTCAAGCATCTCAAGAAAAGAGTTTTGGGAAAACAATGTGAAAAATGAAGAAATTACTTGTTACAAGCAATTTCTTCAATTTCCACATTGTTTTCTCAATGATATTTAATGATACTTAATTGAAATTATCATCAGCAAATTCTTTGAATTTTGACTTGGCCAAAATTTTGTTTTGTGGTAATGGGTTAATCCATCATCAGCTGACAGAATTTTAGACATATACAAGTTGAAATAAGTTACAGATGACAATTCAAAGTGCACCAAATTTTGGAATGAAGCGTTCAATAGAAAACATTGTGAGAACAGAATCAATTGTTAGTTATAACCACAATATTTTCCAAAGCCACATACAGGGTTTGCACAGTTCAGGAAAAGTCATTGAAAACAGGTGTTGGAAAAATCCTAAAAACTTGTAAGTTTTGGTCTTATGGAAAAAACATGGAAATTTGTCCAAAATCATAGAAAAAATGAAAACTGTTAAGTAATTCATCTATGACAATATAGAATTTTAAAGTGAAATAAAGTATCTGAAGAAGAAGAAGTATTTTGCCTTTATGATTGGCTATAATGATATGAAAAGTTTTTCTTTTTTCTTTTCACACAATTATTTCCTGGTTGTTTTTTTCTTGATGGGCATCAAAAAGTGTCATTTTTGGGAATAGAATAAGGTTGAATATATGAAATTAGAAGTCAGTGAAACCTTTATTTTCATGGTCATATATTGCTATCATCTTTTAACAGTGCCCAAACATTGTGGAGAAATCAGAGTTCATCAGCGCTATACAGGATGGCACCATTTCCTACCACGCTGGTCCAATGAACATGCAGCCGGAGAACATGAACCAGATGTTGTTTGAGATGAGCCTGAACATTAGTCAGAACCTTGATACCATGTTGGGTATACAGAGGAAATACAGGACTCTCAGCCAGAGGGATGTACCAGGTACAGATTGTGGAATTATTCCAGTTCCTCATGACATATTAGGCTGGTACAAATTGAAAGATGTTGCAGATCACAATATTTTCAAGTTGGTTGAATTTAAAAGGTCAAGAAAACATTGTGGTTAATGAAGAAATTGCTTGTTACAAGCATTTTTGACACTGTACAAATGGTGTTTTTAAGTATTTTCTTTGGGGTGTGAAAAAGCAAGATTGAGTATTAATGGATTAACCCATTCCCCCACAATGATGCTTTTGGACAAAAATGCTTTTGAAAGCTTTGTTGAAAATAAGGAAATTTGCTTGTAACAAACAATTTTTTCATTATCCACAATATTTTCTAACCCAAAATACAAATATTTCTAAAGTTTGATCACTTAGAAATTGTCGGCTGCAACATCTTTGAATTTGGAGCAGTCTAAAATTTTGTCGTCTAGTATCAGGTTAAGGCAATTGATTATTTCAATGGGTTTAGGTGGTAGTACTGGTAGTTCAGCTGTCGATACTTCTTTTGAAAATTGATTTCATAAACAACTGTGGTTTCTTAAGGAGAGACAGGAGGTAAAGACTAAGATCAGACTGCACTTGTGTGCAGTCTGATCTTAGTCCATACCTCCAGCTATAACAGGAATATTCCTGGTTCAGCATGACAAGGGTTAACAGTGGTTTACCTAAGATGTAGTTATGATATTTAGGTTGTCCTGGAATGATTTGCAAAAACTTACATCATTTGATACCTCAGTCAAACTACCTTGTTCTGCACAAAATAGGTCCATTCAAAAAAGTATCAAAATTTGTAAATTTTTTGCTTTTTTCCTTCAATGCTATTACCGGTAACCCATTCCCACACAGTGAAATTTTGGACTTGTCCAAATTGAAAGAAGTTGCAGACAACAATTTAAAGTTAATGAAATTTTAGATTTTTTTTAACTTTCTGGGTAGAAAACATTGAGTAAAATGAAGAAATTGCTTGTCACATTTTAAACAATGTTTTCCTAATTGTTTTTCTTGTGGGGCGTCCAAAAGCGTCACTGAGTGGGAATGGGTTAAATTATGAGAAATGAAGAGAATATTTTTTGTTTTCCTGGAGGTATGTATCAAAAAATTAATCACACTTATGAGTGAAACCGCTTTGTATATTCATACAGCATGATTAGTTTTTCCTTTTCATACCTCCATGAAAACAAAAAATATTCTCCTCATCTCTTAATCCTTTCTTGTTCAATCCTGTGATTTTAAGTTGCCATGATTTTATACTTGAGAAAACATTGTGGAAAAAGAAGAAACTGCTTGTGATAAGCAATTTCTCCTTTTTCCACAATATTTTCTACCATATAGGATAGTTTCATTTCAAATTGCATCCGATTTTCATTAATGTCTACAACCTCTTTTAATTTGGACCAGTCTAAAATTTCAAAAATTTGGAAAGGGTTAAATGAAATATCCCCTCCAAGATCTCGTAGTCCAGCTCAAGGTATTGGCATGTGGTTCTGTTATTTCAGGTATGACGAAAGCCGTAATCCCCACACTGTTGAAGAAGAACGTTGTTGCCCTTTCTGTGGGAGTAAATGATGGAACAAGCCCTCCTGCCGTCCCTAAGATATTCACATGGAAATTTGATGAAGAGAATGAAATGATAGCCATGTGGCATCCAGGTAGACAATTACTTTCTAGACCTATGCTCGATCTGAAATATTTAATTGTTAATTTGCCATCTGGTTATTGGTTAATATATTAGAGATTTATATAGGAATTAACGGGATAGTATCTGAAAGTCCCCCTTTATCTTCAACAGATTTGTTTGAAAAGTGACAGGCCCTAAACTGTGCATATGTTCATGTGTTATTGACAATATTACATCAAAATGTATAGAAAAAAGTATTTTGAATTTGAAAAAAATTGAAATACATGCCAGAATGTATGAGCCTAACCCTAAACCCATTCCCACACAACCCCACCTTTTACTCACTTCAAAAAAGTTCAGGAAAACAATTTGGAAAATGAAAAAAAGTGCTTGTTACAATCAATTTTTTCATTTTTCCCATTGTTTTCTGCCCTAAAAGACAGAGATATTTAAAATTTCATAAATTTTTAATTGTTGTCTGCAACTTCCTTCAATTTGGACCAGTCTAAAATTTTGTCTTTTGGTAATGGGTTAATAAAAGAGGTGTTGATGAAATAGGATTTGAAACTGCAAGAGGCATACCACTCAAATAAATCATCATTTGGGGATAATAATTATAACTAGTATAAAATTTTGTCATCTGGTAATGGCTAAAATAAACCCTTATTCATTGTTCCTTGATTAGACCATAAACAAATTTACCATTCAATCCAACATATTGATGCAGTGAAGAGAAATTGCTCTTGAAAACATTTTGGGAAGGGGAGTAATTACTTGTGACATGCAATTTCTCCTTTTTACAATCATATTTCCTGCCCTATAAGACACTTATGTTTCAGTTTGGATAGAATTTGAATTATTACTAGCCTAAGATTTTATTATCCTAAAATTGATTTATATAAGTTTTACTGTAAACTTGAGGAAATTAGGGATTGTATGGTAATGGATGAATCCAGGATTTACTGTAAACTCTTTTAATCAGGAGGTTACCCAGACAACCCAGGTCCATACCCCTCTAAACCAGAAGGTATTGCTGTTAAAGACTGTGTGACAATCGAGAACTTTGATAAAGTTTTGTGTTTTGCCTTTAGGACGGATAACTCAGGGCCACCAGTTAATGTACAGGTAAATTCTTGAGATATTTTATCCATCCCCACACAATGACGTTTTTTGATGCCCCCTTTGGAAAAAGCTTGAAAAACATTTTGGAAAATAAGAAAATTGCTTGTTAAAAGTGTATCCAAAATGTTTTCTCCCTCAAACCGCGATAAGATCGAAAATTTCCTCTACTAAGAAATCATGTTAGCAACTGCTTTGAATTTTGAAATGTCTAAATTTTTGTTGTCTGGTAATGGGTTAACCAATGTCCAAACCATTGATAAGTCAAGACTCAAATACTCTGAAAAATTAGTTATTTCTTCATTTCCAACAATGTTGTCTTCCCTGAAAGACAAAAACAATGTCAATTTCATTAACCAAAAATTGTTGTCTTCTTTCAATTTGGACCAATTTTGAAATGTGTTGTCTGGTAGTGGATTAATATTAAAGGGTAGAGCATTGATACATTTTATTAGGCCAGGTAATCCCTCTAATGTGGATATTAATATAAATTACTAAACATTACCATTGTTTGGGGACTTCTAAGTGAATTATCTAAGCCAAAACTATGGTGGTACAGAACAGTCATCATTTGGTAAACACCTATACAAGCATAATGTGGATATTAATCAAAATAACTATTGTTTGTGACTGCTATTGAATATCTAAGCTCAAGCTATGGTGGCAGAGAACAGTCATCATAAGATAAATCAAACTTCTTTATGCCCCTTCATCTAGAGCATATTGTTTTTGCTCTGTCTGTTCATCTGTTACTCTATTTGTCCGCCAAAAACTTTAACCTTTGCCATAACTCAGGACTAAAGGTCATCAGTTAAGGTCATTTTTCAAAGTCAAATATTTGAAAAAATTCAACTTAGATTTGAATAAATATTCAATTTCAATGAGTAAATTGTCACTTGAGTATGAAGAAGTTTTATAAGTTTTGGACCCTGATTGAACACACAAAATTTAGAATATTGCTGAAACCATTTATTGCAATATAAACGATGAAGGTACATATTGCGAATCTTTTCATTCTGCCTGGTTGTCCAAATTCTTAGTATTTGTATCTTACAATTTCCATAATTTCCTGGCCTTCAGTACTATCAATACTTTGATTCTTTCTTGATATGAATGATGCAATGGATCATGTTATATTTGTCAATGATTTCTTTAGTCCATTACCAAATTACAAGATTTTATTCTTGTGAAAATGTCTGTTAGGGCAAAGAAATATTGTAGGAAATGAAGAAATTGCTTGTATCAAGCAGTTCCTTCATTTTCTACAATGTTCTACAATTTTCTACAATGTTTTGCAAAGCCTTTTCTTGAGGGGGCTAGAGAAGTGGGATTGTTTTGAAATGGGTTTAAAGATTTCTTTGAGGTAAATTGAGATATTTTTCAGAGAAATTATCAAAATGATAAACAGTTTTGATAGGTTTAGCCAAGTTTTTGCTCATCTGAATGTCTTTTCTACAGAAATATTAGATACATTACAATTGATGACTTTATAATGATGCAATTTTATAGAACTTTGGACATTTTATATTTTATCTCTCTTTAAAGAAGTAAAATAACAGCTTTGTTTTTATGTGCAGTCTATAAAACTTCCATTTCAAGAACAACAAAAGCTATTTTCATCATGGAAAATGTATTGATTGTTATTAAACCATTGGATAAATAATGAATAAATTTGACTATGAAACAATCAATTATCGTCTATTTCTATCTTAACTTGAAATAATTTTCTTGAACTCCAATCATTTTTATGCTCATTTTGCAGGAAATTTTAGGCTACTATGAGATTCTCAGAGTAGAATTTCCTGAAGCTAAGATTTTTGCTTCCACATTTGAAAGATTTGTTGAAGCAGTTCAGCCAATCAAAGCCAAGCTACCTGTGATAACCAATGAAATTGGAGATACTTGGATCTCTGGGATAGCATCAGACCCAAGAAAAATGGCAGAGTATAGGGCTGTGACACAGACACTGACAGAATGTATTGAAAAAGGTATTTTTCCTTATTTAGTATTAACCCATTACCACACGACAATTTTTTAGACTTGTCCAATTTGAAAGAAATTGCAGACGACAAGTTTTAGTACATTGAATTCTATAAACCTTTGTCTTTAAAGGTAGAAAGCAATGTGGATAATGAAGAATTGATAGACCTTTTTACGCAAAGCGCCAGATGACTAAAAAGTCTGTATCCACTACACGCTTTCAAAGAATAACAACAACAAATTTCCAGTTTGGGGAGGATTTACTTCCGGTTTTGTTTTTCGAAAGCCTAGTCATTTTAACTTTGTTTTTCAATGTTTTACAATGAAAAGCATGGGCCAAATAATGTAGATAGTATTGTTAGAGATGTAACATCTGTTACAATATTTCTTTCTCCATTGTTCAAGTACTGTTTCTTCAGAAGCATTAAAAGGACTCTATATTATCAGCCTTAAGGAATAAATGACGGGTGTTTTGTCTCATGATCTATATTTCACCATATTCAATCAAATGTATCATAACCCGGTATATAGTTTATGTTGAAACAAACGCCTGTAATGAATGAAGGGGTATGCACCATGGAAAGGTCATTAATTTTTGCTCCGACAAACATCAGAATCTCCAAAACTCATGTTCTTTGCCTCCGGAAATAATAAAGCTTGGTAGTTTGTGTGGGAAAAGGTGAAATTAAAGCTGGTTAAGACATTATATGGTCTTGTTAGCTACCAAAATTTTGAATCAAATTGTATTTACAACCTTTACTTAGCCCATCGATGATATTCTGATTATAATCTGCACATCTGACCCATGATCTAATAGGAAAGCTAAATATTCAAACATAAAAACTAGATTTTTGAAAATGAAAGTCTACCTCACAATATATCCTGCAGGGAAAAAACAATTTCAAATCCATTCTATGAAAATAAGGGTATTCACTTCATTTGATTTTGGAAAAAATGCTACAAAGATGAACACCATGTTATGATATTACCATGCCGATTGAAATGACGCTTGGTCACATCTTTTGATTGGACGATAAGAAATTCTTATTTGACAGCTTATGGGTTGAAACATAAAAAGATCAAGTTTGTCTCATCAAATCATAAATTCAACTAATTAAATGTAAGAGTGATTATTGGATTCTTTGTGACATGTTGCCGGTTACGTAATAACCCCATATGTATCGTGATCTACCGAAGGGAACCCTTTACACCAAGTCTGTTAACAAATCATTCTTCTGATCTGTTCTATATAATCACTCATTACCTTAACCATTTCATTTTTTTTGCAGTTTATGCACTGTGACATTGTCATCATCAATACGGTTAATGTAATTCATTCACCATTGAAATAATGATCCCTGTTTTCGCATAACAATATATTCTTTAATTCATTGTATGGCACTTTTTTACACAAAGATAATTATTTATATCAAGAAAATGCTTTCTCCTTTTCTTTGACATATCTATTGTTACAATAATGTGAATATTTAAAAAATGACATACTGTTCTGTGGGCGTGTAAGATATTAATAAAAGAAAAGAATAGAGAGAGAAAGAGTGAGAAGATAGAGAGAGAGAGAAAGAGAAAGAGGGAAAGATCTGTATTGGTGGACACACAGTCAAAAACCAAATATTTCACAAAATAGCATGCTTACTGTGTTCTTTATAGTCATAATGTTTAAGTTTAAATGCCTATACTTTGTAACAAGGGAACTTTTTAAAAACAAAAATATATGCTTTTTCGTGAAGACTTTTGGAAATTGGTATCAACATAGGCCACTTTTAATGCATATGTAAAGCAACATCTATCCTTATCTTCCAAAATGTGGTAAATAGTATTCAAATGCACTAAATATTAAACAAATGAATTAAGCCAATCATGTCAATTAGGATTATTGTCACTTGTTCATATAAACAGGCCTTTCATGCGAAGGGCAGGTTTTTCTATGATTGAGGTGCCTATGATTGATGCATATTCGCAAATTAAACCAATCAGTGTGCCGAATAAGTGGAAAGGCTTATTTTCTTTTGTGTAGTGTCAATAGTTGTTAATATCACAAAGCCATTTATTTCCAGCTTATTACAATTATTCAAAGTGATCATTCAGTGTTTGTGCTGAGTATTAAACGATAACTCTATATTTTGTCCGTTCTTTTATGTATGTTAGGAGTGATGGGTGTTAAACATATTATCAAAAAAATCTTTTTGCATTGGAAATATTATTGTATGAAAAGAAGATTAATTCTAATTTCAAGGTACGTTATATTTCATATGGCCTAGATACCAGGCCGTTTTAAACTCAATTTGATTGCAAATTCACGATAATATCATCAAAATTACTCGCTACGCTTGGCCTGCATAAGTCTGCTCATGAATTGAAACTTTTTTTCACCAAAATTTTGATTTTTAACCTTTATTTTTGCTCGTTCAAAATAGCCAATTTATATAGGATTATATAGTGATAATTTATTGACTCCCTGCAACAGATCACATGACTAAGTCTCGGGTAAATATTGCATTTAACGAGATTTGATTTGACGCATGCGATGTGAGATTGTGAAAAGGTCTATTGTAACAAGCTATTTCTTCATTTTCCACAATGTTGTCCAAAGCTTTTTCTTGGGGGCGTAAAAAAAGCATCAATGTGTGGGTTAATGACATATATATCTAGTCTCAATTGATTATGTTACTTTCAGTAAGAATGAAAAGTTTTTGACATAAGCAAGTGTAATTGAACCTATTTTTCTTTAACCCTTTCCTGTTCAATCCCTGGTTTTTACGTCCCTGTGATTTTATACAGGAGAAAACATTGTGGGAAAAGAAGAAATTGCTTGTAACAAGCAATTTCCTCTTTTCCCACAATATTTTCTACCCTGTAGGTTGGTTACTTTTCAAATGGCACTCACTTTTAGTTGTTGTCTGCCACTTCTTTCGAAATGGACAAGTCTAAATTTTTGACAAAACGGGAAAGGGTTAACACTCTTTTTAAATTTATTACTTATTGTTTGCTACAAAAAGCTAACATTACATCTTTATGTTAGTATTTTAGAGATTGAAAATGTGGTACTTATGCTTTTTCACCTCAACTGAGCCAGTTTTCTCATTGAGAGCCTTTGTGATCCTTGAATGACTGCATGTTGTGCAGTGTCAACAATTTAAGAGTTTACATTGTCGGAGAAGAGGAAAATTGGCCTACAAATTACAAGTAATTCCTCATTTTCTCACAATGTTTTCTACTCAATCCAGTTCTTATTTTTAACCCATTCCCATACAAGAAAATTTTAGACTGGTCCAAATTGAAAGAAGATGCATACGACAATTTCATGTTGATGAAATTTTTAATATTTTCACATTTTTGGATAGAAAACATTGTTAATAATGAAGAAATTGCAGGCAAAATTTTAAATTGCACTAGTATTGGAAAATAAGTGCCAATAGGGTAGGAAACATTGTGAGAAAGGAGAAATTGCTTCATGTGTGTATGGCTTAACCCTTTCCCGTTTTTCAAAATTTTTCACAATTTGAAAGAAGTTGCAGACAACAACTTAAAGTGAGTGTTATTTTAAAAGTAACTTATCCTCAGGGTAGAAAATATTGTAGGAAAAGAAGAAAATTCTTTTTCTACAATATTTTTGCAAGTATAGAATCACAGACACGTAAAAACCAGGGATTGAACTGGAAAGGGTTAAGCAAAAAATCAGTTGACCTCGGTATTTGTTCATTTAGAGGATACTTGATTGGTGAACTTAAAACGTTAACATTTATATCGTTGGTTTGGATTCTTAAAAGTCGCCACTACAGCTTTCTCAAGCTGTAGTTACAATATTGAGGTTGACAACCAATTACTTGTCTTATTTTTTATGTACCTGAAGATGAAAAATTATGCACATTAAAGTCAGTGGAACTGATGTCAGTTTGGATAGTGATCACTCAATAATCATTATGTTTGGCCAACATCTTATTATATTCTATCACTGTTTGATTCCAGGTGAATGTGATCCAACCACAGATGCTGTTCGTGATGCAGTAATTTATCTAATTAAACCTGGAGAACATACTTGGGGACTGCCCAATCTGATGGACACTTATAACTGGACAAATGCTAACTTTGCTAGGGCTAGAGTTGGTAAGTAATTTTTAACATCACCCAAACAGCTTTGTACAATAAGTGTTTTTGGACACTGTCATTTATCTTTTTATACATAGAAACATGTACAAATTGATGGATTGCTGGTCCTGACCCCTGAAACTGCATGTCACACCAACTGACTCTGACAAGAAGTCCCCCATTGATTTTTAAATGAGGTTATTTATGGCCAGTGGCATGCAAGAAAAAATTTAAATGGTTAGTTGGTGACCTAGACATTGTAACTACAGCTTATTCAAGCTTTAGCTTCGACATGGGACTTGCTAATCCAACTAAATTACTTCAAATAAATGTTGGCCCATGTTGGAGTTCAACATTCATTTTTGGTCTAAATAAATGATTTGATTTGTTAATTGATTCTTAAATTGATGGCTGTCTTTGGTTAGTTGACAGGTGAAGGGTGATATTATGCTGAAATTGTGATACAAATATTGTTTTGAATTTTAGCTATGTCGGAAAAAGAAGAGAATTGTTTTTATGCCCCTGTCTGCTTTTCCTACATTTTTTTCCTCACCATTATTTTAAAGGGTTGTCAAAAGGTATTATTGAGTGGTATTGGGTTAAGAAGAATCAACTAAATTGTAGACTTATCCAAATGAAAAGTAATTACAGCAATTCCATCATTTTCCATGATATATTCAAGATTTTGTCTTTAGGGCTGTAGAAAGGTGGCATTGTGTGAAAATGGGCTTATTACGGAGTTCAGAATTTTGCGTAATACACATTCAATAATTATTTCCCTTTTGCTCCATTCCACATTTGCTTATCAACATCTTAAAGATCTTAACCCAATCTTACACAATCCCGCATTTTTACAGCAGAAAAAAGCTTTGGAAAACATTGTGGCTGATTAACACAATGTTTTCAATTTTCTATAAAAAAAAAACGAAAAAATGGAAATTCCATCAGCTTGAAATTGTCGTCTGCGGCTTCTTTCAATTTGGACCAGTCTAAAATTTTGATGTATGGGAACAGGTTGATATCTTCAAGTCCAAAGCCCCGTCAGAGCTCATTGGGCAGAGCCAGCAATCCATCAATTGTTTTCTTTTGTAGGAAAAAATTACAAGAATTGTGAACAAGCCTGGCTAGAGCAGAGAGAGTTTACCTACCTGGCCATCAAAAAACTTGGGGACCATCCTGTTGTAACAAAAATCAAAGATAGACTCGAAATTATAAAAGCTGAAAGACCTGATTTAAGAGGTAATGCGTTTGACAGATGTTGGTTTGGATAGGAATTGAAAACAATTCTACTACCGAATTAAATTTTGTTTTGAAACTAGTTAGGGAACCTAGCTAGCTCAGTTTTTAATTCGATGTGCTATCAACCGTAGGTCATAAGTTCAACTCAGGATTAGCCAATATTCTGTCAACATTTAATTAATCCTTTCACAGACGACAAAATTTAATACCGGTCCAATTTGAAAGATGATGCAGACAACATATCAAAACTTATTTAAGATGAAAAATGACCATGCTTAGGGTAGACAACAATTTCTCCTTTTCCTGCAATGTTTTCCCAAATATAATATTATATAACCATGAAAACAAGTGATTGTATGGGAAAGGGTTAAGGCATTTTGACCAGCATCATTTTTCTCTCACTAATCGGAAAGCGATAAATTTGTGTGCCTAAATTAAACAAGCAGCTGGTGACTAGGATGGTCTGTTGTGTGTGGTCTTGTTGGTGGGAGAAAGGATAGAAAGCCATGGTTAGGTACATTGGCAGTCACCATATAGTTGATATATAATTGAAGTGGCTACAAACATCTAACAAACAAATACAAATTAAACTGATTTTAGAAATTCTGTCTTTTCATCACAATCTTTGTTTCATTCATATTTAACCCATCACCACACAACAAAATTTTTGACGTGTCCAATTTGAAAGAAGCTGCTGACATCAATTTAAAGTGGATGTAATTTAAAAAAAAATGTGTCTAGGTTGGAAAATACTTAGGGCAATGAAAAACTTGCTTGTTCTTGCAGTTTCTCCATTTTTCACTTTGTTTTCCAAATATTTTCTTGAGGTTTGTCAAAAAGCGTTACAGTGTGGGAATGGGTTATGAAATGAAGAAAATTTTTTTGTTAATTGAAGTATAAACCTAAAAAATCAATCAAACTGTATGAATACACTCAAAAAATATCAAACTCTATCTCAGGGTTGTAAACAATATGGGAATAAAGAGTAATTTCTTCATTTCATCTGTATTTTCATAAGTTATTGTATTAGGACTGTATTGTATGGAAAATGGATTATATGATGACTGTCTTACCCTTTCAGAATTTATAGAAGTAGAACCAACAACATTCCAAGCTCTTGATGGAATGCAGATAGAATTTGGAAAAGATGGTTCTATTACCAAGTTGTATGACCCAACAAATAAGGTATATTTATTTCACCATATAACCCTAGATGAACAGACACATCTCCATTATTGTTACTGATTTCTAATCATGGGGTCTAAGGTTCAATCCTCGATCATGGCAAATTGTTGACTGAGTGTAAAAACATCATAAGTGTCTATACAAAGTATAGACACTTATGATGTTTTTACACTAAGCTATAGAAATATCCTTTTTGACATTTGTCTCCCAAAAATGGTAGGATAATCTTAAACCTATGTTTAATGAGCAGCTGTAGGCTGGGAAAGTAGTGGTAGTACCAGTGTAAGACATACCAGGAATCTATGGTTAGGTGCTCGAGTAGTCAGGATATGACTGAAATACTGTTAAAAGTGGTGTTAAACTCTATTTTTACAAAGAACTAAATTGAAGAAAAGTTCCAGACAAAAATTTCAAGTAGGTGGAATTTAAAAATCTTTGCCTCTTAGGGTAGAAAACATTGTGGACTTTTGATAAATAGTTTGTAACAAGAAATTTCTTCATTGTCAACGATGTTTTCAAAAGCTTTTTTCTTGAGGGGCATAAAAAAGTGGGCTAGTGTGGGAATCGGTTAAGGCATGTGCTTACTTAGTGCAGGTTAATTTCTATTAATTTGCTTTATTTGGGAACTCATTGGGTGTTTGTTAAACAAATTCCCACACAAAGATGGTTTATGACACAACCAAGAAAAAAAGAGTTTTGGAAAACATGGAAATCTGGAAATACGCTTACTCTGGACAGTACCACCAGGAACCGAAGTGTTCAGATTAAAGCGTCATGACTGTACAGTCAAACCTGTCTTAGCAGTCACAGGTATTAACCCATTACCATACGACAAAATTTAGACTGGTTCAGATGACGACAAATTTTAGTTGATGAAATATTGAATTAATTGCCTTTGGAGTAGAAAAAAATTAGGGATGATGAAGAAATCGCTTGTAATAAGCAATTCCTTCATTTTCTACAATTTTTTTCCAACTCTCTTTTCTTGAGTGGCATCAACAGACCATATTGTGTGGTAATGGGTAAATCAGTAAATATTCCAACTGCCCTGTTACTGCCCTGGCAGTTTGATGTTTGCTCTTTTTCGATATTTGGAATTGTTGAAACGTCTCGCACAGGCTTAGATATCTTTGGGGCTTGAAAAGACATGCTTGTTTATTAAAGGGTAAAGGGGTTAGATGTCTCAATACGAGGGGGTAAAGCCATTTCATTATAGTTATTTCTCAATAAAACCCTATACTGTTGGTACTAATTTGATTTGTCTTGATAAGACAATTGTAATTAGTACAAATAACACAGGATTCAAGTTAGAAAAGATCAAACATTTAATCAAAAATCAAATTTACCCCCTCTACCTGTAGCTCAGATGGTAATGGAAATATTTTTGCATGCAAGCAAATGTAATATTCATGCATCTTGTTAGAATCACATTAACCAATTACCAGTTGGCAACACATGTATGTAGACTGGTAAAATTGAAAGAATTGAAATCTTTGCAGATGATATTTCAGAGTGGGAAAAATAAGTGTTATGAAGAGTAGAAAACATTATGAAAAAAGTAGAAATAGCTTGAAGCAAGATCTTTCTCCTTTATACACTATGTTTCCACAGCTATATTTCATTAGGGTGTCAAAAAGCTGGGTTCTGTGGTAATGGGTTATTTGATGGAATTAGTTGTTCTAGTATTGCAAACATATATGAGACTATCACTGTAGTTTTACAATAAACCTGTTGATACAATCATGTTGAATGAATGAATGATTCTTACAATCCATCTTTTAGTCTAGTAGAATGGCTTGTCTGTAACTCATTACCTAATGACAAAATTTTAGGTTGGTCTGAATTGAAAGGGTGTAAAGACAACAGTATTAAGTTTATGAAGTTAACAAATAAAGTAGGAATACTCTTGGCTCAGAGTTACAAAGGTTAAAATGTAAACAAAATCTTGGTGATTTGATTGGAGGACGGACGTTTTGGCCACGGACGTTTTGGCCAGGACGTTTTGGCCAGGACATTTTGGCCATGGACGTTTTGGCCACCACTATTGGAAAAACGGACGTTTTGGCCAAATTCATTTTAAATGTACTTATTATAGATTTTGAGCATTTTTTCATCTTTCATAAATTTTTTCTCCTCTCCTATTGATCATAATGGTTGTTTTATTTCTTAGTAAGACATGTATATAGATAACCAGCATTTTCCCATTTATCATTCCCATTGAATAACAGTTTCATGATAATTTTGTTTTGACAACCCTAGTACTGGAAACTTTGGAAAACATAAAAGAAAAAGAAGGAAAAGAATATTTTTGCTCCAATTTCTCATCAATTTGGAAATGGTCAATTGATAAGAAGAAACAAAGAGAATATATAAATGAAACTTTAATTTTCTTAGTCAGATATGAAGATGAAAAGCTATGTTAATAACATTTAAACCTGTACTCAAAATAGCTACCATTAGACAATCCAAGCCTTGACTCTGATGAAGTGAAGCAACATATAAACTCTCTTCCGCTGTTGACATTTCAAAGATTTATTATTTGATAGTTAGAAAAACATAGATGACAGTTGGAAAACTCTTTCCCCCAAAACTAATTTTCAGCATTTTCTCCTTTACCTAAAATTTACTGTTCAACATTGTACTTGTAAATGTCTTTTTTATCAACAATACAATTTTAGACTGTGACTTCTCTAATTTGAAAATGGTTTCAGACAAAAACATAATTGATGTCAAAATTGGAAAATGTGTATGTTGTATCATGGAAAATATTGAAAGAAGAGATGTTGCTGAATGTTTCCGAATATTAAGACAAAAGAAGAAAATGCTTAAGGAAAACATTGAGTAAAAAAATCAAAATCACAATTTTCAAATAATCATTACATAATACTATTTGTTTTTAGTAAGAAATACTAATAATTTGGCTTAATAATCTAAAATAAGTACATATAAAATGAATTTGGCCAAAACGTCCGTTTTTCCAATAGTGGTGGCCAAAACATCCGTGGCCAAAACTTCCTGGCCAAAACGTCCTGGCCAAAACGTCCGTGGCCAAAACGTCCTACATTCGATTTGATTTATGTCAGACCTATTTGTATGTCATAGAACTAGCATTGGTAATATCCATGAAAGCAATCTTGGCCATGACAGTTTAAGCTATTCCCACACAATCCCTCTTGTTAAAAACCCCAAAGAAACATCTTTGCAATAGTGATGTGGAAGATACTAAATTGCTTGTTTCAATTTCCATAATGATCTTTACCAATCAGGACAGTTATTTTCAAAGTTCTCTCCTTTTAATTTGGACCAGTCAAAAAAAATGTCTGGTAATGGGTTAATGCAGAGTAAAACTAATGAAAATATTTCTTCTATAGTTATATTGAATTATAAGATTAGAAGAAGTATAGCTATATTCATTTAAAATGAGATTGAATTTCAGTTAGCAATAAGTTTTTCACTTTACTTTCCATTTTCCCTGTTTTTAGCTTGATTGGAGTAAGGGTCATCCCCTTGGTCAGTTTGTATATCGGTCATACAATGCCACAGATTTTGACCACACCAATTTATTATATCACTGGACAGGAAGTCTCTTTACAAAGCCAAATATCACAGATTGTGCAAATCCAAAATCTCAGAAATGGCCAACGCGATTGGGTCAGATTTACAAAAAGTCAGGTATATAACCATAGGCTAGAATAATTTTGTGTCATAAAAGAAAAAAAAATAGGCCTCAAGACAATGCCATGCTTTTATCAAATGTGTGCTAAAAAGAGCTTTGTTGATTTTCAATGGTTCACCATCATTATCTATCAGCTTTTCATAGCAGATTTTTGAACACCTTGAACTCAATTTTCTATGTGTGCATGTCCATTGTACCCCAGGATTAACCCTTGTCATGCTGAACCTGGAATATTCCCGTTTTAACAGGAGGTATAGACAAAGATCAGACTGCACATAAGTGCAGTCTGATCTTAGTCTAACCCTCCTATCCTTTTGAAACAAGAGTTGTCTATGAAATTAATGATCAAAAGTAGTATTGACAATTGAACAACAATTAATACCAGTGCTTCCAGCCCTTTGATTTTATACAATTCTGAAAAAGGATTTTATTTAACCCATTCCCACACAGTGATGCTTTTGGAAGCCTCTCCAGAAAAAAAATTGAGAAAACATTGTGTAAAATGAAGAAATTGCTTGAACCAAGCAATTTCTTCCTTGTACACAATGTTTTCTAACCAGAAAGTTGAAAAAATCTAAAATTTCATCAACTGTAAATTGTAGTCTGCAACTCCTTTCAAATTGGACCAGTCTAAAACTTTGTTGTGTGGTAATGGGTTAACATGACAAGGGTTAAAATGAAAAGCTGGTAACTTGATAGGTATATCTCCACATTTGTCTTGAGGGCATTCTTGTTTTGCATAGTTGTGTGCACTGTTGATTTACCATAAGCTGGGTAATTTTGTGTCATGAAAGAAAAATAGGCCTCAAGACAATGTCATGCCTTTACTAAATATGTGTAAAAACTCTTTTGAACAAAAAAAAAAAGGAGGAAATTGATATGCAATGGTTCACTGTGATAAGCACCAGTCTGGTCTTTGAGTTTTCTTTGGCAAATTTGTGAACTCTTTTGAACTCAATCTTCCTTACATGCATGTAAATTATACTCTCAGGAGAAAAATGAAAAGTTAGTAGGAAGACCTCCATGTTTGTCTTTAGGCCATTTTTTTTTTGCTATATTTGCCTACACTATGGGGCTGGCTGTGTTCTAAAGACCACTTTTTAGTAAATTTTCGCCTGCTTGTATTCTTGTAGTATTCATTAACTCTGACAATTTTCTTTAGGTGGGTTTAGAGGTGATAAACCATTAAGATATAACTAAACCTATTCTCACACAATGACCCTTTTTGATGCCCATAAAGAAAAACAATTGGGGAACATATAAAAAAAGGAAACTGCTTGCAACTAGCAATTTCTTCATTTTCCAAAATGTTTTCTTCCCAAAAAGTTGAAATAATCTAAAATTTCACATGCTTTTAATTGTTGTCTGCAACTCTTTTTATTTTATACCAGTGTAAAATTTTACCATATGGTAATTGGTTTTTCTTTTGGGCGTCAGAATGTGTGATTGGTTGGAATGGGATAAGAGGGCCCATCTGTTAACCCTTTGAATCAAATAAATGTATTAGAAATAAAGATCAGATCCGTGATCACTCAGAGAGAGTGTTTAGTAAATTTTACTCATAGTAAGGTAAAATGATCATTCTTTCAAACACAAAACCCTATTCAGCCATTTAAAGCCAAGTTTGGTTACTTTCTGACATTCGAATTGGTTCCCTTAGCATGTACTGTAATTGGTTGCAAATTGAAACAACAAATTAACCTTGTCATGCTGAATAAATTCATGTTTAGAACTGTACTAAAATCAAAGCACGGAAATCTTTGGAGGCACTAGCTATAGGTTAATCCTAGTTTGAAAAGAGATTTTATAACCAATTCTGGCTTGAAGGGAGAACGGGTGGTGTAGACTAAGATCAGACTGCACATATGTGCCAGCTGATCTATGTCTGCACCTCCTGCTAAAACAGGAAAAATAGGGTACAGCATGACAAGTGTTAAAAGAAACAGAAAATTGTCAGAAAATGATTGGCAGGATTTTAAGTGGTCTTTAATGTAAACAGTCAAACATTAATTAACGTATGTCGTATGTTTATATCTAGCACACCCTACCACAAAGCCCAGCTTCATTGAATGAACAACATTATAGCTAAATCTAAGAATCACAACCCTGCCAGTCAGAAAATTTAATATCAGTATGGGCAAAATTTATCAAACTAATTAATTTTCTGTACAGAAAAAGCTAGTAACCCGTCTCTTATTTACCCTTCGGTTCAATGCATAACTAATGTATAATTCATATATTGTATATTCAGGTACGTATAATATATTCACACAAAGTCTTAAAACTACAGTTGGAAGTCAACAATGTATTAACACAGCTTGATAAAGTAAACATCTGTTAAAGTTGTGCCACATTTTCACTGAGCTCCCTGTCTGGAATTCTAGCAGTTTGCACAGATTTATGGTGGAAACAACAAATCATACACTTTTGTATGAATCCAGAATTGGTAAAAAAGAAATTGAGAATGAAATGTCGGCAGTTCAAACCTATACAGTGTAATCTGTATGATAGTTGGCAAATTTGCATGCCTCAGTCACAGGAGCACTTATTATCAGTATGGCATCAAAAACACAATTTCTGAGAGTCTATTGAAAATACCAAAAACTATAATCTGAAAAAATGAGCAAACAAGATTTTAAACAAATAACTCCGTTATATTAACTACATGTTATACCCATTATGTCAGTCCAGGTTGAGAGTGGAAGGACTGAAGTTTACTGTCACAACTGCATTTTTATTCTATGAATTATTTTCCATTACTATAAGTATGGCACTTTTTATCTCACCAAACTTTTAAATAATAGGTGCTTTTTGTACACATGAGTAAATTTTTATGACATTATAGTGTCTCTGGCTTCCTATTCATATTTCTTCAATGAATTCAATTGGATGAAAACATGGATTTTGGGTTGGGGTGCTAATTTTCATATATTGAATATATTCTGAAAACTTTGAAAATCTTCTCAGAATCCAGCCGAGATTTCAACCAAATTACACAGGAACAATCCTCAGGTGACTCTCTGTCATAATCCTTCTAATTATTTTGATCGATTGAAAAACATGGCTTTTATGGTCATGACTTATGTCCATATATGGTATACAGCAAAAATTATGAAAGTTTTCTTAATACCTTTGCATCTAACTTGGATGTGAATTTTACATAACTCGTCTTTTGTAAATCATTGAACATTTAAATTGCTTCTCTAGAACTATTTCAAAATTTCAGTGACTAGATTTATTTGCCAGACATGACAAAGATAATTCAGTTTATATTGAGGTCCTGAAAACACCATTTGCTTAACCCATTACGAGATGACAAAACTTTAGACTGGCCCAAATTGAAAGGTGATGCAGATGACAATTTCAAGTTGATGAAAATTTAGATTTGTTCAGCTTTCAGGATAGAAAACATTGTGTAAAAGGAAGAAATTGCTTGTGACAAGCAATTTCTTCATTTTACAAAATGTTTTCCCAATTGTTTTTCTTGAGGGGTGTGCAAAAGCGTCTCTATGTCGGAATGGGTTAATCAGTACAGTCAAGCCTGTGGAGCGATACAGGCCCTCAGGTACCTCTAGTTTGATTGACAGAGGCAATCAGTATATAGGCTGTCTCGATGGCCAAGTGGTATGGGTGCTCGACTCGTGATCTGAAGGTTACGGGTTCAAGCCCCACGGTCACTGGGGTGTGCTCCTTGGCAAAACACTTAAAAGCCAGCCCCAGTCTACCCAGCTGTTGAAGTGGGTAGCAGGGGGGTTAAGCCACTGCCTCTCTTTCAGAGACGTGAAAACTTCTGGGTTGTGAGTGTTGGAGAGCAACTCTATAAGCTTAAAGCTTTCAATGCAATTAAACTAAAATAAATTAGTATAAACTAATCAGTAAATTATAGCAATAGTTCATCTTCTGCAATTTCAATACACTGTTGACCTTCACTGAGTTTAGCTAGATTTAGAATGTGCTTATAAAATAATGGTGATGTTCAACTCCAAAATCTGTTTTAGATTAACTGGAGCAAGGCCACTAACTTTGGGAAGTTTATCTATAGCACATATGATGAGGGCATGTTTAACAATACGAATATACAGTACTCGTACAAATGGAACATTTTTACGAAACCTAACCTCACACTTCACAGTAACGCAGTGTCTAAAGTTTGGCCAACTAAAGTTGATAAAATGTATCGTTGGGAAGGTAAGGAAGAGGGTTATCTTTCAAAGTAGGGGTAAAACTAACAATGAATACGCAATGGAAATAAATCACAATAAAAAGACACAGTAGAAATTCACAATAAAAAGGCAAAGGAAAAAGTCACAATAAAAATTCACAGAAAAAAATGTAACAATAAATAGACACTGGAAAAGGCACACTTCTGGTAAGTAAAAGGGTACAAGAAAAAACAAAGAAAATAGATGTTTAAGTTGATGTTTGAATAATATGGTTTTAACCAATTCCCACACAATCCTGCGTTGTTACTTAGGAAGTCACTGTGGAAAATGAAGAAATTGCTTTGTTACACCCCCTAGAAAAATACTTTAGAAATCAGTGTGGAAAATAAAGAAATTGCTTGTCACAAGCAATTTCTTCATTATAAGCTCACCTGAGCACAACATGCTCAAGGTGAGCTATTGTGATCGGTAATTGTCTGGTGTCCGTCTGTCCGTCCATCCGTAAACAATTATTAAAAAAATTTCTCCTCCTAAACAATAAGGCCTAGAGCTTTGATATTTGGTACATATCATCACCTATTGACCCACTACCAAAATATTTCAAAGAATTACTATACTCTATAAATTAATCCTTTTCTGTGCGATCCCAGATTTTACAAAGGAAATCTTAAAAAATCTTCACCTCCTAAGCATATTTGGTATGTATCATCACCTTTTGACCCTCTACCAAAATACTTCAAAGAATTACCATATTCTGAGAATTAGCCCTTTTCTGTGCAATCCCTAATTTTACAACGGAATAAAGAAGATATCTTTTAAAATCTTCTTCTCCCAAACCAAAAGGCCTAGAGCTTTTATATTTGATATGTATCATCACCTATTGTTCCTCTTCCAAAATAGTCCAAAGATTTACTGTATTCTGAAAATTAGTCCTTTTCTGTATGATCCCATATTTTACAAAGGAATAATGAAGGAAATCTTTTAAAATCTTCTTCTCCCAAATCATAAGGCCTAGAGCTTTGATATTTGGTATGTATCATCACCTTTTGACCCTCTACCAAAATACTTCAAAGGATTACCGTGTTCTGAAAACTGGCCCTTTTCTGTGCGATCCCTGATTTTACAAAGGAATAAAGGAGGAAATGTTTTAGAGTCTTATTCTCCCTAACTATTAGGCCTAGAGCTTTTATATTTGGTACGTATCATCACCTATTGACCCTCTACCAAAATACTTCAAAGAACTACCATATTCTTAGAATTAGCCCTTTTCTGTGCAATCCCTAATTTTACAACTGAAAAAGAAGATATCTTTTAAACTCTTCTTCTCCCAAACCATAAGGCCTAAAGCTTTTATATTTGGTATGTATCATCACCTATTGACCCTCTACCAAAATACTTTCAAAGAATTACCGTACATGTATTCTGAAAATTAGTCCTTTTCTGTGCGATCCCTGATTTTACAACAGAATAAAGAAGGAAAGCTTTTAAAATCTTCTCCTCCCAAACCATAAGGCCTAGAGCTTTGATATTTGGTACATATCATCATCTATTGATCCTCTACCAAAAAACTTAAAAAACAACTGTTATCTGAGAATTGGCCCTTTTCTGTGCAATCCCTGATTTTACAAAGGATCAAAGGAGGAAATGTTTTAGAGTCTTATTCTCCCTAACTATTAGGCCTAGAGCTTTTATATTTGGTACGTATCATCACCTATTGACCCTCTGCCAAAATAGTCCAAAGATTTACTGTATTCTGAAAATTAGCCCTTTTCTGTGCGATCCCTAATTTTTGATAGGAATAAAGAATAATAACTTTGAAAACCTTCTTCTCCTAAACCATTAGGCCTAGAGCTTTTGTATTTGTTATGTATTGATGTCTATACTTCGAACCATTGCCTTATTCAAGAAATTAGGTTTATATGGTGGGATCATCAATATACCTAGGATTAAAAAAGAAAATCCTTTAACATCTTCCCCAAAATAATTAGACAGAGGGCTTTGCTATTTTGTATATATCATAAATCCATGAACCATCATACTCAGGGGAGCGATTTAGGACCATCATGGTCCTCTTGTATTTGGTATGTATTGATGTCTATACTTCGAAGCATTGCCTTATTCAAGAAATTAGGCTTATATGGTGGGATCATCAATATACCTAGGATTAAAAGAGAAAATCCTTAAACATCTTCTCCAAAATAATTAGACAGAGGATTTTTGCTATTTTGTATATTTCATAAATCCATGAACCATCATACTCAGGGGAGCGATTTAGGACCATCATGGTCCTCTTGTTGACAATGTTTTTTACCCAAGAAAACAAAGAATTTTAAAATTCTATCAACTTGATATTGTTGTCTGTACCAGCCTAAAATTTTGTCATGTTGGAATGGGTTAATGTAATAAATTCCATTATCGTGCAAAAGATGAGATAATGAAATATTGTGGAAATGAAAAAATTGTAAAGAAGTTACAAGAAATTTCAGCAATATATGGACAAATGATGGGTAGAATGTGTCACAAAAAATCAATAGACCAATCAACTTATGTATTTTGAATGGAAATAAAATTTGACAAGTGAACTCTAATGATGGTCGAAATGCATGTGAATCATTTATGTTTGTTTGGCAACTTACAAGTGGAAGCTACAGCTTATTTATTTTACACTGTTTAACCTTTTCCTGTACAAACCTGTGATATTATGACGCTATGATTGAAAACTTGAAAAAACATTGTGGAAGAGGAGAAATTGCTTTTATTAACCCATTCCCACACGATAAAATTTTAGACTGGTCCAAATTGAAAGGGGTTGCGGACGACAATTCAAAGTTGATGAAATTCCAAATTTTTTTTGTCGTTTTGGACAGAAAACATTGTGGAAAATGAAGAAATTGCTTGTAATTCAACAATGTTTACCATCCTAATTTGCACTCAGTTTTCAATAAAAACTCACTTGAAATTTTCAACTGCAACCCCTTTATAATTTGACCTGTTTGCATTTTGTCTTCTTGTCACAAATAAAGGATAGCCCAAATAGGACATATTTGATAAAGGAATGTATTTTTAAGCATTCTATATTTTACATGGTGCATGTTCAACCCATTCCAACTCAATCCCTCCTTTTTATGCGCCTGGAGATAAATGCTTTGGAAAATATTATGGAAAATGAAGAAACTGCTTGTATCAAGCAATTTCTTCATTATCCACAATGTTTTCTATCCAAAAAGACGAAAAAATAGAGCCACTAGCTCCACACTCTGAATCTTTTTATAGAACTTCCGCTTCAGACTGGCACTGTTTAATTATGTTTATGTATTTTCTCCTGAACAGCATTCAGCTATTTATATTCCCTCCATCTAATGGTGGCAGGCACATATAGTGTTATCTCATTCTGTGTGTGTGAATGTGTTCCTGGCTGAGTGTGTGGATCATTGTTTGTGGGTGTCTTAATGTGAGTGTCCAATTCTTGTCTTGAGCATATCTTTTTACAAATGATGGATTTCGAAATTGCTTTGCATAGTTATTCCCCTTTAAGAGTACTAGTGTATTGCTTGAATTTCTATTGGATTTTCCCAAGTTCAAGGTCACAGCTGAAGGTCATGTGACAAGCAATTAACTGAGGGCATCTGTTTCTGTGACACATTACTAGTCTTGATATGAGGAAATTTTTAATTAGCACCAACCTTATTCTTTCAAAATGTGAAATGATATTCAGGGCCTTTTGAAAAAAGAAGTTCAACACAAGATTTAGAGTGTGGAATTGCTAGCTCTTCTAACCAAGATTACTCACTGTTAGAAAATGTTTACACATGTGTGTTGATTTACACCTTTTTTAGACCTAGTCTCCTGTGGCTTTTTTCTTTGATACTTTTTTTCTGTGACTTGTTTTCCATTATCTCATCTTTGTGGTAGGGTCGGTTAGCATTTATACCCAAGAACCTGTACTAATAATACGTTCTCACATTTTGATGTCCTGTAAAAAATATTGTGCATATCATTGTGATAAAAAGAGAACGTGTGTATAACTAGTAATGAAAGTCAGCAAGCAGGCTATTGTCATGACTGTGTGTCCGTCATGCTTCTGTCCATGCATCCATCTACTTGTAAACTTTTACTTTTAAAATCTTCTTCTCAGAAAGTGCTACACAGATTTCAATTAAATTTCACAGAAATGATCCTTTGGTGACTATTTTATCAGCGTCCTTCACAAAATTTTGATTGGTTTAAAAAATTACTTTTGTCGGTGGGGATTAATCCAAAAATTTGTACGTAGTAAAATCTTTTTCTTGGAAACTGGAGAAGGTTTAAAACTAAATCCAATGACCTTTTTATTAGAATTTCGAAAAAAAAATTAAAAGACTTAATAACATTGCTATCGGGGGATTTCAGACAGAGATCAAATAGTGCTATTAGGGGAATAATTCAAACTGTTTGACTGAGAATATTTTTTTAATAAAAGAAAGTTACCTCCCTTAACCAATTCCCACTTGAGAAAATTCAAACAGATCCCAATTCAAAGAAGTTGCAGATGACAATTTTAAGTTGATGAAATCTTTAAAATCTTTATATTTTGGTTCAGAAAGCATTGTGGATGATGAAGAAATTGCTTATAACTAGCAATTTCTTCATTTTCACAATGTTTCCAAAGCTTTTATATTGAGAGGCGTTTAAAAGCGTCAACCTTTTTCGAATGGTTTAAGGTGAATTGCAATAAAAAGTAATACTTTCTGAGATGAGTTCCCTCCTATGTTGAAGAAAACAAAATTACCTGCACCATAAAGGAAATTCAGGCTATAAGAGCAAGTCAGGTGCTCAAGTACCTCTTGTTGTATTTTCTCACAATCTTTTCAACCCTATATGGCTATATTTTTTTCAATATGACACACACTTTAACTCATTTCTAATATACAAAATTGCAGATTAGTCAAAATTGGAAGACCTTGCAGAGGCAATTAAATTTGAAAAGAAAAAAGTATTTAATACATGTACAGTAGAAACTTAGTGAAAAAATGAAAAATGGCTTATTACAAGCATTTTCCCCCTTTTAGCTCACCTGAGCAGGAAGTGCTCCTAACACACAACATTTACCTTGTATGCACTCTAGGCTACATTTTTTGCCCAATCGACCGGTCAGAATGATTGTCTTGATGAAAACTCAGACAAGTTCGAAATTGGGTCAACTGGGGTCAAAAACTAGGTATCAAGGTCAAAACTTAAAAAAACCTTGTATTCACTCTAGAGTCCACATTTTTTGCCCAATCAACCTGAAATGAGGTCAGAATGATTGTCTTGGTGAAATCTTGTACGAGTTTGAAACTAAACTAGGTCACAGGGTCAAATCTTAGAAAAATCTTGTATGCTCTCTAGAGGCCACAGTTTTTGCCCAATCAATTGTCATCAGTGAAATTAATTAAGAATTCGAGACATTCAACTCAGGTGAGCAATTTAGGGCCACTATGGCCCTCTTGTTCTACAGTGTTTTCCCTGGCTATATTTCTTTTGATTTAATTTGTTGATGAGTTTATCCCATTCCTACCCAAAAGAATTGTGGACTTGTCCAAATTCAAGGAAAATGTTGACAACATCTTCTAACTAGTGAAATTCTATAAATCTTTGTCTTTTGGCAAATATTTGTCTTTTTATTTACCACAATGTTTTCCAAAGCTCTTTTCAATAAAAGCAGTATTGTGTTGGAATGGATTAAACTGTTAACTGTAATTTATTCTTTTCAAAATGGTCTTATCTAGAATTTTGCTACGTTTTTATTTGCATGTTTACTAGTAGTTTTTCACAATTTTATAACACATCTCAACTTTAAATTTGTATATTCCCCCCAAGGAATTAGTTTTTGCAAAAAATAAACCAATCTATGGTTTATTTGGTCTCTAAAGCAAACAAGAGTCTTCTTAATATCAATATGCAAAGCAAGGGTACGAGTGAAGTTATCTGGAAAATTTCAAGTTGAAAATGTCTTTTCGGAAAGAAAACATCATGGATAATGAAGAAATTGCTAGATACAAACAATTTTGTCATATCTTCATTTTTTCCACAATTTCCTCCAAAGTTTTTTACCTGAGGGGTGTAAAAAGGAAGGAATGTGTGGGAATTGGTTAAAGAAAGATTTTTAAAGAAACTGAAATTTGAAGTTTTTTACTGACGGAAATTTAGACTCTTTTCTATTTAACCCATTCCCAGATGGTAAAATTTTAGCTCAAATTGATGGGGGTGCAGACAACAATTCAAATTTATAAAATTCTAGATTTTTTCAACTTTCTGAAAATGAAGAAATTGCTTGTTCACCTGATAGCTCTTGGGTCATATTTTGGCTCTGCCTGGGCTGTGCATGGATATATAGAAACTTAGAGAGAAATTTTCAAAAATATGCTCTTCAAGCAAAGCTTCTGAAAATATTGTGGAAAATGAAAAAAAGTATAATAAGCACTGTCTTCATTTTGTACAGTAAGACAAAAGAATATGAAATTTTATGAACTTGGAATTGTTGTTCGCAACTTCTTTCAATTCGGACCACTGTCTTAAAATTTTTTTTTGTTTGGTAATAAGTTAAAGTGAGACAAAGAAGGCTGTTATTTTAGGGAAAGCAATATGGCTTGTCTCTTTTCAATGAAACAAAAAATGTACTCTTTTAACCTTCGTTATGTTAAATACAATCCATTTTCAGAGTTTCATTAAAATCAAAGGGTTGGGAGCACTGAAAACCTCTTGTGCTGACCAATATTTCTTTGTTAATTAACTTAAAAATCAACTTCGCCTAAAATATTCAAACAGGTGGTGTAATATGAGATCTAAGTCTAAATTTTCTGCCAGAGTAGAAATATTCTGTGGTAAGAATGACAAGGGTTAAAAAATTCAACCCTTTCACATTTATTCCTCTTATTTTTACATTCCTGTGATATACTTAAGAAAATTGTGGAAAAAAGAAGAAATTGACAGAAAATCTCCTCTCAAAGAATTTGGTCTTCAAGGGATTGCATTTTAATGTAACTTGCCTATCAATTTTGTGAAAGGATCTTACACAATATTTCTGTTGTATGATTTTCTAGGTAATGAGCTGATGCTTTGGTTAAAACTTGTGATGGTTGATCCAGCATCCTATATCATGTACGGTGCCCCTAGAGAGATTTGGATCAGATATATATATCATGTGGCGACTCCATCTAGCCCAGCATGTAAGTAATACTTTGGCTATTAACCCTTGTCATGCTGATCCCGGAATATTCCAGCTTTGACAGGAGATGTAGACCAAGATCAGCCTGCACATATGTGCAGTCTGATCTTGGTCTACACCTCCTGCTTGTAATTTTTGTGCCAGAGCTGTTTATATAATTGATTTTCAAAAAAAATATTGATTTTTTTCAATAATATCTATCAATGATTTCAGCCCTTTGATTTTACAGCAATTCAGTAAGCTAATTTATACAGCATGACAAAGGTTGAAAAATAAGCTTGCAAAATTATGCTCTTTTACAACACTCAATTAAAAAAAGCTCAGAAAAACATAATCAAAAATGAAGAAATTGTTTTTAACATTTTACACAATGTTTTCAAGCACAAAAATTGAAAAAATCTAAAATTTCATAAACACCTTTCAATTTGAACCAGTCTAAAATGTTGCTGTCTGGTAAAGGGTTAAAACATTACTCTCTAATTCGTTATAACCAGGCTGTTGAAGCAGTAAAAGAACCCAAGCACTTGTAGTTCAAAACTAAAAATATCAAGTATTGGTGTGCTTTTTCTTCAAACTTGCTCAAGTGACCTCTTGTATTAACCCTTTCCTGTTCAATCCCTGTTTTTTACATCCCTGTGATTTTATAAATGAGAAAATATTGTAGAAAAAAAAAGAAACAAGCAATATCCTCTTTTTCACCATATTTTCAACCATACTGAAAGGTTATTTATATAATGAAATGCACATTAAATTTTCGTATGCAGAACTTTTGAATTTGGACATTTCTAAAATTTTGCCAAACAGGAAAGCGTTAAGCGATCAGCATCAAAATTCCCATTTCCAAAATTAGGAATCTTCATAATTAGACCTTTTTGCTTAACCCATTACCAGATGGCAAAATTTTAGACTGGCCCAAATTGAAAGAAATTGCAGACGACAACTCAAAGTTAATGAAAATTTGGATATTTTCAACTTTCTGGGTTGAAAACATTGTGGAAAATGAAGAAATTGCTTGTAATAAGCAATTTATTCATTTTCCACAATGTTTTCCAAAGATGCTTTCTTGGGGGTGTCTAAAGGCGTCACTGAGTGGGAATGGGTTAACAAGACGATTTTAATGAGTTCAACCAACATAGGATTGAGTGAAGATCCTACCATAATTTTGGTATGCAGCCAAACCAATCATTCAAAAACAAATGTACGTCACAAAATTTACCCATTACCACTCGCAAAATTTTAGACTGGTCCAAATTGAAAGGAGTTGCAAACGACAATTCAAGACATGTAAAATTTTAGATTTTTTTACCTTTGGGGAAGAAAACATTCTGGATAATGAAGAAATTGCTTGTAACAAGCAATTTCTCCGTTTCCCACAATATTTCCAAAAATTTTAGACTAGTCCAAATTGAAAGAACCTGCAGATGACAATATAAATGAAATCTTATAATTCTTTGTCTTTGTGGGTAGCAAACATTGTGGGAAATGAAGAAATTGCATATCATGTCATTTTCCCACAATGTTTTCCCAAGTATAAAATCACAAGAACGTTAAAACAAGGGATTGTGCAGGAAAGGGTTAACTGTACTGCTATGTTACATAGGAACCAGTACTTCAGTATTAATTATTACAAGCAATTTCTTCTTTTCCCACTATGTTTTCCCAAGTATAAAATCACAAGAACGTTAAAACAAGGGATTGTGCAGGAAAGGGTTAACTGTACTGCTATGTTACATAGGAACCAGTACTTTAGTATTAATTCTTGACCCTTGTTTACAGATTTTGACGTAGATCTTCGATGGTTTGATAAAACAGCCACCAGAATCCCAGAAACAGTAATGTACTACTTCAGTCCATCCATCACCAGCGGCAAAAATACAGTACTTGACGATTTCTTCCGTGTGGATGATACTTTAAGGTTCCGCAGTTATAATAGAGCTTACTCAGAGTTTAGCTGGAAATTGCGAAAACTCGGTGAACTTATTGATCCCAGTAATGTTGTTCTAAATGGCAGCCAGTATTTACATGGTAAGTGTTTGCAGGAAATAAAAGAGACCAAAAATTCTGAGAAGACTTTTAACCAACTTCCGGCACAATGACGCTTTTAGGATTGTGTCAGAACGATTTATGCTTTATTGCTCTCCAACATCAAACTCATAGTTAACACTACTGGGTGGGCTGGCTATAAAGTGTATTGCCCATGAACACAACCTGTTGATGGTTGGACTGGAACTTGTGAGTCAGGCACCTTCATCCCTCAGCCACTGAGTCACTCTGAACCCATACCAATAAGCACTGTGTGATTTATTGTCACTACTGTAGAACATACCCATATGAGTGACAAAACTACTGAGAGCCCTGCCTGGTTCTTTAACTTGCTCGATGGACAGCTCCATCACACGAGGCCTCAGTTTAATGTCTCATCTGAAAGACAATTAGTTTGTTAGTTTAATCAGCTCAGAGCTCAAACCTGAGATCTTGAAGTATAGGTACAATGGTTTGGATAGTCTCATTAAAATCCTTATTGTCGGTGGGTTACTTTTTTTCTGCCTACACTGCTGATCAGAAGCTAGCCGTAAGCATTTTAGATCCAAAGCTTCGAATGAATATCATGACTATTGTGTTATGACTGAACATTTGTATTCTTGGATCCATTCATACCATCATCTAGCAATGAAATATTACTATTTCAATGCTAAAGGTTACGATTAAAATTTTGTTGCCTGGTAATTGGTTATTGCAATTGGTTTATTTTTCATCTTAACCATTTCTTCTTTTACAGCCATTGACTCTGATGTTAGACTTACTACAGCTGCTGGGAATGGACTCAGATTCATGTCTCTTGATGTTCCCCTTGTGAGCCTCAGTTCACAGGAGACTCCAGCTTCTCCCTTCCCTGTGCCCCTTACACCCATAACACAAAGGGAGATAACTGGGTTTGGCTTCAATATCTACAACAACATGTGGGACACAAATTACATCTTTTACTATCCCTACAAACAAGATCTTGGTGATGAAAACTTCAGGGCAAATTTTAAAATTCTGTTTGAGTGAGACAAATCTAATTCAACTACAATTCATGCTTAAACCATTACCAGACGACAAAATGAAAGAAGTTGCAGATGACAATTCAAATTCAAATTCTGCTTAAATTGGAAAATAAATACCACATTTGGTAGAAAACATTTTGAGAATAGAAGAAAATGCTTCGAGCATTTTCTGCTTTTCCTAAAAAGTTTTCTGTGATAGTATTTTTTCAAGGCATCAGAAATTATCATTGTGTGGTAATGGGTTGATAGTTTGTCTGACTATGTGATAATGAATAATGGAGTATCTATTTATAGAAAGATATCCCCGTATTCCTTAACCCATTCCAACTCTATCCCTCCTTTTTACGCCCCTCTATGAAAAAGCTTTGGAAAACATGTGGAAAATGAAGAAATTGCTTGTATCAAGCAATTTCTTCATTATCCACCATGTTTTCTATCCAAAAAGACAAAGAAAATTAAAATTCAATCAACTTGAAACTGTCGTCTGCAGCTTCTTCCAATTTGGACCAGTCTAAAATTTTCATGTGTTGGAATGGGTTAACCTGTTCCAACACAATCCCACTTTCCTTAAAATTCCATCAACCATAGAAAACGTTGTTAGCAACTTCTTTAACCCTTTCCCGTTTTTGGAAATTTTAGACTAGTCCAAATTGAAAGAGGTTGCAGACGACTGGATGCCATTTGAAATGAAACCATCATATGTGGTAGAAAATATTGTGGAAAAAGGAGAAATTGCTTGTTACAAGCAATTTCTTCTTTTTCCACAATATTTACTCAAGTATAAAATCACACAAACGTAAAATCACATATTCGAACGGGAAAGGGTTAAATTTGGACCAGTATATAATTTTATTTCAGGTAATGGGTAAAGATGAGCTGTTATAGGCTTATTTTTTAGCTCGCTTGTTATTAAAGAAAGAATTGTAAATCTAAAGATAATTTCCATTTAGTGTAGAAATCTTTGTGGGAAAGAAGAATTTGCTTGTTACATGAAATTTCTCCCTTTGCCACAATGTAATCCTGATTACTAATATATGAGTTTCTTGAAAAGTAAGGACTGAGTTTGAATAGGTAGGAATAGGTTAACCCATAACCAAATAACAAAATTTTAGATTGGTCCAAATTCAAAGGATGTGTAGATGATATTTCAAATTGCAATAGGAGTGATGGGGTAAATGACCATAAAAGGAAGAAAACATCAGTGGTAAAAGTTAAATTGCTAGTTGCATTTCTTCAATCAAAAAAATGGTTTTTCAAAGCTTTTTATATTTTTTGCTTAAAAATGAGGGATTTTGTAGTAATGTGTTAATTAGGAGTCAAAATAGGCTTAACACATTAGCTGTCTTGTCCCTTTCATTGAAAATGTCAAGATTAATTGAGAAAAAATATAAGTTGGATGGAGTTTTTTATTCAGACAGTACTTCCACAGCGGAGTTTTGAGGACCTAATTATTATTACATTCAAAAACTGTTTATAACTAATTACAATGTAGTCTAACCCATTTCCACACAATCCTGCTTTTCCTGCCTCTCAAGAAAATACTTGAGGAAAACAAGGTTCAAAATGGAGAAATTGCTTGTTACAAGCAATTTCTTCAATTTTATGGGTGCATAAAGATAATGTTTGCAGAAATCTTTTTAGATATAACTTTCAAGTTGCAAGATGTAATACATTTAAATTTTACTTATGTAGTTAGTAATTTGGACTCTGATATTGCTCCTTTACCTTTCCACAATGTTTTTATACCCTGTCATCAAAAAATTCATATTTTTTTACCGTTGTCTGTTGGTCTGTCTGTCTGTCTGTCTGTCTGTCTGCAAAACTTAACCAAAGAACTTATGATTTACAATTACTTTAAACCTTTTCAAGATACATGGTGCATATTTGGGACAAAGGTTCCTCGCACTGTTAGGCATCTGTTGGTTGTTAGGTCAAAGTCATCAAATCAAGGTCAAGGTGATCTATCAAGGCCACATTTGAGAAAACGCTGTTATTGGGGCATAGTGTTTCCCAAACAATCTTGTTTTTTTTTTTTCATATGCTTTGATATCTCTACTACACCTCCTCTTAATTCAGGTTTGTGTTAATGAATCTATTGTCTGTTTAATATACATTTATTATCATTTGGTTAACTCATTACACAACTCCTAAATTTCTAGACTGGTCCAAATTGACAGGAGTTACAGAAACGATTTTCCACTTGATGAAATTTTAAAATTCTTTGTCTTTTGGGAAAGAAAAAAATGTGGCAAATGAAGAAATTGCTTGAAACAAACAATTACTTTATTGTCTATTACATTTTTCAAAGCTTTTATTCTAAGGGTTTAAATATCAGGGTTGTGTGAGAATGGTTGAAAAGTCAAATTGAGTAAAATGTTGCTATAACAATTTGTATAAAGCTTTAATTATGATGTTTTGATACCCAATAAGGCTTGTGTTCTTGAATGAAATGTTGGATGGCAAAGCAATTTATCCCTTGTTTTTCAGCATAAAGATTTCACTCAGAGCTCTTTTCCAAATGTTAACAATATTTACTGCTATTTCATACAAGACAAAAGAGAAGATTCTTGTAAATTAAATGACAAGCAAATTATATTTGTAGACTGCATGTTTATGTATAATCAAATCTACTAACATGCAGCTAATGTGAAATGACTGTGTAATAATGATATTAATAATTATACTCAAATTTAGTGATTAGTACTATGTTAGAATCTTTTTAATTGCAACACCAATCGATCAAAGCTTTGTTTCAATTAACCAGAAGTTGCTTTTAAAAGGAGCTATTTGTTCCGTAAATCTAATGTTTGTGCAAGATGTGAGTTGCAATTAAGCAGTGTATTGCTAATATCAGGATTGTAATTAAGCGGATTCTACTGTATTTTCTTTAAGCCTTTTCTGTTTTTGAAATTTTAGACTGGCCCAAATTGAAATTTGAAATGAAACAATCCTCTATGGTAGAAAATATTGTGGGAAAAGGAGAAATTGCGTGTCTAAATTTTTTATTCAATAAAGGGTGAAAAGCTATTGTTGTGACAACTGAATTGCCCATCGATAATGTACAGATTGTTTAGCACTTGGCGTTGTAAGCTAGTAGAGCGGATTGGCAAATGACAAATACTTTTTTTATATAGATTGCTCTATCTTTTTGTGATAAGTATTAACTTTTATGATCAATAAATGATTTATTCTTTTATACATATTTTATTTATTTCTTAGACTACAAGTTTTCCCTCATTTCTAGCATATCATATCTTTGTATAAAACCATAAATGTTTCAGGGATCTACATTCGATTCATTTGCAGTTAGCAAATAACTCCTTGTCACAAAATCGTCGAAGAAATGCCATGGCTAAAGGAAAAAAGCGTAACATGCAATTCCTCACTGCTACACTTTAACTTTTCTCTTTTTGTTTACAGCTTTTAGATAGCGAACTACAAAATTCTTCACCGCTTACTGGTTCAATTTTAAACCGCAACCAAATAAAAAAAGAAAAAAATCTCTAAAGGTAGTAAACAGCTCATTCAAATTGTACTTACGACGTTAAAGTCGCCAACCAACCATTTTACTTTTTGGTTACATGTCACTGGCCATAATTTTTTCAAAATATCATCAGTTAAAATCTAAGTGGTACTTTTTCGACAGATCATGCTGCCCCTCAAAATTATTTCCGAAATGTGAGTTAAACTGGGGTAATGTGTAAGAAGTCAACAGGGACGTACAAAGTTAAAAGTTAAAATTTAAAGATAAGGTTTATAGTCGTTTTCTATGCCTTGCGTATTCAAACGACTTTACACTTTAACCTCCGATCATTGAATTGCAAGACGGCTGTTAACATACGGCGCACATGACTTACAACCCACAAGTACAAAATTATGCACCTGGGTGGAGAGGAGCAATGTGGAGTAAGTTCTTTGCTCAGAAACACTCCCACGGTCCATGCGGGATTTTAACCCGGGACCCTCCGATCCCGAGTTCCACGTCCTACCACTAGACCACAGAGTTCCACATACAGACATACTGTTGGCTATCGAGTCGCAACTGCAGCTTTAGTTACGACTTTTAAGTCGCCAACCCAATAGAATTGCACAACATCGATGTTTGGTTTCAGTTGTTCACATCGGGTCAAAACGAATGATTTATTGGTCAGTCGACTTTTTTTTATTGTCAACAGCCACTCGTCAGTCACGTTTTCTAATAAGGGGGTCAAAGTTGTTTCGAATCGCAACTATTCATAAGATTTACCTGAGTAGAAAAAAAGAATATGCTAGCCTTAATTTATACTTCTGTTTCAAAGAAGACAGAAGGTGGGGGGTAAACGAAGTGCAATTCAACAAAGTCTGAACTGAAGGATTGCGGGTGGAATTCTAGGACCTATCGACCAATCATACCATTCATTTAGACCATAAGTGAACTTAAAACTTCGACATTTTTGTTGGTTTGGTGATTTAAATGTCGTAACTAAAGCTTGAATAAGCTGTAGTTACGACATTTAGGTCGCCAACCAACCATCCATTTTACCTTTTGTAACATGTTACTGACCATATTTTTTTTTCAAAATGACGCCGTTTAATATCTAAGTGGAACTTCCTGACGGGGCTCAATCAAGAGATGGAGAGAATATTTTTTGTTTTCGTGGAGGTATGAACCGAATAACCTAATTACACTGTATGAATACGCGAAGCGGATTCATACATTGTGTGATTAGGTTTTTCGGTTCATATCTCCATGAAAACAAAAATATTCTCTTCATTTCTTATAATTCAATAGCATCGAGCAAAATAACCAAAAGCTTTACAAATGTTGATACCTTTCTATGGGACTATTTTGTGCGAAAGCATACAAAGTCGATGCGTGATCAAAATTTTGTTCATGGAGTTATGAATAATTTTAAGACCAATCAGAACACTGATAGACGAAACTATAAATTAAATTATTCGGCGTTGCAAGCAATCCGTCAGTTATCAGCCACCAACATTTTTTTTAATTTCCCAGTGAAATGTTTGCAACCATATATCGTCAGTCGATGATCAAAATGTCGTAAATACAGCTCGATTAAAGCTGGATATAGAACATACATTTCCCGTTCAATGACGATATACTGCGAACTTAGGACGTCTAGTATCTCGATCAAATGCCCTTTCTGGGTGTTTGGTCATAGTGGGAGAAGAAGAAATTGGTTGTTACAAGCACTTACTTCTTTATCCACAATATTTTCTACCCGATTGAATGATATTTCTTGCATTAAAACTGAGGCCGCGACCATAGCGTGGTAGTAGCGCGTAGGATTCCAAGTCATGGGGTCCCGGGTCCGATCCTCGGCCGCGACGAATATTCTTTCCGACATTTGTCTCCTATCAGTGGGTGGATAATCGTAAACCTAAGTGGGATGAGCAGCTGGAGGCTCGGAAAGGATGTAGTGGTAGTACTGGTGTTAGAAATACCAGGAATCAATGGTTAGGTGCTACAGTCGCCGCGATATGATTGAAATACTGTTAAAAGAGGAGTTAAACCCCATTCAATCAACCAATGAAAATGACATTAAATTGTCGTCTGCAAAAGCTTTCAATTTGAGCAGGTTTAAAATTTTGCAAAAAGGGCGTTAAACTAAACACGATTAAGACGAAATAGGTCCGTCTTGTACAATTACTGTCGGTAATGATTTATCCAATGTAGACATAATTGGAACATGATCGGTTATGTAAGGGTGGTTCACCGGCAGGACTATCAATTCTATGGTCCGTGTTCGAATCGCGGGCATTGGAGGATTTTCAGAGAACTAACCTAAAAGTGAACTGAAGTAACGTAGTATGCATGGTGTTACATATTGGCAGTATCAATCCATTTCCCTAGAATAATTTTGATCTGATCTATGGTGTGAAAGTCAACCACCGTGAGTTGTCCAATTTTTCATTTTTTACCTGACAGGGTGTAGCAAATCAACGAACCGTTTGGTTTTAATTTTCAACCCTTGTCAAGGCGAATAAAATAATCAACATTAAAATTCAAAGGACTGACAGCACGGGACGCACTAACTGTGGCTTGATTATAATCATTATTAAAATTATTTTATGACCATCTCTGGCTTAAATGAGACAAGCAGGAGGTGTAGACTAAGATCAGACTGCACATATGTGCAGGCTGATCTTTGTCTATATCTCCTGTCAAAACAGGAATATTCCGAGTTTAGTATGACGATGGTTAGATTGAGGCTTAAAAAGCTTTTTCGGCTTTCATCGGATATTCTCTTATTCGACGACAGGTAAATAGCCTTTAATAGCTATAGACCCGTTAAGCACGTGATTCAAGTGTCGTTATTAACAACGGTCATCCGCACTTCCAAATCCAACACCATTACATCCCTCGAATTTTAAATATTCGAATCTTGCATGACACATGAGCTTGAAGGAGTTATCGGAATGTAGTGGCTAAAAGAAGGAAATCGGTACTTTCAAATCGTTGAATGGTATTTTAAGGCATTCAACAACACATAATAGATATCTATTGTTTGGGGGAATCGTGAGGCAAGGATTTGTTTCCGACCTTTTTCGAAATAACTTTGCACAGTTGTTCATCATTATGAGTAGGTGTGTCATTTAAAAAGGAATCTGATAGCTCCACGGTCAAGGTCTCCGCTCAAGGTCAAATTTTCAAATTGAGCTTGTCCAGAGCATATCGCCTACATTTTGCGCATGGCTTTCAAAATAATTTAGAACTCCGGCATTTTAAAGAGTTTTACGTTCGTTTATGAACTCGTTGTCATACAACCAACACAGTCACGGGTTCTTCGGTGGGCGCCAAATGCCACAGTGAGAGAAAACACGAAGCCAGTCCGGGTAGCGAACCTGGGATTTCTTGCTTCTAGGACGAGTACACTACCGGCTGCGCTAATTGACCAATTGCAAATGTCAATCAAATAGCAAGTCGACCAATGAAATAATCCAGATATGAGTTTGAACTCCAACATTGGACGCCATTAGTGTTAACCAATTTTGTTGGTTTGGCGACCTGAACATCGTAACTAGAGCTTATTCAAGCTGCAGTTACGACGTTTAGGTGACCAACCAACCATTCTACCTTTTTGTTACTTGCTACTGGCTATCTAATTTGGCAAAATAATTTGGCAAAATAACGCCTTTGAAAATCGAAGCGGAACTTCCTGCTTGCGCCAATTGGCGGGACCAAAGGAATCAGTTGGTGGGGCCGGCGAATGGTCAGTTGCGATGCTTGTGTAATATTTCTTAATTGTGTGTGATATCAATATGCGATACGTAATTGACGGATCGCTTGTCACGCCTACTGACCTCGGATATGACAGTGTGAGTGCGATATCAAACGGCGTTAATTTGCATAATTTTGGCAGCAAAATAAGACATAAGCCAAAGCGTTGGTTGGTGACCTAATCGTGGTAGCTTCAGAGTTGACCCATTCCAATACAATGGCGCTTTTTGACGCCCCCAAGTAAAAAGATTTGGTAACATTGTGAAAAAAAAAATAAAGAAATTACCTATGAGAAGGGATTTCTTCATTTTCCACACTGTTTTCTACCAAGAAAGTAGAAAATACCTTTAATTTCAACAAGTTTAATTTGTTGTCTGCAACTTTTTCAATTTGACCAGTTGATAAGAATTGTAGCTACGATCTGTAACCAGCCAAACCAACCAATTTGCTTAACATAATTGTCCGAGTTCAAGGTGCACTTACTGTCTAATCAACATTTTGATTGGTCAATCGATTTTATATTAACATCGGCGATTCTTGAATTGTTTGATCGCATGCATTGCCGACCACGCCAACTGACTCCAACAGAAAGTTCCTCTTCGATACTTAATGGCGTTATTTTGCAAAATTAAGGATGAAAAAATATAATAAATGGTTTGCGATTTAAATGTCGAAACTACATGTTGACTTTCAATCATGAACTCGATAAAAATGTTCCACATTAATGTCAGCCAATTTTTTAGTTCAAAGTTCACTTTCGGTCTAAATGATTAATTTGATTGGTGGTTTAAAACCGCGATGGGTCAGTTGAATAAGAAGGGAATCGGCTGAGTAATGTTCAACTTCAGTGCTTGTCCATAACTGTTAAAAGATATGCTATCACGTTGTAATTAGCAAATACCTTGGGTCAATCCATCGCTTTAATCACCTTTTAACGACAAAAACAGCAAGTTTGAGTTGTCGATACTTTGGTGAGTTTGGTTATAAATTTACTTGTATACGTGTACATTGTATTATTTTTTTCTTTTGCAAGATTTGTTTGGACGTGGATTCAACACCACGTCTAACATTATTTCAGACTAACCGCGGCGGCTGGAGCACCTAACCATGGGTTCCCGATATTTCCCACACCAGTACTACCACTGCAACCCGTCCGAGCCTCCAGCCGCTCATCCTACATAGGTTTACGATTATCCATCCGTTGGTGGAAGACAAATGTTGGAAAGGATACTTGCCGCGTCCGGCGATGATTGGGAATTCGACGCGTTACCAATCCCGCTATGGCCGTGGCCTGTTCTGCAAGACATATTTCATGTCATAGATATACTAGTTATAGTGAGTGATCAAAGGTCAATTTGGTATATACCTGTATAAACAAAATTGACATTTAATCACTCATCAGAACTTGTACATCTATAGTAGTTGTAGGTGATAAATGGAAACTATTCAATGGCGAATTCTTTTCTATTTCACTAGTGCTTAACCATTCAGTCCCAAAATTTTACACATCGAAGAAAAGGAGCTTGAGGCAAAATATTATGGGAAAAGGAGAAACTGTCCGAGATGATTTATTTCTCCTTTTTTTCAGAAGGTTTCCTACCTGAATGATACTTATTTATACAATTTGAACGCACGCTAATTTGTCTCTTGCCACTTCTATCAATTGTAACAGGTCTTAAAGTTTGGCATAGTGTAATTTGGTAAATTCGCCCTAATTATTACAAGTTAGTGATATTCCCTAGTGCACTTCTATCCAAACCTTGCAAGCTTTTAACTCTTTACCAGAAAATATCATTGCTTTCTTCTTACCATATCGTAAGTCGGACCGGAATAATCGTAAACGCGGGAAAAAGGACTTTTATGAGCAGCAACAAGTTGACTGAACTAAAATCGAAAAGGCACGAGATAACGGTACTAGTTTTGTAATGAAAAGAACATGTATACTGATATAATAAAGAGACGCACAGCTGAGCATATTCTGTCTTTCTGATTAATTGATTGATTGAATGGGTTTTTTAACAGTATTTCAGTCAAAGTGAAAGGGCGTTTTAAATTTGTCGTTTTTAAATATGGTCACTAAAGACAACTATAGCCTTCATTAATATGCAAAAGGAGGGTATGAGTGGAGTTCTTTGGAAAAGTATCTCGTGAATTTTATCACCGATTTCAACTTGTGTTAGTTTACATTTTGAAATCGAGTTGAATGCATCCGATTCTTCACCAGAAATGTTCGCCATTGGCTGTTACCTGCACTGGTGCTGGTGACTAAACTTCAAGTACAATTTCTACAATCTCCTTGACTGAGCTGTGCGGTTTGAATGACTAGCGAAAGTGAAAACTTCATCATTGACGTCATAATATATGTTAACATATCTTACTTTGTGGTGGGTCACAATTTAAAATATCGAAACTTCTTGCATGACATATAGACATATATATATATATATATATATAACTTTGTTCTTCGATCGTCATATCTATTTATTTTTATCTGGACCTGGATTATTGTTTTCTAATTAATTTTGTGGTGGGTTTGTTTATTTGTTTGTTCTTTGTGTGTGTGTTGTTTTGGTTTTTTATGGGGGGTATGGTTTTAATGCTTTTATAATCAGAATCAAATCGGGGTTCAAGCGGGAGGGGCTTGAAAGTGTTCCATAACCTTGAAAATAGCCAAAATGTTGAAATCGGGAAACAAGAGTACCAGAATTTTGAGGAAAGTAATTACCCATAAAATGTATTAGAAATACCCCGTTTTGCGTTTCCTTGCCCTTTCAGTATAGATAGATTATTTGACAACATGGCAATTATTATACACTGTCGACGAATCGCTGGCAACGCCCGCTGAGCTCAAACGGGAAGTTCCACTTCGATATTAAACTGTGTTATTTGCAAAATTTATGACAAGTAACATGTTGTTAAAAAGTTGAAATAGTTTGTTGGCGACCTACACGTCGTGCCTACAGCTTGAATAAGCTGTAGTTACGACGTTTAAGTCGCTAAAAACGCTTTGCACAAATGTCGGCCAAGGCCGGATGTTGCTTGTGGACTAAATGAATGATTTGATTGGTCGATTGATTACTTGATTGACAGCCACGATCTCTCAAATGTAATACGTAAATGTTTTTCAGCCGTCTAGAGTAACCATGAGCAAGAGTCTCCCGACAAGGTCCTTCAACCATAATGGCGGAATAGACAAAATGACGGCTATTTCGGACGAAAAAAGTTATCTTCTATCCTTGGACGATGCTACCAACCTACGCCTTCGCAGAAATAAGGTAAGTGGACTTTATGTCTGAGACAATGATTGTATTCAGTGCTTGTTCGCTCATCTTTTAACGGCTAATCGATAATAGTCTTATCATTCTCCAGAATCCAAATAGAATAAGGTAGCACCACAGGCAGTTATATTGAGGAACTCTAACAACTTACAAAAATACAGTCACTGTAAAATATAACGTAAATCGCTTCACAGCTGTCGGGTTTGTTTGTTTGTTTTTTGGAACCATTGTTTGTTTGGTTTTTTTTGTTTGTTTGTTTTATTAAAAAGACGCTAGTTTCATTTACATAGACACTAGTTTCCACGTAAGGCTGTTTTTAGGTTGTACAAATACGACATCTATTCCTAGTACAGCATCTGTTCCCGATAAAACATGACAGCAAAGATGGTTTTATGCCCCCGCATAGAAAGATTGGGACATATTGTTTTAACTTTGTCCGTGTGTTCGTCTGTCTGTCTACGAAACTTAACTAAAAAGATACTCCTTGTATTGATAGGAATCAGTCGACCGTCATATAAGGTCATCCATCAAGGTCAAGGTCACCTTTTCCAAGAAAGGCAGTCCCGTGGGCAAAGTGTTTCCAAAACGAATCTTATCTAATACATATATACTTTTGTAAGTTGTTGAACGTTTCAGAGCTCAAGTGCCAGTAAGTAGCAGCCTTGATCAGAGGTGGCCGCGAGTCAATGCTTTACGCACGATTCCATCTTTTATTTAATACATAAATACTTTTGTAAAGATGTTGAACGTTTAGGAGTTCAAGTGCCAGTGAGTAGCAGCCTTAATCAGTGGTGGCCGCGTGTCAATGCTTTACGCATGACTCCACTCTTTATTTAATACATATATACTTTTGTAAGTTGTTGAACGTTTCGGAGTTCAAGTGCCAGTGAGCAGCAGCCTTAATCAGTGGTGGCCGCGTGTCAATGCTTTACGCATGAGTCCACACTTTATTTAATACATATATACTTTTGTAAGTTGTTGAACGTTTCAGAGTTCAAGTGCCAGTGAGAAGCAGCCTTAATCAGAGGTGGCCACGTGTCAATGCTTTACGCAAGATTCCATCTTTTATTTAATACATATATACTTTTGTAAGTTGTTGAACGTTTAGGAGTTCAAGTTCCAGTGAGTAGCAGCCTTAATCGGAGGCGGCCACGTGTTAATGCTTTACGCATGAGTCCACTCTTTATTAAATACATATATACTTTTGTTAAGTTGATGAAAGTTTCAGAGTCCAAGTGCCAGTAAGTAGCAGCCTTAATCAGAGGTGGCCGCGTGTCAATGCTTTACGCATGAATCCACTCTTTATCTAATACACAGATAATTTTGTTAAGTTGATGAACGTTTCAGAGTTCAATTGCAAGTTGGTAGTAGCCTTAATCAGAGGTGACCGCGAGTCAATGCTTTACGCATGAATCCACTCTTTATTTATTACATATATACTTTTGTAAGTTCTTGAACGTTTCAGAAATCAAGTGCCCATGAGTAGCAGCCTTAATCAGAGGTGGCCGCGAGTCAATGCTTTACGCATTAATCCACTCTTTATTTAATACATATATACTTTTGTAAGTTGTTGAACGTTTCGGAGTTCAAGTGCCAGTGAGTAGCAGCCTTAATCAGAGGTGGCCGCGTGTCAATGCTTTTCGCATGATTCCACCTTTTATCGTGACTGGTTAAGCGCATAAAAGTTTTACATTATGAGTGTTGTAAAGGTTATATAGGATCTGTGTTTGATATTTCCAACAATTCCGATTATTTTCAGTGTTAAGATATTCAATAGCCTGGAAATCCACACAGAGCATTAACCCATTACTAGACGGCAAACCATTGGTTAAGGTTTACAAAAATGGCGGCCAATTTCGGAGTTGATAAGCTCGGGTCCGGACTGAATGAATTACTTGATTGGTCGGTTTATTCCTTGATTGGCAATCGCGATTGGTCAATTGCAGTTTCTGTCGTTATCTGTAGATCGCCACCTGGAGACTATACAGACTCTTCTGATTCGCAGGCTGATGTGAGTCTTTACTTGACGCACTTCGATATTATTTGAAAACCGTCACGAACAGACTGACTCGACATATTTACATTCTGTTTTGTAGGTTTGTATATTTTTCCAGTCATAGTAATAAAAAGTCCACAGATATCATTTCAGCATTGTCAGCGCTTTGGTTTACATGCGGATATTTTACAGGATAACTCGTACAGTGTAGAAGTTGTACCTGAAGAATTAAGCTTGTCAACCCAGCAAGGACAGCTAAGCAAGGGACTACACAGATCACCTCCGACTGTAAGTTTATGCAGAGTATGTGATATAAACCTATGAGTGTTTTTGTAGTTCACTAGCATAATAATTATTCAAATGATTTCGTACCTCCTTTAACGGCGTTATTTTTCGAAATTCATAGCCAGTAGCATGTAACAAAAATTAATATGGAATAAGCTGTAGTTACGACATTGAAGTAGGCAAGATTAACACAATTATTTCACTCAAATGGCGGCCAAAGTCGGAGTTCAAAGCTCAAGTCCGGGCTGAATGAATGATTTGATTGGTCAATTGATTCGTTGATTGACAGCCTCGGCTGGTCACTTGACGGATCTCAAGCCCGCCCTCTGCACTCCAACAAGGCAGTTTTCCCGAGATATCAAACAATATAAATTTATTAAGTATACAGTCAGGAATATAAAGCAAAATAAGAATCATTTTGAGGCGCCCAAAAAATCGTAACTTTAGGTTATAAAGCTCGAATTACGATGATTAAGTCGTCCACAAACGAAAATGGTTGACAAAACGTTGGAGGTCAACGTAATACTTCCTGTCTAAATGACTGAATTAATTGGTCAGTCATTTTTTATCTCGCCAAGAACGAAGGTCTCGGAAGAGCTTTCGTCGTACCCTCTGCGCAGGCGCTAGCGCCGGAGTCCCGCATGATTAAAGGTTTTAAATTTCTTTTATAACGAGTGCTAGGGATTCTCATATTTTCACGTATACACTAATTGGGTGACGGTACTTCATCTAGGACCAAGACCTTTGACATTCACGCCTTGTGACCTTGGGCTGTTTAAAGAAGAATCGTCAACTTTGTATTTTCTGAATGATTATACACATGGCCACCATTCTTCACGTATGCACTCATCAGGTGAAAGGCATTTACCTGAGAGTGTGTACCTTGGAATTTTCCCTACTCTAAAAAACTTTAATCATTGATCTTGACCTTTGACATACTTAAAATTAACCAACAACTATAGCCTTGTACAAATTTCTTGAATGCTTTCATACTTTGTACATACATTGACATTTGAGTAAAAGCTTTAACTAGCTTATATTTTTAATGCTTATGCCTAGGACCATCACACTTCATATAATTCAAAAAATCAAGTGATGGGCTTTCACCTTTGACCAAGATCCTTGAAAATGATACCTTAACATTGACCTTTTGATCTTCTCTCGAAAACTTCAACCCATTCCCACACAACCCCTCCTTATCACGCCCCTCTCGATAAAAGCTTTGAAAATCATTTAGAAAAATGAAGAAAATGCTTGTATGAAGCAATATCTTCATTGTCCACAATGTCTTACCTCCAAAAAATACGAAGAAAAGGTTCAATCAACCTAAAATTGTCGTCTGCAGCTACTTTCAACTTGGAATTGTCTAAAATTTTGTGGGAATGGGTTAACCAAAAGCTTAACTTACCTGATGATTATATTCTCCCGTGAACAAGATGTGGTCTTAATCTTTACATTTGACTTACTTTAAAAACTAGAACCAAAAACTTAATTTCTTTCTTATATTTTCTGAATGCTATCATATAGGACCATCACATTTCATATATTCGCCCATACGGCGATACACTCTCACCTGAACCTAAGTTCCTTTGCCCTGTCCCATTACCGGAGGTCAAAATTTCAAACTGGTTCAAATTGAAAGGAGTTGCAGACGACAATTTGAAGCTTATTAAATTCTAGATTTATTCAACTTTTTAAATGAAGGAATTGCTTGTTGCGTAGTTTCTTCATTTTCTCAATTGTTTTTCTTGAGGGTCGTAAAGATTTGTCATTGTGTATGAATGGGTCAACATACATTGTTTAATGTGTGGAAATCATGACATTAAAGGCCTTAACTAAATAAACTTGACCCTCACTATTTTCCTTAACATAATCATAACTATTCATTATTCATTAAGCACCAATTATAGCATTATGTTGTCCCCGGAAAATTACCATTTATTATATTTTTATTGACAATCCTTCAATTTTAACCCTTGTCATGCTGAACCCGAAATATTCCGGTTTGGGCAGAAGGTAAAGACCTCCTGCTGGTACTTTTCCTACCAGAGTTGTTTATGAAATTGATTTTCAAAACACGTATTGATTATTTAACAAGTACTGTCAGTGCTTACAGCCCTTTGATTTTCATGAAATTTCTTAAGGGATTTTATACAGAATGACAAGGGTAAACTGCTCCAAAAATCATGGTTTTTTTTTTTACATTTACAGCTCTTACCCAATCGAAGATACTCCGATGACGAGATATCCGTGCAGAGTAGTGTAACATCACCGCTATACGAGAAGGTAACTTTCCCCCCGTTATTCAATGTTTATTCTAATGGGACCAATCTATTGTTTTCTTCTTACAATTAACTATCAAAGAAGAATTTGATGGAAAGTAAGAAAGAATTCAGCATTAGAAAAGTGGCTAAGCATATATTTTGAATTATGACTTTGAAAGACTATAGACAGATCTTATATACTTGAACTTGTGTCATTGCAACTTTTCACTTTATTTTAATTGTATGCCTTTTTTGTGTATGTAGTATTGTGGATTGTAAGCCTTTATTTACCAATAAAATTTTCACATTCGTATTCGTCGACCTACTGCGGTGCATTATTTCTCTGACGGTTGTAATCCTAAACACGAAATAATACTTCTTTTCGGTATTGGTAGAAAACCTCTTAGCAATTTGTGTAAATACGCCTTAAAAAGTAGTTCTGAACCGCAGTATTTTGCAATATTACGCCTTTTTATATTTAAGTCGAACTTTCTGTTGAGTGGACGTTGACACTGATCCGTTAATTATGAATGAAACAAAATTTATTATTAGTTTTGTATCAATTTCAAAAGTGCAGCTTTTTAATGAAAACGCATTATATACAAGATACGGGGATCTACTGATGTTTTGATTACATTAGATATTATATGTTGCAAAACCAAGACGCGATGATCACTTTTGTGAGTCGCGTTATGTGTATCGTTCAACATCTTGACGGTTTTTCAACTTTCTGTGACAAGCGTCACGTCAGTACTATCGGCGCTTTGAGTGAATCTTAGATCAAGTCTTTCGTAGTCGCTGCTTCAATACAAACGTATATGTGGTCTTGCTTTATTTTATTATAGGTACCTCCTTTAAAACAACAAAGAGGACCCCAAATAAATAGGATATCAAATGGATTTGATACCGATCCGAAAGTATATAACAGTGATTCGCCTATGCGGTCAGCATCTCAAATCATGGAGGTTTGTACAGTATACACAATTATATCTTTTGCTCACAGACTGATTTATGAATGCTGTCAGATAATTTACAGCAGTGAATAATAAAAGAAAATTCTGAACGGCTACTTTGATTGCTTCATTTTTAACATCGTCATAGACATGCTTGCGAGAAAAGAACATTTAATTCTTATTGATAGGCATTTTGACATACATGTACATTACATCTGAACAAATGCTGTTTTGAAGCAACATGTAACAGCTTTGTGTCTATGTCAAAGGGTCAACGGCATGGCCTCACCGTTTGAAAAATAAAGAAAATTGATATTTTAATAATATGAAACGAAGATAATATTATTTGTTTTCATTGAGATATGAGACTAAAAGCATAATCACATTAATGCATGAATCCGCTTCGCGTATCCATAAAGTGTGATTTAGTTTTTAGGTTCATACCTCAATAAAAACAAATAATATTCTCTTCGTTTCGTATTGTTACAGGTATTCTAGTACGTAATTCGTCTGAATATCTTGCTACTTTTCAAATATGTTTACGTAGACCTACATAAATCATGAGGCCTTTACCGAGAAACGGAATTGTTAACTAGTTTCATAGAAATACACGACAAGAAAAAGATTTTCAATAATGACGATTTTTGTAATGTAACATATAGAAAACTTAAATAATCTTCACTCTCTTCATCGGCGATCTTATTACTTTGATATTTTTCAGAAGTCGGGCATACAAGATAAGGTAATTGGTGTACAGGTACGCGGAGATACAGGCCGAAATGACGCCCTAGAAACCACAGAAAGCAGTCCCCGTTGGTCAGAAATCTCAAGTTCTTTAATTGATATAGTATGTCTGTTTTATTGGACTAGGTATATCATAACTTTGACAGAACTTTTGTTCTACAATTCAGAATGTTTTCACTGAAATTGCCCTAAACAAGAAGAAAGACACGGGTTTGAGAAGGGCTAGAAAGTAACAGGTTTTGATATCCATTAGATATCTAATTTTTTGTGGAAAAAAAAAAAGAAGAAATTGCTTGTAGCAAGCAATTTCTAATTTTACCACCGTATTTTCTACCCTACTGAATGGTTATTTTTTCAAATAAAATTAACTTTAAATTTTCGTCTTAAAAACCTTTTAATTTGGATAGGTCTGATATTTTGCAAAACAGGACAGGGTTAAACCTTTTTGACATAGTTTAAGCCATTCCCAAACAATCGTGTCTTTTTACGGCCCACAAGAAAAGAATCTGGAAACTCGATGTGGAAAATAAAGAGATAGCTAGTTGCAAGCAATTCCTTCATTTTTCACATTGTCCTCCCCCCCCCCCCCCCGAGAAAATTAGAGATATTTAAGAATCTATTTTTTGATGTTGACGTTTCTGCTTGAATTTAGACTAGTATTAAATGGGATAAATATATTTAAGTAACGAGGGACGATTAAAAAGTCTGTGGGCTATGGCTGAAACAGAGTTTCTATAAACATACGAATCGGGGTCATACGCGGCTGTCAATCAAGGATTTAATCGACTAATATCATTCATTCAGCCCGAAATTGAGCTTTAGAACTTCGAAATCGGCCATCATTTTAATCGAAATGTGGAACACAGTCTTTAGGTGTGTTCTTCGACCACGACAATGCTTCTGCGCACAAGTCCCCTGTTTCAATGGCAGTTATTCAGGAATATGGTTTTAGACTAGTTGAGCATCCGACTTATCCACCTGATTAAGCGCCCTCTGACAATAACCTACTCCCTGAAATGAAAAAGGAACTCCTTGACCGCAATTTTCGCATTGATGCATTGACGCTTTTTTAGATCCCAAGATGCTACCTTCTACAGGGAAGGTATCCAAATGTTTCAGCACCGTTTGGCAAAGTGTGTTAGCTTCAAGGTAACAGCGTTGAAAAAAGAATGAAAATACTTAGCTTAATCCACTTCTTCCTGCTTTAGGACACGGACTTTTCAATCACCCCTCGTAAATGGGAAAAGCACTCTTTTTGGGTGAAAGAGTAATAATGAACCACTTCATTGATTTGTATTTTTAAATGAAAATCTGATGTTAGGTGCTTTTTTGCAATAAAGTGGCCTAGGTTTACATATTATATTGAAATATTTGAGACAGTGTATGTTGCTGTTTAAGTAGAAACGCTTTTATAACATGAACTATACGGCCCAGGAGTGAAATAAGCCGTTGAATACTTTGAATGAGTTTACATTACACAGGTGATATTACACAAATTTATAAATGAAGAATGAAAATGATGATAAATAAATGAAATATTTTGTTACCCAATCCGTCAGATTGACGCTTTTGAAACCCCGAGAAAAAAAAATGGGATAAAACTGTGTAAATTGAAGAAATTGCTTGAATAAGTTGTTGTTACAGCGTCAAGTCGTCAAACATCGTTTACGTTACACAGGTACCACAGACAAACAAACCAAATCTAAACAGTGTCACCACAGCGACTGTAGGGAGTGTGGATCAACCAAAACAACATGTGGATGGAATAACCGCTCAAAACATGCCCAATGACAAGGTAATTTACGAGAAAAAAATCAATTACAACAACAAAAAAAAGATATAAATCTATCCTACAAAAACAGAAAAAACATTCGGTATTAAATTAAGTAAATTCAAAGCAAAAACGGACATTTTATAGCTCGAAGATTCCGGTCACCCGGTCGTCGGCGTTGGCCTAATGTTTATGTACAAGTGCGGTCGATGTGCATGTGCAATATATCTTTAATAACTCTCTTTGTACCAATACTATTGCTTTGAAACTTTGCACATATTTTAGTGACAATAATACCAGCCTCTAGACACAGATTCATTAGTCTTACATTCATTTCAATGGAATTTAAACCCTTTTCGGACTAAGAAATTCTGGTTAAAATTTACATGCAACTGTCATATATCCTCTATAACTTTTTTCTACCAATGCAATTGCTTTGAAACTTTTCGCAGTTCTTTGTGACCAGCATATCATATTCTAGGCAAATCCGTTAAATTTTAGAGAACAAATTAACGTAGACTGTATTGAAACAAATGAAAAAATGGCACAGGCTGTAATCGACTTGAAATATTTAAAAATTGTCAGAAAGCGATATTTAAACTTATTAAGGAATTCTTTAACCACTAATAATCGGCATTAGTTTTTGTAAATTTTTCTATTCAATTTCTCGGGTTGTTCATTGATGGGAATGTGTTTGTTTGAAAATAGTCAAAATATTTATGTAAATTTTAAATTTAAAATTGTATGGAACCCTGAAAGTGACACGTCAGGCATTTTTGAATGTACAAATTATCCACAATATTTCGTAATTACGGTTTAGTATTTCGTTATTGCGAAATATAAGGGATGATTTGTATATCAAAAAAGACTAGAATGTAGCTGAAAGGGTTCCGTAGAATCACTTTTTGTAATCCAATATTTTTCATTTTTTTCTCTTTTTTTTAACAGAGCAATTTACTGCACTTTAGTGTGTCCAAGGGAGAAACAGGTGCTGTGCATAAATTTGTTATTTCTCAGCTTGAACCAGGACAACAAGCTGTATTATTTACTGATGAAAACGTGAGTAGATTATCATTGGATAATGTAAGTATAACTGGGGAACTTCTTGTTTGAAGGCATTAATTCTGAAGTGCCGAATTAACCATTTCCTGTTTTGCAAAATTTTAGATCTATCCAAAAATTCAAAGGTTTTGCAGACGAAAATTTAATTTGGATTTAATTTGAAAAAATTACCGATCAGAAAGAAGGGTAGATAATATTGTGGAAAAAGAAGAAACCGCTTTTTTCAAGCAATTTGTTCTTTATTAAAATATTTTCTCATTTATATATTCACAGGGACGTAAAAACTACACTGTAAAAAATAATTCGGCACTTTACACCAATATTGGTGGCAACTTTGCTGCCACCAATAATGGTGTAACTTTACACCTGTTTTAAAACGGGAAAAGTCACACTAAAAATAGTGTACGATATATCTGTGTTAAGTGTAAAGTAACACTGCCAAACAGTAAAAAACATTACACAAATATTGGTGGCAGCAGAGTTGCCACCAATATTGGTGTAAATTTACACTTTTGTAAGCGTTACTTAACACCGACGGACAGAGAAAAACGTTACACCAATATTGGTGGCAGCAGAGTTGCCACCAATATTGGTGTACCTTTACACCAATGTAAGAGTTCATTAACACCATAATAAATGTTACTTGACACCGACAGACAGAGAAAAACGTTACACCAATATTGGTGGCAGCAGAGTTGCCACCAATATTGGTGTACCTTTACACCATGGTAGGAGTTCATTAACACCATAATTAGTGTTGTTTAACACATGGGCAGAAGTAAATGTTACACCATTAATGGTGGCAGCAGAGTTGCCACCAATAATGGTGTATCTTTTCATCACTATGAGACTTTGTTAACGCCATAATTAGTGTTACGTAACACTTAAAGACAGAGGAAAAGGACTTGTTATGGACTGCAGATTTATGGAAGTTAAACCTGACAGGAACCCAGGGTTTGGCCAATAAATCTTTATCAATTTTTCATTTAACCCAGTCCTGCTTTATGACACCCACGAAGAAAGAGTTCAGAAAACATTCTGGTCAATGACAAAATGTTTGTTCCAACATATGTCCAAAATGGTTTCTAACCTGAAAGACAGATTTTTAAAAATCTCATCATCTATACATTGTCGTCCACAACTCGTTTGATTTTGCCCATTCTTAAATTCTGTTACCTGGTAATGGGGTGAAGTCTAAATAATTGAGAATATAAAACAGCAAAGATAATAAAATCAAAACATATGAAAAGATTAACATTTATTAAACAATGACCAAACTGCCCAAGTAAGCATCCAAGAACATTTGTCTACACATGGTTATTGAAATAACTAATTTCAGTTATTAAAGTATATTGTCCATACGCTAGAGTATTATTGACAATAATATTGAATTAATATAAAATAGATTTCTTATTAAACAAGTTTAACACAACTATCAAATTTGAATCTCTGGAAGCATGATTTCCTTTGTCAATATTTGTGCCCTATTTCAGTTCAGGAATCAAAGAGGGACTCATGTACTTGCAGACATTTTTTTCTGTGTGATTTATCATACTCTACCACTATAATAATCAATTGAAAAGAAATTTAACATATGTTATCCATATCAAGTTATGGTATATCATGGACTATAAAATATTGCATATGTGTTAATAAATGCCAATATACATTGAATCAGAGTATTGATCACCAATACAGGGTCAATAATATTGTCAGTCTACAGGATTGACACTAGTATTGATCATTTATTGCCGTTATTGAAAATTGATCAGTACATCTACTACATATTATTATTTTCAATAGTATTGACAATTTATGGGTTGTTTTAGACCCACTATGTATGCATACAGCTTTTTTTTAGAAAAGTCTGAAACAAAAACTTTGGTGACTGGGAACTTTTTCCTTTTCTTATTACTTCATAAATCATTATTGATTTGAGTGGTCTACAATTGACTACTCAGGAAGTTTTGAAGAAGAACAAGATGTGTTTGTGAAACAACATGCCCCCAAAACAGGAATTCTTTAGAAATGGGTGATTTTTATGGGTTTTTTTCTTTAAGGGAAAAGGGTTAAAATTTTGACCTTGACCTTGATGAAATGACCTTCCCCGGTTGCACCTTGTTGAGACCTACCGGTATCTACATGGCAAATATTAGCATCTATTATGTTCATTATTTCATTATTGAATAAAATTCATTTTGTCAACAGCAGCAGCTTTAAATTTGGCCTAGTCTAAATTTTTGCCGTTTAGGAAAGGGTTAACCAAATTTGGATATATAAACGTAGGCAAGATAGAAAAGACAATAAACAAAGAAGATGAGTGTAAAAGCGCACAAGTAATAATCAAATGAAATTGTCAAACTTAATGATGTTCCAGGCACATCCACTTATCATGGTTGTTATATGTTGAAAATGTAAAATTAGACATATCAAAGGACAACAACTCAAAAAAGGGCATGGCAAACTTTGAAGTTACTAGCACATATGGTTTAGGGGATATGTTCAAAAAGAAATGTACAGGTTAAAACAACAAAGGACAATAACTTGAAAAAATGAGCAGGATAAAGTAACGGTTCTTGTTTGTTTGTTTGTTTGAATGGGGTTTTACGCCGCTTTCAACAATCTTTCAGTTATATCGCGGCGGCTGGAGCACCTAACAATGGAATCCTGGTATTTCTCACACCAGTACTACCATTACATCCTTTCCTAGCCTCCAGCTGCTATCCCACATAGGTCTACGATTATCGACCCATGAAACGGTTCTTGTACACGACACTTCTCCACATTGTAATCTATAAGTGTATCTAGTTTGAAGCTGCTAGCACTTATGGTTTGGGAGACATGATCCAGACAAAAGTGTGACCGACGGGCATATGGACTCAATCCAGCAAATCTATAGTCCCCCAACCAGTAACCGGTTGGGTAATAAGAAATCTTTTGTCTTTCCTGGAAAATTGTGATAGTATCTCTTTCAAAAAAAAAATCTAAGTGCAGTAACATAAAAGATGAGTTTCTTAACACTTTCCTGTATAATCACTGGTTTTTACGTACATGCAATTTTACACTTAAGAAAATATTGTGATAAATGAAGAAATTGCTTGATAAACCTGAGATAATTGTGCACTATTGCGTACACAAGAATATTTTGAGTAAAAATCCATAAAGCCCCTTTTCACTGATCTACCCCATTTTTGAGAGGAACCTTCCTTATGACCCTACAATCATCCTGTGAAAGTTTCAAGGAAATAAGATAATATTTGTAGATTTATCACATTAAGGAGAAAGAATATTTTGAGTAAAAAATCCGTAAGGCTCTGTTTCCAGTGTTTTCCAAAAATTAGCTCAATTTTCAAAAGAAACCTTCCTTATGATCCCAAAATCATCCTTGGAAAGTTGCAAGGAATTCTGATTATATTTGTGGGCTTCATCATGTAAATGAGAGTTTTTTATGGATAGACGGACGGGAACAACGCCATTGATATAGCTTTTCTGACCTTCGGTCAGTAGGGCTAAAATTATGGCAGGTGTTGAAGAATTCTATTTTGATAGAGATGACCCTGAGAAATGATCATGACCTTGTCTGATGGCCTAAGTTTGGTATCAACAAATGGGTTTTACCAAATATTAGTATTTAACATTGAATAACTATAATCAACCTTTAAATTTTATTTAAAATCTAAAAGATTTATTATAGTTATCTTTTAGATGAACAGATAGGACAAGAATTTATATACCCCTGATCTATTTAGACCTGCTCATTGTGAAAGTATGAGCTCAAGTCAATAGCTCAGAGTGAAAATGTTGTACCTGCCTATAAACATATAGACAGTTACAAATGTTTCACCCTGAGCCATCGAGAAATTGTGTGAAATATCTAATTGACAGTAAGAAACAGTATGATTCTTTATTATTTAACTGCCAAGGCAATTCAATTTCTTACACATTTCAGTATTAACAAGTGGATGTTGCATTGCGATGCAATACAGGAGTCCACCACCGGATTAGAAAAAGTATTTTGTATTCTTAACCTTTTCCCCAAACAAGACCTGAATTTGACGTCCCTTATAGTAAGCTTTGGAAAACATTTAGAAAAATGAAGAAAATGCCAATAATTAACATTTTCTCCTTTTTCTCCAATATTTTCTGAACTTCAATTTTCATTATTTGTAAATTCAATAACATCCATTTTGTCGTCTGCAGCATTTTCGAATTCTGCCTAGTCTAATTCTTTGTATTTGGGAAGGGGTTATCCAAATTTGGAAATAGACAAGATTGAGACAACAATAAATAAAAAAAGATTATTATCAACACTATGGAGGCAATGGCTGGTTTTGATATCCCAAGCAGAAAATGCTTTCGAATCTTGGAGGAAAATGCCAATAACCAGCAATTCTTTCCCTTTCTACCATTTTGTACACAAGTTTAATTTTCAATATGGTGAATTTTGTTTAATTGCAGCAAGTTTGAAATAGAAGACGTGTAATATTTTACTGCATGGAAAAGGTTTAAATTTAGAATGTTTCAATTGAAAGTGTCTGCAGATGAGAAATCAAAGCACTGAAAGTACTGTTAGCTAGCAAAGCATGGTTGAATTTGGAAAACTTTCCATTGTTGGGTAGAAAACATTGTGGACATTGAAGAAATTGCTTGTACAGGCAATTTCTTCATTGTCCACAATGTTTTCCAAAGCCTTTTTCCAAAAGTGGAATTAATTTGGAATGGGTTAAATAGCGTGCTTTTGACAGACTTCACTACAGTTTGAATAGAGTTTGCAATATTCCTGAAATACATAAGAACTAATTTTAATGGCGTACGCATTTAACAGATTTAGTGGTTATGCCTCCAATGGCAGTTTGCACTCGTTGAACTTTGAGACCAGCTCGAAATTTCGTTTGTTAACTTAAGCTATCAAGGGTTTGATAAAGATCGGATTTGTTTTATATCACAGAAAATATAGAGGGACATGTCAGACATGGCCATCCCCTGCTGTAAAAGCTTGATAGTAAACTGAGTGGTGATTCTTGTACTCTGCACTTCTCCTCAATGAGATCTACATGTATCAACCTATAAAGTTTCAAGTTGAAAGCATTTATACTTTAGGAGATATGCCCCAGACAAAATCTAAGTCTTTCAAACAACAAAGGGCAATAACTCCAAAATTATGCAAGCAAGAGTTGTGGTTCTTGTGCACTGCACTTCTCCTCCATGAGATCTATCCACCTATGAAGTTTCAAGTTGATAGCTATTATACTTTCAGAGATATGCACGGGACAAAATCTAAGTCTTAAAAGTAACAAAGGGTATAACTCCAAAATAATGCAAGCAAGAGTTGTGGTTCTTGTGCACTGCATTTATACTCTATGAGATATGCTCTGGACAGGCTTAGTGACAGAATAACGGACAGAGAGCATTACTATTATCCCCTTCGCCGAAACAGCGGGATATAAAAAGGATAAAATGCAGGTTGTCAGCATTCTTCTCTTTTGCCTCAATGTTTTCCCAAGCTTTTTTTATAAAAAAGACGTCAAAACCAGGTCTTCTGATGAGTGCACAAGTGATGATTAAATGAAATTGTGAACATAAATGCGACACTAAATTGCTTCTTAAAACTACATGCAGAATTTGTCCATTTTTCTTGAACTTTGTATGGCAATTTGATACCAGACAATGAGTTGTAATATGCAAGAAGGGGGCAAACTTTGGGTCCTCTTTCTAACTCTCAACATCGGCCAAGTCAAAGAGTTTTTTCAAATCCTAACCTTACTAGGAAAATTTTCTACTCTTTTAGTTACGGAATGATGCACAATTTCAGGGGCTCAAAAATTATCTTCCAACCTATCCCAAATTTTTGCTAAACTTCTTCCGGGAAAATTTGCATTGAAGCTGTGTGTAGTCAAGGCTTGTTAACCCTTACCTGTTTTGCAAAATTTTAGACTTGTCCAAATTCAAAGGGTAGAAAATATTGTGGAAAAAGAAGAAATTGCTTGTTACAAGCATATTCTTCTTTTTCTACAATTTTTTCTTAATTATGAATTTACAGGGAAGTAAAAACCAGGGATTGAACAGGAAAGGGTTAACTTGAAATAATCCCAAAATATTTAATCAAAAGGTTAATTTCTTTCCAAGCTGCAAACATAGCCCAGTAACAACACTCAGGAAAGTTGCTCTCAAGAGTGTAAAAAATTATGGAATATCCTCAAACTCAACTAATCTATTAAGAAGTAGCTCTTTCTCAACCCATTACCAGACAGCAAAGTTTTAGACTGGTCCAAATTGAAAAGAGTTGCAGATGACATTTTAAAGGTTATGAAATATTAGATTCTTTTTTAACTTTCAAGGTAGAAAACATTACGGAAAATGAAGAGATTGCTTGTCACAAGCAATTTGTTAGTTTTACACAATGATTTCCCTATTTTTTTTATATTGAGGGGCGTCCTAAAGCACCACTATGTGGGAGTAGATTAAATGAATTTGACTTGGTCAGGTTGCTTTTTTACACTTGTTTCTGACAACACAAATTTTATTGGGTTCTGCCCTTAACCCTTTCCTGTACAATCTCTTGTTTTTACGTCTCTGTGGTTTAATACTTGAGAAAACATTATTGAAAAAGAAGAAATTGCTTGTAACAAGCAATTTCTCCTTTTACCACAATACTTTCTAACCAGTAGGTTGGTTTCTTTTCAAATTGCACCCACTTTTAATTGTCGTCTGCAACTCCTTTCAAATAGGACCAGTATAAAATTTTGAAAAACAGGAAAGGGTTAAAGGAACACTAATCAGTTAATCATCAACTTTAGGTAATAAATTTATGAAACATTCTGTTTTCTCAACGGAAGTCAAAGGTAGAACTATCAAATTCAGTTTACACTATAGATTTATCTTAGATCTTTGGAGTGACCATTCGAGTTCTTCTACTTCTGCCTCTATAGAGGCAATGTTCTTTTGATCATCAAGAAGTTCAATCTCCCCAGCTAGCTAGTTTTGTTGATATCACAGACACTCTGGAAGCATCCAAACCCTTTGGTGACTCTTTGTCTTTCTTTTCTAAAACCAAATCAATCTTTTCCATATAACATGATGCATTATAGGATTCCTCCTTTCATAAGTCATTTTCTTTCTCTCTTAAAAGGTACATGATATCAACTATGATGAGTCTATCTATCAATATTCTCTCTCAAATTTATCAATTTCTGTCTGAAGTGCTGCACATGTTCATTTAATAGTTGTTCACCCTTATCAGTCCACTCCTCACACGATCTCTAGCTGTGGTACCTATGTCCTCAATAAATATGAATCTTCCTTTACTGGTGCAGCCTTGTTCACATCTTTATAGGATTTCAACTCTGATTCAAAGTGCTTTAGGTGCAGGTTTCTTACTGTAATGGCACTCAACGTGATAAAATGATTAGATACTGTTTTCCCATGCCAACTGAAATACAAATATAAAAATTCCTTAGAAAATATCCATATCTCGAGCTATCTTGTATAACCTCTAAATCAAGTACCCACACCATAGGGACAACACAGGGTAAATTGTTTGCAACATGACATTAACAAGTGAATATTCACTACTATGATGCAACCAATACGAAGACTAGAACAAGACGAAATGTTTATCCAAACAACAACAAGCAAATTGCTTCAAATTCTCTTTAGGTACCACAAAAATTGGCTTTACCCATGGGAATTGCAGAAGTATGCATGTGGCTGTATTTAAATGACAGACAGTTTGTAAAATAAGATACGGACTGAATTGCCCCATTATGCTTGACATCATAATCTGACTTTATTTGCAAATAGAATTATGAATTTAGTGGTAAATCGATTATCTACCAAACTTGTATTTTAAATATAGAAAGTGAAGCCATTGTTCAACCTGCACATGTGCTGAACGACCAGAGTCCACAATATCTGCGACTCTAAACTTCAATTTCACTGTACTATTCCTCGACAAACCAAACTTTAAGCATTAAATTACTTGTAGGCCTATCTTATTGAATTAAGCACTAAACTAGATGCATGTCTACCCTTAGAATCAAAAGTCAAGGCCAAAAATATCTATAAGAACAGAAAGGAGATAACTCCACCCCACAGGGAGCAGTAACGTATGCTAGATATTAGCTAAAATGACCCAAAAGTCAAACCAGGCCTTTTAGAAATACTATATATAGACAAGGGATACAACTCAGAATTCCTCAGATCCCACCCCTGTCTGTTTTAAAAGCCTCTAAAAAGTACACTTCTTTGTTTACACATTTTACAGTTGTGCATATTCGACACATATATAATCATTTGTAACCTTGACCCATCCATTCCACGAAAACTATACAGCTTTCGCAGTACAGACAACTTTCTTACAGAAATACACCTCAAATTTTCTCGATTGTCGAGAAGTAGCACCTTCACTTTTCATCAGTAAATAGCAAATCCCAGATAAGCCACTCATTTATATTATGCATAGAGCAATGGTAAATTATAAATTAAATACATTTTTACCTTTTAGTAGTCAATTCTGATGATTCCAGAGCTCTCCTAAGCTGAGGAAGTGTTACATCCTTTCTAGAAGTCAAAAGGCAGCCATATTGTTTTTTTATGACAAACATCCATAAAGCCAAAACGGATGCAAAAATGTGTAAAAGGGGTAATGAACGAGAAAGGCCACAAGTGGGATTTAAATGCCAAGAAAAGAACAACAAAAGGGATTTCAGAATAGACTACATGAAAAAATTCTATTCTTAAGGTACTTATAACACCATTATAGTCTAACAAAATATTCATTATTTATCAATGGCTCTCTAATCGTATACTACAGCCCAAGATATTGAATTGCATGTATTTGAAAGTTAGTTAAAAAGTTAGTTAGGTTAGAAAAATAAATAATTGAAAAATGGGACTTCATAAGCTACAATTAGTTCAGGCTTCAACACCGTTAACTTGAAACAAGTCAAGACCAAAGATTGACCCCTGTGGAACGCCAGATAAAACCCATAGCTCGCCTATGACGACTGTTATTTGGCTTCTAAGCAGGAAGGGTGAAATTCAACAAAGCGTCTCACGCTACATACCATGCAGCTACATTTTGTAACAAAGTTAAGTTGTTGACTTTAATAAGTAAATTGCTAAAATGGAATATCAAATATTTGTTTCTTAGCAAAAATTCTTATTTTATGAAAAGTCTTGAATCAATTATTTTAGTTTTGTTTCACTAGACAAAACTCTCTCTCATCTCTTAATGGAATCTTCAATAGCTGAATCTCTAAGTCAATGGAAAGTTCACCAGCAGGATTGAAAGCATTGAGAATATAGTAACAAATGAATAGTATAATAATTTTTCAGGAAATGGATTGAAAAATAACTTTCAGTATGCAGAAGTTTATGAAACAATGTGATGTGCTATTTGTTGATAGCCATTCTGAAAAATAAAATATGAATACACCCATTCTTAATTATAATTGTGAAGTCTGGGGTTTCATCCAATCGAAAAATATTGAAAGAATTCATAAGAAATTTTTTAAAGCACATGCTCAATGTAAAACAGTCAACTCATTCTCTTTACCTCTTATCGTAAATAGGAAGATTCCCGCTTATAGTTAATAGACATATTCGTATAATCAAATACTGGCTAAAACTGTACAGTAAAAAGAAGAACAATTGTATTTTAACATCAATATTAAAAAGCCAGCGGTTAGAAATTGAAAAAGACGCCGAAGTTAAAAACTGGAGTATTAGAGTTAAAAAACTATTAGAGACTTCAGGCTTCAGTGAAGTTTGGTTTTATCTTGGTTTGGTACATATTGAAAAATTCAATCCGATTTTTGAAAAAAGAGTCAAAGATATATACATAAGTAATTTTCACTTATCCATAGATGCTTCTTCCTCCCTAGTTTTGTTTCGTAACCTTAAATTGAGTTATGAAATGTCTAATTATGTTATAGTCCTTGAAAATAGAAAACACGGTAAAATATTAGCAAGATTAGATTATCATCACACGATTTAAAAGTCGAAACAGGTTGCCACCAAAATATCAACAGAAATGATCGAATATGCGAATTATGTACCTTTACAGATATTGAAGACGAATTTCGTGTCACTTTCATTTGTCCCTATTATAAAGATTTAAGATCTAAGTATATCCCCACTTTTTACCATAAACATCCTAATATGTATAAAGTTTACGCTACATTATCATACTCTCATTATTAACATGGTAAAATTAATATTGTTTATTTATGTGACTGTTTTTTCCATTGTGTGTTTTGTAACATATTATTTTTTTGTACTTAGAGCTAATATGCTCAACATCTGTAATAAACTTATGTTCTGTTCTGTTCTATATTGGATAAGACGCCAACTGTGGTAGTTATCTTAGTAGTTAAAGCATGTTTATTTGCATGATATTCAACGTAATTTGGATTGATTTTCTCTGTAAATTCTTGGTCATCAATTACGATTTAATTCAAAAGAACAGGTATACGTATAGCTTTAAATAAGTAAATTACCGGTATACTAGAAACAGAGTATATTGTTAAATTTCATTTAGTAATCCGTTCATACACGTATACAAGTAAGTATCATCAAATTATTTTTTTAAATGTTTCTGTGTAAGAAGAAGTAAAAGCAGTATGAGTTGATGTAAATCTACTATTATCATTTATTTTGCATTCCTCTTTAATGGGTTATACTTTAACTATGATTCTAATTGAAATTTGCACATAAACTTTGAATCATTTAATAAAAGAAAAATATTTTAACACACAAAGTGAAAAGCAAATACATTCAGCATAGCTATCTATACAGTCTCCGAATCAATATAACTCAGAAAATTCGAGGGTTAAAAGATGTATCTTATCGCCAAAAGCAGCCTGTTCTGATCTTGTTTCAATATTCATTAAATATAATTTTTTTTTTCTCATTGCTCTTGTCGGTTTTTTAGTTCTATCGAAACACTTATTTCTTTGCTTTTGATTAACAAAACCTTGTTGAATTCCTATTCTCATAAAAAAGTATTAATGAGCAATTGAAAGAGAGATTATCAAAAACTTAGGGAAAAGAGGAGCACCCTTGTTACCTATATCGCCTCAGCCTTTTCTTTTATCTCTGTGGATTTTCTCACAAAAATGCATATCTTTGAATTTGAACAAACTTCAGAATATATTCTTTTTATAAATAAGAAATTGTCATTTCAACTACCCTCTATTTCAGTCGTTGGCCTTTATTGCAACTTGCGTCCCCACTTGTAAACCCCCCCCTTCCCTAATTTTGCATCTTGTTTGCTTTTAAGGATATTTCAGTTTATTTACAAAATGGCTGCCTTTTGACTTCTAGAAAGGATGTAACACTTCCTCAGCTTAGGAGAGCTCTGGAATCATCAGAATTAACTACTAAAAGGTAAAAATGTATTTAATCTATAATTTACCATTGCTCTATGCATAATATAAATGAGTAGCTTACCTGGGATTTGCTATTTACTGATGAAAAGTGAAGGTGCTACTTCTCGACAATCGAGAAATATTGAGGTGTATTTCTGTTAGAAAGTTGTCTGTACTGCGAAAGCTGTATAGTTTTCGTGGAATGGATGGGTCAAGGTTACAAATGATTATATATGTGACGAATATGCACAACTGTAAAATGTGTAAACAAAGAAGTGTACTTTTTAGAGGCTTTTAAAACAGACAGGGGTGGGATCTGAGGAATTCTGAGTTGTATCCCTTGTCTATATATAGCATTTCTAAAAGGCCTGGTTTGACTTTTGGGTCATTTTAGCTAATATCTAGCATACGTTACTGCTCCCTGTGCTCCACCCAATAATTTTAGTAAACCGACAAAGGCTAAACACTTTCAATAATTAGAAATGAATGCATGTAACAGGCCCTAAACTAAGAGAATATTAAGACTGAATTATGTGAGCCATCATTACCCTATGCACAGCATTCAATTGAAGGGATCTTCAAACTCGATCGGTTTTGCTCACCGAAAACACAACATGGCGCCGAATTCAAAATTATACTATTAGACTGGTAGACTAATAGACTAGAAGATTTGGAACACGAACAACCCTCGACATTTATTTACACTCAAATTGATAGTTATTCGTTTTCAAAATCAGATCCACACATTGTTAAACAATGTGGTTATATGAGACTTAGACGGACAACCATCTATCCCACAACTAATAAAGAAAATAGTGTCACTTCTATGCTTTATGGAAACGTGACTGATATAATCAACATCATTATAACTTCCTTTCAACAAAAGCCTCACTGCATGTCTATATTGTGGATATGAACAGTGAAGTGACGTTTATTTACCTTAGCGCTATCTGTACTGCTTAAACGACTGCAGTAGAGTCCCCAGTGTCTCCAAAATGCACCAAAATCTCATACGGATGCATTCACGGTAATAAGCGCAGCAATCTTCACCGGAAGTGACTCAAGCAACCTCAGTAACACAGGGCACCCATAAGTTTCCCTGAACATAGCGTATAGTTACACTAATGGTGAAGACCATTGCGATCTAGTTTAAAAAGAAAATTTACACCCAAAATGGAGCGAAGTTCTACCAAATAAAGAGTAAAGTCTCTATGAATTATGCCTATAGTAACACTGATGGAGTAAACAGTTGTTAACTAGTGTAAAAGGAAAGTAATGGTTTGAAGTTTCAATATTGAAAGAGTAAAGTTTCTCTGAATTTAGCGTTAGGTAACACTTGCGGTGTAAACTATTGCGAAAAGATTATTTACACCAAAAATGGATTAAGGTTTCACCTAAGGAAGAGTAGAGTTCCTCTGTATAGTGTAAACTATTGTAAGCTAGTGTGTAGGGAGAGTTTACACCCAAAATGGTGTGAAGTTTCACTATTGTAAGAGTAAGGTATCTCTGAATTTAGCGTATTGTTACATTGATAGTGTAAACTATTGTAAACTAGCGTAAAGGGAAAGTTTACACCCAAAATGGATTGAGGTTACACCCCTGAAAGAGTAAAGTTCCTCTGAATAGTGAAAATAATGGTAAACTAGTGTTTAGGGAAAGTTTACACCCAAAATGGTGTGAAGTTTCACCACTGAAAGAGTAAATTTTCTCCGAATTTAGCGTATAGTTACACTAATAGTGTAAACTAGTGTAAATTAGTGTAAAGAGAAAGTTTACACCCAAAATAGTTTGAAGTTTCACCATTAAAAGAGTAAAGTAACACCAAATGTTCATTGCTTATTATACACTTTTGTTCGTGTTATTTAACACCAAAGTTGAGGTAACTATTCTCAGAAAGTGCGAATTCACACTTACTTTGGTGTAGAGAAATGTTACACGAATAATGGTGTTGCTGTCAACCTTTTTTGGTGTAACTTAACACACTTTTTTTACAGTGTAGGGCTTGAACAGGAACGGATTAAAACGTAAGGTAAATGAAGACTTAAGTCTTAAAATTGGAATTGACTGATTTATGAAAAGGTTTACGCGCTTGTTCACGAGTTTTTGACCAAACTACCAATTACTGAGCAAAATCTTTTTTTCAATTTGTACATATGATTGGGCTGTGTTTGGTGCCAACGCTGTACATATATGCAAAATTACCTTAAAATCTGCTCCGAAGCGAGGTCTGAAACGGGTGGTGAACAGTCAGCCCCACTAACTCAGTCGGTAGAGCACTGGACTTCAATCCTCGAGGTTGCGGGTTCGATCCTTAGGCTGATAAAGCTAAAAAACTGTCTTTCGGATGAGACGTTAAACTGAGGTGGCGTGTGACAGGGCTATCCACAAGAACCAGGAGGGGCTCTCAGCAGAGTCGTCCTGTACCATTGCACTATCCTCTATAACAGCTAACCATCTTCTGGGGATGTAACTCAAATTGGTATTGTAGCGACGATTAACTCATTCCACGCAATCCCTCCTTTTTACGACACCTCGAGAAAAAAACCTTGGAAAACATTGTGGTACTGAAAAAATGCTTGTTTCAAGCAATTTCTTCCTTATCCACTACGTTTTCTATCAAAAATTTGATTTTTTTTTTTTGCAGGAGTTCTAATTGAAAAAATGAAAATATGCACCGTCTAAATGATATAGTTCCGATATGTTTGTTAATAATTGTCAGTCTTCGACAAAAGAAGAATGCGTATGTAGTACGTTTTACCAACTTAAATTCAGTTTGTCTACAACCACTTTCAATATGAACGGGTATAAAATCTTATTTTCTTGTTATGTGTTAAAAGAACACAAGCAGACAAGGACTCTTCGTTTCATCTTCTTTGTCGGCTCAAATTCAACATTTTTAGGAAATGTTCAAGAATCTTATTTCCATTTTGATATCAATCTTCTACGAAGTTTGTGTTGATTTTCAGGAAAATGTTCACATCAAAATGGTCGAAAGCGAAAAGGTAAGTCATACAAGTTGTCGGAAGCGTTAGCTTTTGTAAATAAAGAACGCGAACGGAACGCTTAGAGATACGGAACCCCTAACTGACATTCCAGACTTTCTTTTTAATATGCAAATGATCCATATTATTTCGTTACAACGAAATCGAATTTTCGTAATTACGAAAAACCATTTTGTAATTACGAAAAACTTTTCCTAAATACGAAATAATTTCCAAAGTACTTCGTAATTACGAAATCCTTAGATGAGTATTTCGTAATTACGAAATGTTATTTCGTAAATATGAAATTATATAGACTTTTTTCACATTTGAAAAAAAAGTCTAGTATGTCACTCTAGGGGTTCCGTATGAACGTTATTTTTTTGTTTTTAACTCTCCTTGTATCAGGTTTCTGATTCAAAGAGACTGCTGGTATTTAACAGAATTACTTTTAACCCATTCCCATACAATCCCTATTTTTACGTCCCCTAGGAAAGAATCTTTGGAAAACATTGTGGGTAATGAAGAAATTGCTCGTAACAAACAATTTCTGCATCGTCAACAATGTTTCTATCCTAAAAGTCAAAGATTTTTTTTTTAATTACAACCGACTTGACATTGGCGTCTGCACCATCTTTCAAATTTGACAAGTCTAAAAAAATCATGTGGGAGTGCGTTAAATCGAGGTATGATACAAAACATCTTACCACAATGTGTTAGGCAGCGAAATAGATTCATACAGAATTGTGACCAGGTTTTTATACCTCAACCATCAATATTAACATTATTTACCACATTTTTATAATATAACCCTTTCCCATACAGGAAAATTTTAGACTGATCCAATTTAGAAGAGGCTGCAGACGACAAATCAAAGTGCGTTTAAATTGAAAAATAACCACTGTAAAGGGTAGAAAACATTGCAGGGAAAGAAGAAATTGCTTGTTACAAGCAATTTATTCTTTCGCTGCAATGTGTCCCCCCCATACAAAACCTATAGGTCGTGAAAACAAGCGATTGTACGGGAAGTGGTTAATGTTACTAAAGAAAATTATATAGGACAATACGGAATAGACCATTTTTTTTACCGATTTGAGACAGTTTTTACGGAACCACCCAGCATGCAATAATACAAAATATATTTCATTGCTCGATTTTTCTTGGAGATCGCTGCTATCAGTCAAAAGTCGTCCCATCAATCAAATCATTCATTTAAGACCGGAAGCGAACATTGAACTCCAATATTTATGTTAAGTAATTTTGTCGGTTTGGTGACTTATTTGTCTTTGATACAGTTTATTCAAGCTGTAGTTATACCGTTTAGGTCGCTAACTAACCATTGTACTATTTTGATGCATGCTACTGACCATAATTTTGCAATATAACGGCGTTTAATATTTAAGTCGAAACTGCCTGTAGGAGTCATATTAAATAGGGAATATTACAACAGTGTCTTTTTCTATTTGTTGTTATTGTGTTCGAGAATCGTGTTTAGGTTTTTTTTATTGGATGAGACTGCTGACAGATGTTTCCTTTTATTATATATCTATTAGGACATGATATTAAGAAAATTCTCTTAAATGATTTAGAAATAACCAACTTACCGAAAAGACCCGAACGTCAATACATAAAAAAGTAGTCTGTATTTAACGGTACTCGACGAATACGGTTATTTGGTACACGCCGAATACGGATTTATTTTCTGTCGAGTTGTATTAGATAGCCAGATTTTAATCCATATCTGTTATAGGTATATAATAAAATGAAATACCATTCAGCTACTATTTTTATTTTTATGCATATTTTCATAATCATGTCAGCGGTTGGGTTCTTGGCTGCTTGAGTCAATTAAATGGTTACTTCTGACCCGTTTGTACGAGATTCTCTTTGGAAAAGGTAAGTTTGACTTAAATTGTAATACCGTTTGTCCACTGTCCCATGCTCTATCATCTATTCTTCTCTGCAGAATTAGCGGTGAATTAGTGATATTGAGATATGGTTCTAGCATATATAAATTATGCAATGCAAATGAAAGTCGTCAATTTGACAATGACTTGTATTACGTTTTTGTACTCATTTGTGAAGCGAGGTCGTTATGTTTGGTCATTTTAAAAATGAGGTAACATTGCTTTTTATAGGAAATACTACCCAGGAGGGTAGTATTAATGCATCCGATTGCTATTAACCCTTTCCCACACAATGGTGCTTTTAGATGCCCCTTAAGGAATACATTTGGAAAACATTGTGTAAAAATGAAGAAATTGCTTGCAACAAGCAATTTCTTCATTTTCCACAATGTTTTCAAACAATAAAGTTGATCAAAATCTAAAATTTCATAAACTTTTAATTGTCGTCTACTAATCCTTTCAATTTGAACCAGTGTAAAAAAAAGTCGTCTGGTAAGAGATGTTTAGAATGTATCAAGTAATTTTTCGTCATCTTAGCTAGGTTAAAACTCGTATAGAATTCGGGGTATTTCAATATCATAGTCGTCGTCTCCATCGAACTTTGATGGCATTTATAATATCTCTTGTTTTACTGAGCCGCCGACATAGCGCAGTCGGTAACGCATCAGACTCCCAATCTTCAAACGTGGGATGTAATGGGTGCGATCCCCGACGGCGGCACATATTCTTTCCGACATTTGTCTCTCACCAATGGGTGGATAATCGAAAGTGGGATTAGCAGCTGGGGGCTAGGAAAGGATGTAGTGGTAGGACTGGGGTGAGAAATACCAGGAATCCATTTTTAGGTGCTCCAGCTGCCGCGATATGACTGAAATACTGTTAAAAGTGACGTTAAACCCCATTCAATCAATCAATCTTGTTTTACTGAAGGCATTTACTTGAAACTCGGAGCATACTTCACTGTCAAGAGAACAACCTAAACTAGCTGGAGAGGTAGCTCTAAATGTACTTTCCATCTGCCCCCTTTCTCACTAGATTTCTTTCCGCTCTCTAGCACCTAACAGCCGAGCGTCAGGCACCTGTAGTGTGTCTCCAGCCGATGGATGGATAATCGTTAAACTAACTCTGATGAGCAGCAGGAGGCTCGGAGTACTGGTAGTACTGGTGTGAGAAACACAGGGAACCCATTGTTAGGTGCTCCGGCCGCCGCGATATGACTATAATAATGTTTAAGTGGCGTTAAACCCTATTCAATCAATCAATCAATCAGGCACCTGTAGGCATCACTTTTGTTTTTATAACATGTAGCAATAGTAGCTCAGTTTTTAGCTCTACTGGCCGAAGGCCACTAGAGCTATAGCGATGGCTTTTTCCCGTCCGACGTCCGTGCGTCCGTCCGTCCGTCGTCCGTCCGTTAAACTTTTCCTCGTTTACGCGATAAAGTCCACAGTTTTCATCGGATTCTCTTCAAACTTTCACAGAATGATTGTACCATCATAAGGATCGTTCCTTTCGAAATTGGGTCAGATCCGTCAAGAAACACGGGAAAAGGGGCCTAATAAAAACTTAAATAAAAAATCTTCGTTTACGCGATACAGTCCACAGTTTTCATCGGATTCTCTTCAAACTTTCACAGAATGATTGTACAATCATAAGGATCGTTCCTTTCGAAAATGGGTATGACCCGTCAAGAAACACGGGAAAAGGGGCCTTATGAAAATTTAATTAAGAATTCAATTAAAAATCCTCGTTTACGCGATAAAGTCCGCAGTTTTCATCGGACTCTCTTCAAACTTTCTCAGAATGATTGAACCATCATAAGGATCGTTCCTTTCGAAAATGGGTATGATCCGTCAAGAAACACGGGAAAAGGGGCCTTATGAAAATTTAATTAAAAAATCCTCGTTTACGCGATAAAGTCCACAGTTCTCATCAGATTCTCTTCAAACTTTCACAGAATGATTGTACCAACATAAGTATCGTTCCTTTCGAAATTAGGTTTGATCCGTCAAGAAACACGGGAAAAGGGGCCTTATGAAAATTTTAATTAAAAATTAAATTAAAAATCCTCGTTTACGCGATAAAGTCCACAGTTCTCATCAGATTCTCTTCAAACTTTCTCAGAATGATTGTACCAACATAAGGATCGTTCCTTTCGAAAATGGGTCTGATCCGTCGAGAAACACGTGAAAAGGGGCCTTATGAAATTTATTAAAAATTCAATTAAAAATACTCGTTTTTGAGATAGAGTGCGCAGTTTTCATCGGATTCTCTTCAAACTTTCTCAGAATGATTGTACCAACATAAGGATCGTTCCTTTCGAAAATGGGTCTGATCCGTCAAGAAACACGGGAAAAGGGGCCTTATGAAAATTTAATTAAAAAATCCTCGTTTAGGAGATAAAGTTCAAAGTTTCGATTGGATTCTCTTCAAACTTTAACAGAATGATTGTACCAACATAAGGATCGTTCCTTTCGAAATTGGGTATGATCCGTCAAGAAACACGGGAAAAGGGGCCTTATGAAAATTTAATTAAAAACTCCATTAAAAATCCTCGTTTACGCGATAGAGTCCACAGTTTTCTTCGGATTCTCTTCAAACTTTCTCAGAATGATTGTACAAACATAAGGATCGTTCCTTTCGAAAATGGGTCTGATCTGTCATGAAACAGGGGAAAAGGGGCCTTATTGAAATTTAATTAAAAATTCTTGTTAACACTCTGGAGTCAATAGTTTTCATCGGATTCCCTTCAAACTTTCACAGAATGATTGTACTATCATAAGGACTATTCCTTTTGAAATTTGGTATGATCATTCAAGAAACACAGGAAAAAGGGGCCTTATGAAATGTTTAATAAAAAATTCTCATTAATAATCTAGACCCAACAATTTACAACGGATTCTCTTCAACCTTTGACAGAATGATTGTACCATCATAAGGATTGTACCTTTTGGAATCGGATATGATTCCTCAAGAAACATGGGAAAAGGGGCCTTATTAAAATTTAATTCAAAGATCTTTGTTAACACTCTAGAGTCGACAGTTTTCATCTGATTGACTTCAAACTTTCACAGAATGATTGTACCATCATAAGACTTGTTCCTTTCAAAATTTGGTATGATCAGTCAAGGACCACGGGAAAAAGGGGTCCGATTAAAACTGGATTGTAAAAGTCCTCGTAAACACAATAGAGTCCATAGTTTTCAACAAATTCTCTTCAAACATCCCCAGAATGATTATTACATTAAATGGATTGTTCCTTTTGGAAGTAGGTTTGATCCATCAAGTTTCATGGGAAAAGGGGCCCTATGAAAATTTAATAAAAAAAATCTTAGTTAACATGTAATGGCCCTAGATTTCACCTGATTGACTTCAAACTTTCACATAATGATTGTACCATCATAAGGATTGTTCCATTTAAATTGGGTCTGATCCATTGAGAAACATAGGAAAAGGGGCCTTAGGAAAATTCAATTAAAAAATCTTAATTAATGCTTGTAAGTCCACAGATGAGATGGGGTTGTCTTTATACTCAAACAGAATAATTATACTTTTGTAAGAAGAGTTCCCTTTGGAATTTGTTCAGATCCATCAAGTAACATGGGAAAAGGGGCTATATGAAAGTTCAATTAATAAAACCCTGTTAACACAATAAAGCCCACAGCTTTGATCAGATTTTGTTGAAACTTTCACAGAATGATTGGAAGGTCATAACTATCATTCTTTTCATAACAGGGTTTGAACTGTCAAGAAGCATAGGAAAAGGGGCCTTATGAAAATTTCATTTATAAATCCTTGTTACCAAGTCCAGAGCTTTCACAGAATGTTTGTACCATCATAAGGATTGTTTCTTTCCAAATTGGGCCTGATCTGTCTAGTATCATAGGAAAAGGGGCTGTATGAAAAAGTATTACCAAATCCTCATAAACACAACAATGCCCTCAGTCTTTATCAGAATCTCTTCAAACTTTAATAGAATGATTGTACCATCATTTGGATTGTTCCTTTGTAAATAAGGTCTGATTGGTTAAGTGACACAAGAAAGGGACCTTATAAAAATTTTATTACAAAACATCATTATTACAATAAAGTCCTCAGTCTTTATCATTTTCTTCAAACTATTATTAGGATTGTTCCTTTGTACATTGGGTCTGATTTGTTAAGTTTCGCGGAAAAGGGGGCCTTATGAAAATTTAGTTACAAAAATTCTTGACAAAATTCAGTCCACCGTTTTCATTGATTCTCTTTAACTTTTAAAGAATGATTCTACCTTCATTAGAATTGTTCCTTTTGAAATTTGGTTTGTTCTGTAAAGTATCATGAGAAAAGGGGCCCTATGAATATTTCACTATAAACTCATTAACACAATAAATTCCACAGATTAAACAGATTGATCGTACCATCATTCCAATTGTTGATTTTGACAGTGGATCTGACTGTAGCAAGGGTCACATAAAAAGGGGCCTTATGAAAAACTTTTTTAAATATTCTGGTTAACACAATGATGTCCCTTGATTTCACCGGATTCACTTCAAAATTTCACAGAATGATTGTACAAATACTTAGATGGTTCTTTTCAGAACTGGGTACAACCCATCAAGTATCATGTAAAAAGGGGCCATATGATTTTTTTTTAAATATTCTAGTAAACATAATGAATTTCCAATATTTCATCGGATTCACTTTTAACTTTCATAGAATGATAAAACCAACAGTAAAATATCACGGGAAAAGGGGCCCTATGAGAACTTGAATTTAATATCTTTGTTAACACAATAAAGTCAACAGTTTTATTGGATTCTCTTCAAAGATGCATGGAATAATTGTGGCATTTGAAACACAGGAAAAGGGGCCTTACTGATTAACATTCAAAACATTCTTGTGTATGTGATGAAGATCACAATCATTATCAAATTGTCTTTTAAATTTCACAGGACAATTGTCGGGTTGTAAGGAAAGTTCCTTTTGGAATGAAGTTGATCCATCAGAAAACACAGGAAAAGGGGCCTTATTGATTTTTCATTCAAAACAATCCTGTTTATGTGATAAAGTCCACAATTATTGTCAGATTCTGATGAAATATTCACAGAATGATTGTAGGGTCATAAGGTAACTTTCTTTTGGAAATGGAGTGGATCCGTCATGAAACATGGGAAAAGGGCCTTGAGGATTGTTGCTTAAAATGATAAAGGGGATAAAGCCCCTTGTTTTTCCTTTATGCATTCTTCTTTGAGCAATTAACTTCCTTAAATATCAGATTTCTTTAACGGAAATCTTGATAACCAGTAGAGCGTCTCAGGCCCTCATGGGCCTCTTGTTTTTTTTTTTTTTTTTTTTTTTTTTTTTTTTTTTTATTTTATTTTAAGGTCCAAACTGAAAGATGTTGCAGAAGACAATGAAAGTTAGATGCAGTTTAGAATTAAACCATCCTACGTGGTAGAAAAATATGTTGGCGATTCCTTCTTTTTCATAATGTTTTCTTAAGTATTAAAAATCTCGAGTTAGTGCAGGAAAGGGTTAAAGGTTAAAAAGGATATAACGTCTGCTTCAATGTGCCGTATCAAAAGCTGTAAACCAATCCTTAATAGTTGAGAAAATAGGTGACATTTACAACCATTTCACGTGAGTGTCAAGTAAAGACTCAGACTAGCCTCTGCATCCGTGTGATCAAAGCCTTCAGTATGCACATTGTAGATAGCAATTCTCCCTATAAATACTGTTTACATTCCTTCACATCCATAATTAAATGTCATTTCAGAACGACATATGCAATACTCATAATGCTAAAAAAATTTGGTCAAAGTGTAAATGTGATCGAAAAATATATTACATGTATTTATATTTTCTATATTCAGCAACTGCTGATGATATATTTCTATCGGGACAAATTGGAGACGAAAAGTCTGAGCTAACAAAAGCTCTAAAACAGCTGAGAGGAGTAAAGGTAAACAAACGGACGTACAGAACATCAGTTTTGCCAATTCAATAATTCATTGCCATTTTAAAAGTATGTTCATATTTTGAACAAGAAACTGCCGAGAATGTCAATTTTCTTAATACTTCGATGTAAGATATGCTATGGTAATCACCAAATTTACGGAAACTTACGGTGAATGGATATCTATTTGAAAGTTTCTTGGAATCACACAGGAGTTGTTATTCGGATAATATGTTTTGTGGGGAATCCTCATAAACTAATTGTGTTGCTCCTAGCAGATATATTTTTGTGATTTTTGTCTCAATTTCTTTTCCCGTGTTCTGTGATTATTTTTTAAAATATTGCATGGAACCAGCTTCTTTTTCATATATATCTATACTATTTACAGAGCAGTCCGTCTCCATGGTTGAAAATCAAGAAGTTGCTTGTACTGTTTCTTAGTTTCATCCTACCATTTCGTATTTACAACTTTTTGTTTCGAGGACCTGGGGACCCGCAGGTAAATAGTTAAAGATTGTCATACTGCGTTTTAACTCATTACCAGACAACAAAATTTCAGATTCATTGATTGATATAATAGGGTTAAACGCCACTTTAAACAGTATTTCGATCCTATCCGGCGACTGAAGCACCCAATTCCTGGTATTTCTCACACCAGCACTACCACAACATCCTTTCCCAGCCTCCAGCTGCTCATCCCACTTAGGTTTAAGATTATCCAGTCATTGGTGGGAGGCAAATGTAGGAAAAGTTATTACCCGGGGCCGGAATTGAACCCTGGACCCCATGATTAGGAACCCCATTCGATACCAACTGCGCTAAGGCCGCAACCACAACATTTGAGACTGGTAAAAACTGAGAGAATTTGCAGCTGTCAATTCCAAGTTGATTGGAAAATGGTTGTGGAAAAAAATACGAGAAAAGTATAAATTTCTTAAACATGCTATTTCTTCTTTTCTCACAATATTTTATACCTTATTCGGCGCTTATTTTCTAATATTAGCGTACTTTGAAATCCGACTTTCCTTTCAATTTTGAACAGTCTGAAATTTTGTCGTCAACGAGTGTGTTATTCATTGGTTTTGTCATTTTTTCCTTTTCAGACACCAAATATTTTAAGTCGTGTGAAGACTTTTATTGTTCGTTTGACAATTAGCCTGGTTAATGCGATAATCAGTAGAGCCAAAGTTCTCGTGCTTTATGTACTTGGCTGGATTTTACCTTTCAAACTTTATCAGCTTTTGGTTTCTTCTTTAGGTAAAGTACACATATGTTATATAAAAAAACACTTTTTTACGTTAAACAATAAAATTCAGTCTCTAAAGAATGATGGGTTAACTCATTCCCCCACAATAAAGTTTAAGACTGGTCAAAATTGTAGGAAACTGCAAACGACAATTTGAGTTGATGGAATTTTACAATTTTTCGTCTTTTTTTTTTAAAGAAAACAGTGTGGATATAGAAGAAATTGCTTGATACAATTTTACAATTTTTCGTCTTTTTTTTTTTTAAGAAAACAGTGTGGATATAGAAGAAATTGCTTGATACAAGCAATTTTTATATTTTCGACAATGTTTTCTAAAACTATTTCTTTAGATGCGTAAAAGGAGGGATTGTGATGGAGTGTTTTAACTAAACTCAAAATGATATGATATTAATTGATACTCTCAATTTAGGGTTACAGCTGAAGGTCATGTGACAAGCACAAGCAGAAGGGTGGCATCCTTATCTGTGACAAAATTTCTACTGATTATCTAAGATTTGATATACATTTTAATGAAGAACTATTTTTCTAAGGATTTTCGCTACACATTCTTGAAAAACTACTTGTAGGGATATTCCTAATTAGAACCGCAATGAAAATTGTGATAACATCTAACCCAAAATTCTATTGATTTTTCTCTCTTTTTTTTCTTGCATAAGATGATGAAAAGTTTTTTTATACTCTTATTTCAGACAAGTTTGGGAATACCGTACAAACACCTGCTCCAAATAAAATTGTGAGTTTTTGTATTAGAAACCTAATGTTTAAATAGTATCTTTTTTTCTCTCTCTCGTTTTCTTGCATAAGATTATGAAAAGGTTTTTTTTTATACTCTTATTTCAGACAAGTTTGGAAAAAACGTTCAAACACCTGCTCAAAATCATATTATGAGTTTTTTTGTATTGGAAACTTTATGTTTAAATAGTATATTAATGTATTTGAGAAGCCAACCAAATATACGTAAGGAAATCGCACAGAAAAAGATTTTTTTTAAAATGCGTTTAATTTTCATTCAGACTCTAAATCAAAAACAAAATTTCAAGACACAACCAGGTAAAGTTAATAAAAACATATTTCTTGTCTTAACACCTTAATCCAATTCTTTTTTCTCTAAAATTTTACTTCCACTTAAAGGTTTATTACTAGCATATATTCAAGTAACTTTAATGTTAATTGATTTCATCTACTTGGCATTCTCCTGTTAAAAGCACTTAACATTAATAGGATTTTTACCAAAATGAATTGTCTCTTTAGAGTAAAGAAGAACAACCTCTGCAATACGCCAACGAATTGAAGATTTTGAACTACAGGATCATGACTATTGTTGAACGACCAGTTATGAAAGTAATAGTTTATTCATGCAACCGTTGAATGTTTTTTGCTTTCTTCACATAATTTCACACTTGTGTCAAATTTAGATCTACTTTGTGTTCAAACATTTCCTCGACACTACCGGAATAAGCAGGTAGTATAGACTAAGATCAGACTGCACGTCTGTTCAGGCTAATCTTAGTCTATACACCTGCCACAGCTATTGTCAAAACAGGAATATTCCGGGATCAGCATTACAAGGGATAAGATATGAAAAGAATAATTGCTGTTTTTATTTCAAAAAGTTTCATACAGGCTCAGTAGTTAGGGCGTCGGAACGGTAATCCGAAAGAAGTCAGGAGTTACGGTTTCGAACCTCTGCCACTCTGCTGGTCACCTTTGTTTGTCTTTGGGGAAGACATTTCAGAGCACAAGCCTAGTATTGGTGTTACACATGAAACACCTGAAAAAGTCAAATTCCCATGATATTTTCAAAGTTGCGTAAAACCCCATGTTAAAAAACAAAAGTTTGATTGTGTTTTTTAGTTTCACACACGAATTTTCGTTTAATGTATTGTAATTTAACATCACGACACATATAACAAGAATATGTCAAATAATGCAAAGAATTACGAATTTGATTCATTTGTTCAATGGCACTACTTTAGGCGGAAGCATACAAAACAGCAGTGCACTCAAAATATTTGGAATTTAATTTCTTCGGCCAGTCAGAATGCAAGAATCTAAATAGGCATAATAAAAATATATTGAACTGTTGCATGACATTTCAAACCATTGTACATGTAGGTCAAGTGTAGACCCTGAGAAGCATGACAGCCACTCAGGGCATTTAGAATATTTGCTAGTAGATCTGGATCAATATTATTCTTTAGAGCGTCTAGAGCAGATACGGATCAGACTGTTGGAATGTACATAATGATCCAAGTCTTTACTTTGCGCACATGTGTAATGGTTATAAATGTCATGGCCATGCTCAATTACTTGTTAACCCTTTATTGCATTGCAAAATTTTGGACCTGTCCTCATCCACAAATTCTGCAGACGACAATTTAAAGTTGATATGATATCAAAAATAATCAATTAGTAGCGTAGAAAAAATTGTAAAAAAAAAGAAGAAATTGCTACAAGCTACACATGTTTCGCAACTTTTCTGTTTTGTGTGCCAAAAATATTATCTTGCATATAAGGTTCCCCATGAAAAATCCATGAAGATGACATCTCGATTTTCAAAGAATATCATGTCCAAGCCTTAGATCGTGCAATTTGTTTTTGTGTATTATTCTTTACTACATACGATCCACTAATGTAGAAAAAACGGTGTATATAATGACTTGGAGTTGCTCAGAAAATCATTTTGTCCAGATTACCCATATCGTAATGCTGACTTGGTCATCACTGCAACATTGAATTTCTTGGATGGTTGTTTACAAATTTTGGCATCCATGTGAACGATATTTAGTCCCATTAACCAATCAAAGTACTGTAATCTAGCAAAGCATTGTTTCAAAATTCTAAAATCTTTATCTCACTAGGTAGAAAACATTATGGAAAATGAAAAATTGCTGGTTACATTAACCTCATTTCTTTATCTTGATATCATGATAAAGAAATGAGGTTAATGTAACCAAGGAATTAACCCGTTCACACACATTCCCTCCTTTTTACGTCCCTTAAAAAAGGGGGTGGAAAACAATGTAGGAAATGAAGAATTTGCTTGTAAGCAATTCTTCATTTTCCACATTGTTTTCTATCTAGTGAGATAAGGATTTTAGAATTTTGAAATTCTCGTTGCGACTTCTTTGAAGTCTCTGATCAGTCATTTTGAACACGATGTGATCAAGTGAGCTAAATTACCTAGGAGATGAGGTTGCGGGCAGAGTTTTCAATACTCATAAAACACATAAGAACTACTTTTTATGGCGTAGGCATTTAATAGATTTAGTTATTAAGCCTCCAGTGGCAGTTTGAATTCGTTAGACTTTGAGACGACCTAAAGATTTCGTCTGTTTACTTAAGCTATCAAAGCCCACGCTTTGCAAGCTAAAAACGGGAGTCTCTACAAGTAACACGAAAAATATCGATTAAAAAACGAAAGTAGAACTTACATGCGGATGGTTCACGGTACTCTTTTTCGATCTTATTGTTTTTTGTAGACTTTTGGAGTACTTGGAAAGTTGTTTGACTTCGGGAAGTCACTTTTGCCCAAATTGATAAAACTATGGTATTATTTCGCAAACCTTTTCTCCGAGCAAGTGCTGACCTTTGATGGGGTAAGTTGAATTTTTATTGGAGACCGTGAAAAATTAATGAATAAATAAATGAACATATGAAAATAAAGATGCATTGATTACATTTTGATTATCCAACTAGATGTTCGTTTATAGATAAAGAGGTTAAGCCTCTAAGAAAAAATGGAAAACATCTTTTTTTTCAGGAAACAAAATTTAAATTAAAACATAAATTCTGACTTTTTTTTTACTAGTATTGATAATGTCCTAGATTTCGAGAGAAAATCGATTGTTCACTAAAGTATAGCATAACAAGAAAAAATCTTGTCATCTTTAACAAAATCTCATGGTTCCTATAAAAATGAATTTGTATATAAGCTATCAAAACAATAATATAAAAACGACGTTACAATTACTGTCTTTTCAAAATTGGTCTAAAAGTATTACTTAAACGAGAGCAATCATGTTTATTTTTGTATGTTGTAGAAAGCTGATTCCAAGGGTACCATAGTATTGGCAACGGTGCAGGGGGATGTCCATGATATAGGAAAGAATATTGTAGGAGTTATTATGGAGAGTAATAATTTCAAGTCAGTGTTAAGCTAATATAAATCTTGTTTTGACCAATATGCGTTAGAGAACTAGATGTAGAGCTAAATCTAAAATTTTGTCGAGAAATGTTTATGAAAAGTGATTCTCTGAAACGTCTTACATGGGTTTTTTTTTTTTTTGGTGCGTGTGTGTGTTTTTTTCTTTTTTTTTTTTTATCTCCGATTTTCGTCGTTATGATGATTGACATTTATTTCTAAAGATGGAATTTTATTTTATATGACAAAAATAATAAGAAATTTGACTCATAAGTTCATACATAGTGTTTATTACGCCCTTGTCTAATCTGAAACAAAATACTTCTTTTTTTTTCAATTAGAGTGATGAGCGCAAAAGTATTATAAGTACCTGAGCGTTTATAGGAACTTAAATTTGTCTTACGCTTACCCCTCGAAAAAAAGTTCAAATTATTTTGAAAATTTCTGTTTTCTGTCTACGACTTTTGAAATGATTAATGACATATTCAGTACTTTGGAAAATGTAAACAATTAACCCTTTCCTGGTTAATCACTGGTTTTACGATTCTATAATGGAGAAAACATTGTGGAAAAAGAAGAATTTGCCTGTCACAAGCAATTTCTACTTTTTCCACAATATCTTCTACCCTACTGAATGGATCCTTTCCAAATATTATCAGCTTAAAATTGTCATCTGCAAAAACTTTGAAATTGGACCAGTCTAAAATTTTGCAAAACAGGAAAGGGTTAAAGAACAAAAGTGGTCAAACATGTCATTAAAACATGATAAGCAGAGGTTTATCAATTAATTTGCAGAGTCATAGATGTCGGTGTTTCAACTCCGGCCTCTAAAATCATACAGACAGCCATTGAGGAAAGAGCAGGTAAGACACTTTTCAAGAATTTAGGCGATAAACTCCAATATATGTATATTTTTTTTAATGTTAAAATGAAATATAACATGTACAGATGAACGCGTAATTGTCCGCTTTTACCCAGTAATTGTTCTAAGATAGAAATCATATGAAAGAAAAAATCGAATGGAAAAGGGATGCTCTCAAGTTTTTGCACATGAACAATGTCTAGAGCATTCCTCCTGTTTAAGATCTTTTTTTAATTATTTCCTGAATTTTACATTAAACTAAATTTATCATACTTTAAACGATGATTCCAGTACACGCAGAAGCATTTAAGTGCGACTATTCGAAGAATAGCAGGCTGATCCAGTCGCCCTGGCGTCGTTGTCGGCGTCAGCGTAACGCATTGGTTAAGTTTTACGTGCAAGTCTCATATCTCTGTTCCTACCAATGTTATTACTCTGAAACTTTGCATATGCCTACGTCACCCTAATATCAATTCCATAGACAAGGTTCGTTACTCTGACATTCATTTTATTTTTCGTTACTCTGAAATTTATTTTATTGTGATTTGACCTTTTTTCGACTAAGGCATATGGTTTTGTGTGCAAGTCTCAAATCTCTATTTATACTTTTACCTGCTCTTATGACCATCGTGTCATATAGGAGGCAAAGATTCTTTACTCTGACGTTCATTTGTGGGATTTTGACACTTTTCCGACTTAGAAATTCTTGGTTAAAGCTTCACGTGAAATTGCTCTTTCTCTATCTCTATGCATACTTATGCTATTGCTCTGAATCTTTGAACATGCCTTTGTGACCCTCATATTACCCCATAGACAAGGCTCGTTACTCTGACATTCATTTTATTGGAATTATGACCCCTTTTAGGCTTAAAAATTATTCGTTAAAGTTTAACATACAACTGTCTAGTCTCTGTTTGCAATTGCTGTGAGGTAATGTGTATGCCTCCTTGATTGTTATATCAACCACTCAGCGAATATTCATTACTCAGATGTTAGTTTGATTCAAGTTTTTAACCTTTACCAACTTACAATTTCAGGTACAAGATATTTTTATCTATATTACTACTAAGAGTTATGGTTTTAAACTTTTAGACACGATTTAAAAATCCCTCATTATTCGGATATTTATTTTATGAAATTATGCCTAATGGCGGCATTGAATTTCTGTTACTATGCAGCACACATAATAGACGAGCGTTGCTATCCACTGCGACTCTTGTCTTTGAAACTTGCAATAGGTTTTCATTTTATATCTAAAATTCGTAATTGTTATGTAATTATTATTTTCTCCCTAAATATCAGACCTCGTTGGACTGTCTGGACTAGTGGCGCCATCGCTTGATCACATGGTCCATGTCGCGAAGGAGATGGAGAAGGCGGGGCTTAACATTCCTATGCTGATTGGAGGTGCTGCAACCTCAAGGTAAGTTCATAACAAGAATTCAAAATGTGACTCATTGATGGTGAATGTTTTATAAAAAAACAAATGGTCATCTAATATAGAGTTTTCTAAACACAATTACAATCGTTCATTCAGCCCCAAAAACATTTGCAAGATACAGATAGATTTAATTTGCACATAGCAAACTTGATGTTGAAAGATTACAAGCGACAAGACTGGTCCATGACTATAAATACACACGTATCGATGACATTCAAATTATTAGAAGAGAATATTAGAAAGTTACAATTGAAATTATTGCAGTATATTAAAAATCGAAGACCACTTCTACACTTTCATAAATAATGTTCATGTTAAACAGATAAACAACTACTACCGGCTTTGTAATTGCAGAGTCCACACTGCAAGAAAAATAGCGCCTTATTACTCCCACCCAGTTGTATATGTACCTACAGCTTACAAGTCTGTAGATGTGGTAAGAAAAACATTCCTTTTTCTTTAACATATTGAAGTAAACAGTTTTGTGTTTGCTAAGTCTGTTTCTGTTGGGAATATTCATGAATTTGGGAATGGCGTCTGTTTATTTCAGAGATGAAAAGAATACTTTTGTTTTCATGGAGGTATGAGCCGAAAAACTAATAACACTAAGTGTGATCAGGTTTTGCAGTTCATATCTCCATGAAAACAAAAAAAATATTCTTTTCATTTCTTATAATCTAATAGCATCGAGCGAAAAAAAGCAAACACTTAACAAATTTTGATACTTTTTTTTATGGAACTATTTTATGCGGAAGCATACAAAATGACTGCGGACTTACTTTTTTTGTTCATGGAGGTTTGAATAATTTTTTCAGCAAATCAGAAAGCTCGTTTGTGAAAGACGAAACTAAAAATTGATTTTTTTATTAATTGTCCAAAAGGTAGTTTTCATAGCTCGCACATGCCTTTAACATTTGTAATGTGATACTCAGTTTTAATACAGCATACGTCGTACTTTATGTTATGAGCCACTTGAAAACCATTTTAAAATATCTTTTGTTACATATATACAGAAATTTAATTGTGGCGGGCCAAAAACTTTTTTCCGCATATTCATGTGTTGAATTTGGATCAAAGTACACTATGAAGACAAAATTAATCTTTATGTTATTTGGGCCACCCTATATAAGTTTATCTAAAAAATATTTTATGATATTGCAGGCAACTAGACTTTTAGACCCTGAAGAGAAAAATCTGTTTTTGAAAGAAATATATGAAGAATATAGCAAAATTAGAGCAGAGCACAATGATGTTACAATGGTAGGTTATATTATAATAAAGATAGTTCTTGGGAAAATCGCGACTTTATAAATGAACTTTTTATATTAAACCGGTCAAATTACACATGTTTTCCTGTGGATGGTCAACTTTTTGGAATAAAATAACTCATTACACCGCTTTGAAAAAGTAAAAACTTTGAATATGAATTACACCTAAGATATTAAAGAGGAATCAGCTAGATCTTGTCAGTGGAAATTCAAATTGAGTATTACAACTATTGTTTCTATGTTTCTTTGATTAATTTCCTGGACTGTATAGCAATTGCTCTAATCTATAAGATTCCGTTTTTGTAAGATAAATCATTCAATTTCGATAACATATTCAATCTGTGCTTAAACATTACAAAACACAAACAGTAACGAATAGTAATGAAAAAGAAATTTCATTATGATTAATGTCTAGATAACTGTATGTATGTTCGCAACAGAGTTTCAGAAGAGAAAATACACATTAATGCCTTCTTCTCGTTGTTTTTATCGCCTAATTATAACATAATTTTGTATAATTAAATGAACAGGTAACAAAGTATGTTAGTATTGAACACGCTAGAGGACGCAAGCCGAAGATAGACTGGTTCGCTGACAATCCTGTAGGTTAGTAGGATTCGTGGATATTTTTGAACCCATGTATCGGAGCGGCAAGATTGCGCATTATAGTTTGATTATTTTACATTCGGATCCTGGCACTACGACGTTGGATGAATATCAAATATTCCAACGCTACGACTCATTTTTCGCGCAACAGATAGTTCTAGGGAGCTAAGTTGGGTTTGTCAAAACAAATTCGATCCTTTTCAATGTAAAAAAGAATCAAATATTGACAAATGTTGTGTTTACCCTTGTCATGTTGAAATAAAATCCGATACAGAATTGCTTTTAAAATCAAGGGACTGACAGCACTGGAAGATCTTATCGAGGGTAATTATTTCTTTTGAAAATCTATTATTCAAACATCTCTGACTTAAAAGTGGACAAACATGAGGTGTAGACCAAGATCAGACTGCACTTTTGTGCAGGCTGATCTTTGTCTATATCTCCTACCAAAACAGGAATATACCGGGTTAAGCAGTATGTTTACAGTACGTACTATTATGGCCAGAACAGTTCAAATATGTTTAATGATTACATGCACACACCGGATTTGATAGTGATTATTTGAATTTATGCATAGAAATTGGTTTCGAGTAATATTCATAGCATTTTAATTGGAAGAACAAACAATTTTAAACAGAAGTAGCCAATATGTGATAGTTATATCCCTATTCCACACACCTGTTCCACTGAAAATTAATTGTTTTTGAAATTCGAAAGATTCAGAAGCAAGAAGAATCACATCTTAATCGACCAAAACTTGTTACAGGGCCACCAATGTTTCTTGGCAGAAAAGCGTTCCTTGATTATGATCTTAACAGACTAATACCATACATAGACTGGAAACCATTCTTCGATGTTTGGCAGCTTCATGGAAAATATCCAAACAGAGGATACCCGAAAATATTTGATGATAAAGATGTCGGTAAGTCAATTACAATAAGATAGTTGATCTAAAGGAAAGAACCTTTAAATCCAGATCACTTAATGACATAGTACCCAGATTAATCTATTTATCTTTCATGAAAACAAGTGACAAATCTGTGGTCTAGTGGTCGGATATGGATCTTTGGATTAGACGGTCCCGGGTTCGAATTGAATCCCGGGTTCGAATCCCAACCGGACCTTGGAAATTCCTTTTAAGCAAAAGACTAACTCATTCCTCCTCTCCATCCAGCTATGGCTGTCAGGTGCGCCGTATGCTAACAACCGACTTGCAATTAAATGATATGGGGTTAAAGTTTAAAGTCGGAATAATATAATGTAACCATATGTTTTGATTTCAAAAAATACAAAAAATGAGATTGTATTGAACACGAATTGTTTGAAACCCGGAATCTCTCGGCCTTTTAATTACTTGTATCGTTTTTACAAAAAATCGGATTTCAAATGTTCATTGAAAAGCCTCTGGATGTATCTATATCATTTGTCTTTAAATGTAAGATGTAAGTACCTTTTTAAAAGAATTCGACTTTTACGTGAGGACGATCCCTTACTACGCGTGAAATAAAGATAATTAAGAATGATAAAGATAACGGTTTTCCTGGGAAGTATGCCCTATTTATCCATGAAAAAGTTCTGTGCGTTGAAATTCACTCTATTTTTAGCCTCTAGCTGCTTTTAAAATTTCAAAATTAATGGTAACTAAAACTTAAAACTAAAAGAAGGCAGTTGCAAAAGCAAGATTTATAATTGTGACCGGTCAAGCGAAAAGGAGCCTTCTTGGGAGTGTGAAAAATATCGACCATATCAGTTCGCGATGACTGAGCAGGATCGTTTTTTTTTGGGGGGGGGGGGGGGGGTTCGTCCTCTGTAGATTTTTTAAAATTTCATAATGAACCTTCTACCTAATCCATATATCTATTTTTAACATAGTGTCGCCATTTGGCCCCTGTTGGATACGATTTATTTTTCAAATATTTGATTTAGAAAGGCCCAGCGCAACGGGCCACGTCGTTATCATTGGCGTAATATGTAGTATCATATCATCAAATGTAATATAATTGATCGCTGGTCACGCCTACTGTTCAGTAACATGTAACATGTAAATTGCCCAGCAAACGAAAATTCATTAAATAGGTGTCAGCTTGTGTTGGCGTTCAGGTCACTTCCGATCAAGCTGTATGATTTGATGGATTTTTCGATTTTATTGAATATCGCAATTCCTCAATTATTTTTAAATAAAAACACCTTTTAATACCTCCTTTAGACTAATTCACAAAAATAAGAATTAAGCTTCAAAAATAGTAGGCTATTCATTTTAACTATTTTGAGGGAGGGGTAGAAATACTCATTACAAGATCATACGCAGGGCGGAACACTTTAAGCTATTTCAACTTATTACCACGCAAGAAAATTTTATACTGATCCAAATTGAAATAAGTTGCAGACGACTAAATTTTAGATGTTGAAATTTGGGATTTTCTTACTTTTGGGGTAGAAAATATGAAGAAATTGCTTGTCAAAAGCAAATTCTTCATTTTTCACTATGTTTTCCTAAGCCTTTTTTCTGTCTTAAGAAGCGTCAAAAAGCGTCATTGTGTAAGAATAGGTTAAACAAAAAATGTGATGTTATATGTCAAAAAAGGGAAAGTGCTTACAAAATTCTCTAATTATTTCAGGTCAGGAGGCGAGAAAGCTATACGATGATGCGAAGACAATGTTAACTAGTATAATCAACAAAAACAAATTAAAAGCTCATGGTGTTGTAGCTTTCTTTCCTGCAAACAGTGAGGGCGACGATATCGAGGTATACGGAGAGAACGGTGACGTGATAGCGGTTCTACATGGGCTTAGGCAACAGGTATTTCATACTCATTTAATTCTTGTTTCGTGTAACAAGTTTCAAGCGTTTTGATTGGCTGTGGGTTTTTTTATAAACAAAATTTTGAGCACACATCTTTTTGTATGCTTACACACAAAGTAGTTCCATATCTTTTACTAAAATTAGTAAATTTTTGCTTTTTCTCACTTGATGGCATTAAATAAAAAAATGAAGAGATTCGCGTATTCATTCCTCAGCATGATAAAGGTTTTAGATTCGTTCCTCAATGAAAATAAAAAATATATTCTTCATTTCCTAATTGAATGCTTGTAAGAAATGCAACATGGTAGCAATTCTACGTTGTCTAGGACAAATGATATTCTTTTGTTAAGTTCTCGGAAAGTTATATAACGAGTTCTATATAGACTTAGTCACTGGGTATCATTATATAAAATTGTCAGAATACCCACAATAATTTATGTGCTTTTTTTACATAGACCCAGACAGTAGATAAATTTATATAAACATAGATATAATTGGACAATTGCTGCAATCTTTATGAAATTAATATAACCTTTAAAGTGTATCAATGAGATGAAATACTTAAAATCGGTATGGCTTTCGATGCATTATTTGAATATAAATGGCAACTTTTGAAATAGTTTTGAAAAATCGACAAAACAGGGCAAGATATTGTTAGATTGTGAATAGAATTATGTATAAAAAAGTGTATATGTTTCAATAAATACAAGGCACGGGAAATTCATGCAGTATATTTTAACAAGGATAAACCAGAAGAATAAATTTGTAACCATGCACCACTTATATAAAGAAGGCTTGTTAGACCGTAAAAATATACATCTACGATGAAAAATGGCGAAGTATTGTTAAATGTACAGTTGGATATTAAAAGAAGTAGACATTGTTAATAAACTACATGTACCCCGGCAATTTTAGCTTGAAACAATTAACCGTCCTTATCCAGGCATACAATATCCGTCGTTTGCTACGGATAAACTTGATTATGACAAGAAAGTCATGACATTTCCTTTTCTAACAACCAGGTGCCAAAATAACTCTTATATGCCTGCTATTTCAGCTTCAATGGCTTCAAATCAAGACACTGGGGAAGGAATTTCTTTGAAGCCAAAATATTTTCAGAGATAGTTTCCTTGGTGATTTATTAATACAGGACTAACCCATTTATTAAATAACTGTATCTTTCGAAATTGAAAACCCTATCCTTAATCCTGTGAGAGTGTATGCTTTGTTCAAATCGTGCCAAAATAACTCTTATATGTCTGCTTTTTCAGCTTCAATGGCCGCAAATCAAAACACTTGGGAAGGAATTTATTTAGAGCCTAAATATTTTCAGAGATAGTTTCCTTGGTGATTTATTAATACAAGACTAACCGATTAATTAAATAACTGTATCTTTCGAAAGAATCGAAAACCCTATCCTTAATCCTGCGAGAGTGTATGCTTTGTTCAAATCGTCTGTTCAATCATGCACTCAATACAAATCAGCCTTTATCCATTAAAATTTAAAGATTTTCAAATTTTAGCAACATCTCTTGAAAATTCCTCAAAGATCTTCAGAAAGGTCAGAAAGGTACAAAAGACAGTAGTAAATGAAATGTAAGTGAAGAGAAAAAAATCGAATTAAAAAAAAATGTTGCAAGACTGTTTGCAACACGCGGTTTCTTCTTCCCCGTTGCAACTTCTGAATTATTGGAAATGCAGTATGTAAGCATTTAATCTTGGTACATGTATTTAGGATACCGAAATTGCAGAATTATTCAAATAATATTTCAAACATTTGAAAAGGAGACATTGTTTGTAAACCACTATTTGTTACATTTCTCACAAGGCTTTCCTAAATATGGTAATTTTGAGGCTCAGGGGCAAATTATTATCTCCTGTTTATTATTGTTTTATTAAGATGTTTAACACTAAAATCTTATGGCCACTTCTGACAAAAATAATCTTTACGTCATTTTTTCTCCTGGAAAGTTTTATCCGTCTTTCAGACTACCTTAATTCTAGAAAGATTGGTAATGTAATTGTTCTTCTTCATGTACTTTCACATAAGGGATTGTGTAATCAAATGTAAACATGATGTATGACCAGACTAGATGAATCACCAAATTTGACACATAGGACACACAATGTTCAGTGAAACTATTTCATTTTATGGTATGCATTTATGTGAGCGTTCAAAACGCTTGGAGTAATTTACACCAGATTACGTTCCTACTGAAAATGTCCTCTTTTTTAAATTCTTCACTATATGTTTTAAAAATGCCACACCTATAGCAATGATAAACCCTTTATTGTCATTTTAGAGATCAGTACAGAATTATCTGTTTCTAGACAATTATGATAGTCTTTTACTGAGCCTTCGAATTAATTACAGACTGACAAAGGAACATCATCGGAATCATATTTGTGTCTAGCTGACTTCATAGCCCCCAAAAGGACAGGAATCAAAGATCATATTGGTTTGTTTGCTGTTACTGCAGGATTTGGGGTCGACGAAATTTGCCGGCAGTGAGTATTTGATGCATTACCCTAGGGAGAATGTATATGGATCTTTATAATTGAAAAAGGAGTTGCTCTTGAAATTTGATTAGTTGAAACTCAACCCTTGTCATGCTGAGTATTTTTTAAAGCATAGAAATCAAAGGGCTAAAAGCACTGGATGTACTATTTCTACGTCAATATTCATTATCTTAAACATCCCTGACTTAAAAAGGACAGGCAGGTGGCGTAGACAAAGATCAGACTGCACTTATGTGCAGGCTGATCTTTGTCTATACCTCCTGTCAAAACAGGAATATTCCGGGTTCAGCATGACAAGGGTTAACACCTCCATAATAACGAAATGATCTATTTATTTCTTACAATTTGATATGATCAAGACATATGTCGTAAAAAAATTAAATAGGCAAAATATTGTCAGTTTAAGTCAGTTTTTCATATATATACTTTATGCACAAGCATAATGAATAGTTTTCTACTCAATTTGTAATTGTAATTGAAATTGAATTGTGAGAAAAAAAGATTCACGTAGCAAAGCATGGATCTGATAGATATACTTAAAATCAATATATTTTGCTATTTGTCCTCTCGATTCACGTTAACAAGTTGTGTAAAGCTTTCAATCTAAAATGTTCATTGAAGGCATTGATAAATAAGTGTCCAGATCGACTTAACGTGATGCATTACATAATTGCAAATTTAAATAGCATGGGAACTCCAACACTTATAGTTGGTTCTCTATGTTTAGCTTTATGTCCACCAGAAGTTGAACCTGGCGTTTCTAACCATTGTATGCGAGCGTCATGTAAAGACTCGGATAAGCGTGTACAACTGGACAGTCTGGGGACGAGACTATAAAACTTTTTTTCGTACTCAGGTGAGGTTTTACTCAAGCTTCGAGTTGGCATTAAAGATGAATTTCTGCTTAGATCCTATGGTAATTGCATGAGAATAATTGTAGGTTGTTATTTATCATTCTTAATATGCAATTGAAATTAAAACAAGATGTATTTTCAAATTTGAAGTTTGATTAAATTCTCAATTGAGCACGAAAACAGTTTTATAGTCTTGGGCCCCGATCTAACGTTACGTTCCGTAGATATCTACATAATGAACGTTTTTAGGTACAGAATGGACGTTCTTTTAAAAGACCAGCAAATATTTTACATGCACCTTGTGACTGTCTAAGTTGCTCATTTTGTTCGCCTCACGCACATTTGAAATGGTTGGAAATGTCCCGCAAAGGCAAAGAAAAAATGCTCTGTTTATGGGTACATATGATTATAAGCCCTTTCTGCATTCAAGGGAAACGATATGAACCAAACTTGCGGTATTTTTATGAAAGCATGTCAAATTACAAATAGTTTCAATGACTTTTCATGTACAGGTATAATGGTGGTCCAGGACGGGACAAGGATAATTATAGTATCATAATGGTTAAGGCTCTAGCTGACAGATTGGCCGAGGTAAGGAATGATAGCATAGACCTCACGATATAGGGTTGGATACAGGATTAGATTTATTCTTTCCAGTAACAGTTGAAACCTAAATTATTTTCAGTTCATCATTCAAAGGGGGTAGGTTTGTAATCAGAAATTTGTAGCTCAGAATTAAAATCACCATACAAGCCTAACCAGCGACGAGAAAAATCTTCGATACTAGTCAGCCAGAACGGTCTGAATTGGGTCGATACTTTTCGCCCTGCCATGATCATTCTATTTCTCGAGACAAACCGCATTCTTCTAACCCTTGTCGTGCTGAATAAAATCTTTATCAAGAATTACACGAAAATCAAAGGACTGAGAATGCTGTGGGGCTTTAATCTAGGGTCAATATTTCTTTTGACAAATTAATTTATAATCAATTCTGACTTGAATTGGACAAGCAGGTTGTGCATGTTGAATTGGACAATCAGGTTGTGTAAACAAATATCAGACTGCACATATGTGCACATATGTGCAGTCTGATCTTTGTATATGCCCCCTATCAAAATAGGAATATTTCGGGTTCAGCATGACAAGAGATAATGGCTTGGCCATTACAGACATTCTACTTGAAGAGTGACAAAGGAATTCACGGATCGCTGACCACGCCCAATCACCTCCGACAAGGTAGTTCGACTTGAATATCAAACAAGATCAGTTTGCTAAATATATGGTCGGGTAGATAAAAGAGCAAGTGGACTAATGGTTGGCAACCTAAAAATCGTGACTGCTGCTTGAATAATGTTCAAAAGTGTATTGTGTAAATGTCGCAGGTCAACGTTTACTTCCGGTCTAATTGAACGGTTTGATATGTAAATCGATATTTTATTGACGGCGGCTATCCGTCAATTCTTTCAACTATCTGAATAATAATTTTAGCTCATTCCCCTCCGGAGTCTGGTCATGCGTGTAAAGTAAGCGTCAGAAATTAATAAGAAGTGAGTATAGATGAGATGAGCAACTGGTGACAAATTTTGACTGTTGTGGTATAATTGACCAATCGCTGGCCCCGCCCACTTACTCTATTTGCCACGCCCATTGTCTCCGACAGTTAGTCCCACTACGATTTTAAACGGTTTTATTTTTCAGAATTTATGACCAGTAGCATGTAACAAAAAAGAAGAATAGTAAGTGGGCGACCTAAACGCTGTAACTACAGCTTGAATGATTTCAATGATTCCGGAGAAAAAACAGAGATATTACTATAGCCTTGGGGTCGTCGTTGCCGTCGTCGTCATGCAAAAAGGAAAATAATACGTGTCTCAGCTATTGCTGACGACATCCACTTGAAACTTGGAATATACAAACGTTTACTATCAAAGGAGCATTTTATACTATCAAAGGGAATAACTCTTAAGTTAGCCTACTCAAAATGCGCTGTTTCGGAATCTTTACGCCGTCGGGATTCCTCTGTTAACGTAACATGTATGTTTCATTAGAATTACCGCAATGACGTATTTACTACGTTATTTTACTATCTTCCGGTAACAAATCAAAAGGTACGACTTAAACCAAATTTTGTACGGGTAGACTATCTTAATCCGGTTTCGTAAGAATTTTCCGTTCACCGATTCTTTTTTAACCCTTTCCTGTTTAATCCCTTGTTTTTACGTCCCTGTGAATTTATAATTGAGAAAATATTATAGAAAACTAAGAAATTGCTTGTAACAAGCAATTTCTTCTTTTTCCACAATATTTTCTACCTTACTGAATGGTTATTTTTCAAAATGAAATCCACTAAAAATTTTCGTCTGCAAAACCTTTGATTGGACAGATCTAAAATTTTGCAAAACAGGAAAGGGTTAATGCAATGGTGATATTGTTTTTCTAGGCCTTTGCGGAAGAGCTGCACGAGAGAGTTAGAAAGGAACTCTGGGGTTACTCATCTTGCGAAGAACTTGGCAAAGAGGATCTTCATAAAATTACTTATCAGGTAAACATGTGTCCATTTAATCCATTAACGAACGATAATTTTTAAATTTTGTCCGAACTTAAAGAAGCTGCAAACAACATTTCAGAGGGTGCTTGGTTTAGAAGATAAGTGCCAAATTAGGTGTCATATATTGTGAGAAAAGAAGAAATTGCTTGTTACAAGCAATTTCTGCTTTTCTCGTAAGGAAAGTTGGCCATCACTTTAATTCTCCAGTGCGTTAAAAAGCATGGTTTTGTGGTAATTGGTTAAATGAAACATCAATTTTTAAAGTCGTCTGCAACTTCAAATAATGGGTTAATGTTGCATGAAACATGATCCGTCGAAGTAAGGATTTCTCAATAAACCCCCTAGCTTCCAAATGACGGTAGTATTTTTTTTTAATCTACATTATATATTTGACTGTTCAATCGAAAAGGGCCGTCTAGGATTGGCAAAAGTATAGTCCCTAGTTGTGATGCGCGGACTACTGACTTGGTCTAATGATAGGGCGTCGACTCTCGGGGATTTCTGGTTCAACGCACATATACACCCACTTCCTTAGTCATTCGGATGAGACTTTCAAACGAGGCCTTTCTCCATATAACCTTAGTTGTTTAGGGGGCGTAAAACCCCATACAATCATACAATCAACCTTACTTTTTACTTTTAGTAGATTTTTCAATCTAGAATAATCATTCTACCTTACCGTGTATCTGTTTTCGACATGTAACCTCTGGTTGACCTCTGCTAGTTTCAACCCCTTTTTTCAAATATTTGTTTCGTGAATCCCTTGAGGTACTTTTTTACTTTACGGGTCTCATGTGCACTGTATATTACAGGGTATAAGGCCAGCCCCCGGGTACCCCAGCCAGCCTGATCACTCTGAGAAGCAAATCATGTGGGGTTTAATACAGGCCGACAAGGTTGGAATCACCCTGACGGACACCATGACAATGGACCCACCAGCCTCAGTATCTGGACTGTATTTCGCACATCCGAAGAGTTTCTATTTCGCCACCGGGAAGATTAACAGGGATCAGGTTAAAGACTACGCTGCGCGGAAACAAATGGATGTAGCGGATGTCGAGCGCTGGCTTAGTTCTGTACTAGCCTATGACGTTTGATGATTTTTCTCGTCAACTTGATCGGCTCTCTCAATTTGTAAATACCAATACAGTAAATCTTCTTTTAACGAACACTCAAGAGACTGCCAAAAAGTGTTCACTGAAGAGAATGGTGGCTTGATACATTTCTGTGAAATAAATTATTGCAGAATTTTCACACAATTCTATGTCGTTCGAACTCATTAGAACAGGCTCATTGAGTTCATATACCGGTTATATAGGATCTAGTTTCGGTATTTTGTGTTGTTGTTCTTGTCCTCTCATTTTATCCTAAACTACTCGATTCACTGTGTATCAAGCAAAGATTTACACAGACTATTTAGATCATGATCCATAAATTTATGGAATTTTGCACAAAAAAAAAAAAAAAAAATATATTGACCGCTCATTTTCTATCTAACTATTGAATGCGTTTGATTTTACATGTACTCTCAGTATCAACCGAATGTGTGCATTTTCTCTTTTTGTACGGTCCATTTACTTCTCCTGTAGTTACATGTATGACCCTTTTTTGAACAAAAAGAATGTATTACAGTGACAAATTGTTCCTGTGACAATGAGCCTTTTTCAAAGGGGGGGGGTGAAGGAGGGGGGTTAATTAATCAAACTTACCAATATTCTAATAAATCAAGTTCTAACGTCATTCTTACCGCAAGAGAGAATTTTTAGGGTCAAAATATTCTTCGGTGGTGCATCATATTTACCTGTAAAGATTATGTGAACAAATTGGTAACTTCATAACTTTATAACGGTAATATACTCATTATTATCTCTTTTTGCTGTTGATCCAACCCCTAAAATTCCTTTGTTAACCCATCCCCACACAGTCCCGCTTGTTGACGCTCTCCAAGAAAACATCTTTGGTAAACAATGGTGAAAAATGAAGAAGTAACTTATAAAAAGCAAATTCTTCATTTCCCGCGATGATTTTTACCCGCAAAGAGAAAGATTTTCAAAACCTCAAGAACTTGAAATTGTTGTCTGCAAATTCTTTTCATTAGGGACAAATTTCACAAAATGTTTTTATTCACCTGACCTATGGCATAATATCGGGGTTTTCTGATATGACAACACCAACAAGACGTTTTTCTAAACAGGTTACAATTTCCTAAAGTTATGTTCATTTGCTATAAGATTTAGTGGTTGATTCAGAAGTTGTCGCCTGGACATTTTCCAACAAAATCATAGTCCATTATTTTCAGCACCTCGTGTGATATCAAACGGTGTTCTTGAGACAAAAATGTTCCAGTAATGGCCAATAATAGACTGGACTTGTCCTAGGTAGTTGTAAATGTTCTGAAAGTGTCTAAATGCCGAACATGGGCATTATATCAAGGATCTTGTGAACTGACCAATCAATGGGGTCAAGCCCACTAACTCCGTTTGCCCCGCCCATTGACTTCAACAGGAAGTTCTGCTTTGATTTTAAAGAGCGTTATTTTTCAAAATCTACGGCCAGTGGCACTTCCAGTCTAAATGAATAATTTCATTGGCCAACTGATTATTTGATTGACAGCCGCGTTTGGTCAAATAGTGAATGTATCTATTTGGTAAGTCTTTATTGGATCACTAAATAATTTAATTTTCAGTTTCGTCTATCAAAAATGGGCGTTCTGATTGGTCGAAAAAAATCATTCATAACTCAATGAACAAATTTTTGAGCACGCAGCGATTTTGTTTTCTTCCGCACAAATAGTCCCATACAAAAAGGTATTAAAATGTGTAAAGTTTTTGCTTTTTTCGCTCGATGCTATTAAATCATACGAAATGAAAAGAATATTTTTTTTATTTTCATGGAGATATAAACCGAAAAACCTAATCACACTTATGTATGAACCCGCCTCGCGTATTCATACAGTGTGAGTAGTTTTTTCAGTTCATACCTCCATGAAAACAAAAAAAAATATTCTCTTTATCTCTTAAATGAATTAAAGCCTCGATAAAATGACCAAAACAGTGAATTTATCATGTCACCGAGAAACCCCAATACTGAATCACCCAGAAAGTGATAAAGAAGGCTGAACAATCGTTAACCAATTCCCACACAGTGACACTTTTGAACGCCCTGCAGAAACATGCTTTAGAAAACAATGTTGAAATGAAGAAATTGCTTGTTACAAGCAATTTATTCAGTATATGACATTGTTTTCCAACCCAAAAAATCCGAAATTCCGTCATTTAAAAGCAACTTCTTTGAATTGGGACCAGTCTAAATTTTGTCATCTGGTAATGGGTTAAACAAAACGCCCGGATCTCTGATGTGGAAGTTGCAAAGCAGGAAGTATTAGTAGTATTTCTAACCTACTAAAGAATACTTGGGCAAATGAGAAATTAATTGAAAACCGTAGTTAAGAGGTTCAAGTAACCCTGAACAGAGATATTTGCGAAAGGGGTGGGGTTGAGAGCGAATGAGATGGAGGGGGCGTTCAAATTCCTTGCATTTCTTGTTTCTTCTCTGCAATTTTAGCATCTCTGTCTTTCGATTATTTCTGGTGTATAAGTTCATGTCTTATTTATTGAAAAAAAATAAATAAAAGAAACGGTTTGTAAAAGTTTGTATGTGGATTTCGAGCCAAACACACTTTCGCTCTTCAATTCTATTTATGTACATGTATTTTTAGCCACTGCTGTATTTCCAATATGACGTGTTGGGAAATACGTTAACGAATGATACCGTATTAGAGGCGCTTGGTCGCCTGTATCGCTCTACAGGCCTGAATGTACTGAGTTAGACGATACTGTTTTCAGGAAGTCAATATAATCTGAATCATCTTCGACATATCAGGGGAGTCAATCTATGCAATGAAATCTTTCAAGAATTTTGAGAGAAGATTTTCAAGATTTTTCATGATATTACAAAATTTATGTCAAGCCATGTAACTATTCATCTATGATCCCCATTACCAGACGGACATAATTTTAGACTGGTCCAAAATCGAAGAAGTTGCAGATGATAATTTTTTGTTGATGAAAGTTCAAAATGTTTGGCTTTTGGGGTTGTAAATATTGTGGAAAAGAAGAAATTGCTTATTGCGAGCAATTTCTTCGTTTTCCCCGATTCTTCTATTGCTTTTTTGTGGGGCGAAAAAGACTGGTATTATCTAGAAATGGGTTATGTCAGATGCAAGTGTTAAAAACGGGGCTCGGACTGCTTTTAACGCTTGGTTGGATGTTTTACACAAAAAATAAAAGATAAAGGAGATATGTTACGTTTGACAATAGCAAATATTTTTCACCTTTTCCAGTAGCATATAAATTCCTCGATATATTCTCTATAGTAATACATGGCCCGCCCACAAAAGCCGTGTTTTCAACCAATCAGTTTTTATCAAGGAGCTTTAATAGCGGGGTCACCCAAGAAACATTTCTGTTAAAGTTTGTTGAAATACATAAAGTGCATGCTGGGAAGGGGATTTTTTTCAAAATGTTCAATATACCAAGTATGGACATTAGTCCCACCGATATAAGCTATGCTTTTCATCTGATCAAACATTTACAATACATCTGACAAAAACAACAAAGAATTATTTGTGAGAAATTTTGCAACAATCCAGCCATTGGTTTCCGAGAAGAATGGAATTTATGGTCTTTTGATCAAAACTGACGATCTAATTGTGTGTATGTATCGTGGCTTTTTGCGCGTAGAATGTAGTTCGCTTGGAAAATCAAAAGTTTAGAAGAATTTACGATATGTTTGAAACCTTTTGAAATGAAGCCACTTTTTAAAGGAGTGTCCAAAAAGTTATAATTTGGCTTGATAACACAGAACGACCCTATATAAGAAACGGGACTGTGAGGGCGGTGATTCGTCCTGGGACATCTGGGGAATACATGAGATGGTAAAATCGTGCGACAACAATGAGTAGCTTCAAACCTTCGGTCTGCCGAAATTCAAAAATCAGCTGGTCTTCTGTTAGTGAAGCTTAAAACGGATTTTGATTCAAACAGTGCCTTATCTCATTTAATCAACAACAAAAGCTATATATACTCTTTGTTGTTATAAAAAAGAAAGAATGCCTTTTTGTTGACAAAATGGAAAATATAACGATCTAACACGAAAAACAATCGAGTATTTTTAGCTCTACTGGCCAGAGAAGCTATTGTCATGGCGTTGTGTCGGTCGTGTGGTCGTCCGTCCGTAAACTTTTATTTTATAAATCAATCTTCTTCTCATAGAGTATTGAACGGAATTCAAACGAATTCACATAAATGATCCTTGGGTGACCCTTTATCAGATTCCTTCAAAGTATCTAATCGGACGAAAACATAACTTTAATGGGCTGGGCTAATTCCAAATATGGTGAAACCTTTAAAAATCTTCTTCTCAAAAACTATTTGATAGATTTCAACAGAATTTTAACAGAATTATCCTTGTGTGACCCTTTATCAGATTTCTTCAAAGAATTTAGATAGGATGAAAAACATGACTTTAATGGGCGGGGTTAATTTCTTTATATGAATAAAAGCTTCTTCTCACAAACCATTTAACGGATTTTAACCAAGCTTTTAGTTAATGATTCCTGGATGACCCTTTATCAGATTCCTTCATAGAATTTTGATAAGATGAAAAACATGAAATTAATGGACTGTGCTTCTAATTTCCATATATTGTGAAATCTTGAAAAATTCGATGGACATCAACCAAATTTTACATGAATAATCCTTGGGTAACCCTTTATCAGATTTTGATCGGGTAAAAAACATAGTTTAATTTGGCTGCGCTAATATCCATGTATGGAAAAAGCTTTGAAAATCTTCTTCTCTGAAACCAGACAATTAATTTCAACTTACTACACAGGGATGATCCTTTGGTGACTTTTTATCAGATTATATAATAGAACTTTGATCGGATGGAAAACATGGCTTTAATATGCGGGGCTAATTTCTATATATGGAACATAATGAAAACTTTTTTTTTAAAAAAACCTCTTTTTTTCCCAGAAACCATTTGATTGATTTCCACCTTTGGCGACCCTTTACTTAATTTCCTCATTGAACTTGATTGTATGAAAATCATTTTTGGTGTGTGTAGTGTGTGTGTGTGGGGACTAATTTTCATATTTGGAATATTTCTGAAAAAATTGATATTTTTTTCTGAGAAATCTGTTGGGGGGGTTTCAACCAAATTTCGCAGGGGTGATCCTCGTGTGACTCTTTGTCCGATTGTTTCATATAAATTTAAAAAAACATGGCTTTTATTGTCATGGATTTCAAAGATTTTAGTGACCAGGTTTATTTGCCAAGTATTGCAAAGACGAATCAGTTCATATTGAATTCTTGAAAATACAATTTGCTTCATCAGTACATTCAGGCCTGAGGAGCGATACAGGCGCTCAAGCGCCCTAGTTTATTTCTTTAATGCAAAATGCGGGGAAATTTTCTAAAAGCGCCGATTATCAAGTAATTTTTTAATTATTATTATTACTTCTTTAATTATTATTGCGGGGAAAATTTCTCAAAGCGCGTCATTTTACGGGAATTACGTGAGAGCCTAATGACATTACCAGTCTTTGTTCCCGCTGAAATGGCTTTCAATAGGATGATTGAACGAGGGGAAGCAGGGCTCGATTTACAAAAACAAAAAAACAACGAGTTTATGATTTCGATCATTACAGTGACTTTTTTTCAGTGAAATGTTTGTCTTTTAGAGAAGAAAACGGCATTGTGGGTATGTTAGAAATTTCTTGTGGCTAGCAATTTCTTCATTTTACACAATCATGTTTTCCAAAGCTTTTTTTATTGGGGGGGGGGGGGGCTCAAAAAAGAAGGATCGTGCTGGAATTGGATAATCCACAGAGAAATCTCGATTTTCCACTGGAAAGCATTTAGACCACTATACAATTTATATACTTCATAAGGTTCATAAGTTGATTGTTTTCAAAAGCAACTTGTGAGAGCTAATGCAGTTCGATACATGTATTTATTAAGTGACTAATCATCGTCGTTGACCTCAGGCAAGCTGCTGAGTCGTAGTTACGATGCTTAAGTCGCCAACCATCCGTTTTACTTTTTTAATACATGTATCTTGTCATAAAAATTCGAAATAACGTCATTTTATATCGAAGTGGAAATTTCTGATGGAGTCGGTAGGCGTGGCCAGAGGGTCAGGCGGAAGGTCCGGCAAACCGTCAATTTGATTGAAATAAGACATGCATCCTGAAAAGGATATAAAATAAGCAAAGGTTTTACCAGTTTGAGATCGGTTTGTATTGACTGGCGAACCTATCCTGATCTCAAGTTGCCATTATTGGTTGGACAGGTCTTTCAGTCTAGATTAGGACAGGTTACCCAGTCAAAAAATATCTAAATAATATTCTTTTATCCAATCAAAATGCGCGTTACAGCCTTTATTTACCTGAAATGAGAGGCCATTTCAAATATATCGGCAAATAGTGCATTATTAGGAAAGTTTCAAAAGTTTTCCAAATTTTGTATTGTTCAATTTAAGAATAAAAAGCAATGTGAGAGCATTGATTATGACAGTTAAAACCCAGGCCGCCCTCATTATTTGGGTAAAATTGGTGTTTAGAGTATGGCATAGAAAAATGTCGCGATAAAATGCGATGCCAGTAGGCAGTCTCGCAAAGAAATAAATAAAAAAAATGATGAAAAGGATTGTCTTGCAAAATGCTATAAACTTGAAAACGGTTAAATTATGATTACAAATTAGTTTTTAATTGATGTGTATTGACTGAAATATTATCAGTGTATTAGATTTCAATTGATAAGAAATCGCCAAATCAACATGTCTGCACCAAGAACAAAAGGCAAGAGGGTGTTACCAAATATCCCAGGCCAAGGAAATGAAGTGAAGCGATCTGTAACATTTAATTGTCATACAATAGAAACGTCAATTGGCGGAACCAACACCCCTGGCAGAATTAAAGGTGATCCATTAAGTCCAATTAATAGGTCAGCATTTGAAGAATGTCAACCAAGGAATTTAAACGGGGTATATGAGGAACTTGATGATTCTATTTTGCAAAGTGAAAAAGAAAAAAGTGTTAAAAGAAATATGTCAAAATCTGATGGCAATACAAACGTTGCAGTTGAAGTGATAATGTCAAGTGGAAAAAATAAGGAAACTGAAGAAAACGAGAACCTGGAATTCGATAAGGAAAATTCACCGAGAGGAATTGAGAAAGAAATGTTCTCTACAGATAATACACCAGTAAGAACTAATGCAAGAAAAAATGTTCGTATGAATGGTCATGATAATTTTGAATCGGGTGTATTTCAATCACCCAGTTTGCCAGTTCGGTTCAAAACGCCTGTGAGAAGACACACAATGGATGAGAAAATATTTGGTACCCCTGAATGTTTCTCTATTGTACAGCTGGACAGACAACGCTATGATTTTGGTCTGTATGATGATGGACTAAGAGATGGAGAAGACAGCTGCAGTGTTACTGTCGCTGTCCGAGTTAGGCCTTTTAGCCAAAGGTATATTCATCCCATTACTAGATGATATGGTTAATGAAAGTACAGTGTAATCCTGTTAATCCTAACATTAATTTGTCAACACATTTGTTGTAATTAATCAGAAGTTATGTCTGACCCGATGGATTTGAATCGCAAATAACTCCACAAAATCAATATTGAATACATTGCACATTATATCCTTTCCGGCGTTGTTGAGAAGGGAAATCAAAATTTCTTTAGTAACTCATAACAAGTTTGTATACTTTAAAAGTTGGCGTTAAACGCTCTGAAACCCCATCTTAAAGTGTATTGCGCGACGCTCCATTGTTTACATGTATAATTCAGAGTTTTCATTAATAGCAGATTGCCGATCTAAAACATCAGTTGAAATAGACTTTTAAATGGTTCTTTTCGATAGATGTTTTCCCGCGACACTTGTGAGATTTTACCGCACCACCGGTTTATTTACAGCGAAATCTGTCTAATTTGTGTATCAATGTTACGAGGCCTATTATTGGATACTTTAAACCAGCCATCCAATTAATATACAATGACACGAAATTGTTTTCGCAATTAATATTCTCTTTTGTGAAATCAGAAAATATTGAGGAAAAGAGCAGAAATTACTGTTTAACTTCATGCTTTTCCTTTGCTTCAATCTTTCCCTTAGCATTAGCAGAATAGGTTCATCAAGAGACATCATTTAACATCGTTTGGGAAAGGGTATACTAAGAGTCCTGTCCATATAATAGTGCACTCCCAAACTGTGTGATGCATTCCCAATACTTTACCCCTGGGGGTGCATGCACTCCCCAAAAAATACTGAGTGGGAACTCAGGGTCTATAGAATTTATGACTATAGAATTGTTAAAACTGGTTTTAAACCCCATTCAGACAAACAAATTCCATTAAATGGAGCTATTTGTTCTTCAAATCTAATGTTTGTGCATTAAGTATGTTGCAATTTAGCCCGATGGCAGCACATATCCTTTCCGACATTTGTCTTTCACCAATAGGTGAATAATCGTAAACATAGGCGAAGTGGGATAGCAGCTGGAGGCCAGGAAAGGATGTAGTGGTAGTACTGGTATGAGAAATACCAGGAATCCATTGTTAGGTGCTCCAGCTACTGCCATATGACTGAAATACTGTTAAAAGCGGTGTTAATCTCCATTCAATCAATCAATCCATTTAACACTTCCATATAAACATAAAAAGCAGCTTTTCAAGAAAAAGTTTGCTATCCTTTGCTCAAATTTATCTGAAAACTTGAATGTGACGTATCATATATTGATTGGTTATAAAAATGTTCCATTGCTTTAACATTATTGTTTGGTAAAGGGTTAGCACTCCAGGGCTTTTTTCTAGAAATTGGGAAGAGGCCTTAGCCTGTTCGTTTTGGGAAATATTTGAGCAGTTTTCGGAAGAATGGGGAAACATAAGTTTAGTAAAAGAAAGTAATAAAAGTAAGATACATGCATCATTGTCAAGATTCAATGATAAATAACTATATTTAAGGGTCTTATCAGTAATAAAATGAATAGAAATATTAAACAAAACAAATTTTGAAGAAAATTAATCCATATAATGCAAAAATCAGCTGTAATTTTGGGAAATTTCTCTGCCACAAGTGGGGAAAAAAGAGACTTTTTTGAATTGGGAAGTAGCCTTTTATAGGCCCCTGTTAACCCTTTCCTGTTTTGCAAAATTTTAGACCCGCCTAAATTCAAAGGTTTTGCAGAAGAAAATTTAAAGTTGATTTTATTTGAAAAATAACCATTTACTTGGGTAGACAATATTGTGGAAAAGAAGAAATTGCTTGTTACAGGTAATTTCTTATTTTTCCACAATGTTTTCTCAATTATAAAATCAAAGGGACGTAAAAAACCAGGGATTAACCAGGAAAGGGTTAAGGAACAGAAAAAAGTCCTGCACTCATATGGTGTAGCCTTAACTCTGAATGTAAAGGTAACATTGTACCCCCAGATTTTTTTGTTTCCTCATTTCAAAACCAAGGCAGAATGTGTAACCCTAAATGAAAACCCAGTGGGCATGCTGGTAAACTAGGATTTTGATGAAATCCTAAAAAAATAACCTTATTTGGCCTTTAGAAATTTATCTCGGGGGATGATTTTTACACCCATGAGAGAAATTTCTACTGGTCAAAACAGTGTTTTTAATCCCTCAATATTTCAATTACGTATTTTATGTACCTTTTGAAAATCAAACAAATTAATTGTTTTTGTCGTGCTGAATAAAATCCTCTAAAGAACTGCATTAAAATCAAAGGGCTGACAGTACCAGATACAAACATTATAGGTTAATAATTCATTTGAACATGCATCTTATAAACAACTCTGGCTTAAACGGGACAAGCAGGAGGTGCAGACTAAGATCAGACTGCACATATCTGTAGGCTGATATTTGCCTATACCTCCTGCCAAAACAGGAATATTCCAGGTTCAGAGTGAAATGGGTTAATTTTCATCTTATCAAGAATAGGTCTGTTTGGAATTATACCTTCAAAGTTAACTCATGATTTGCTCGTTTTGTTTTTCTTGCCCCTTCAAAATCAGCTTTTTACCATTAAGAAATTCATGATCAAGGGGTCAATGATTCCTCTGTTTCAAACACTAGCTCCAGCCCTGAGATGGAAAACGTGGAAAAACAGGAAGTTACTTCTCCTTACCTCACAATACTTATTTCCATTCTGCAGCATCTGTCTATTTAGGCTAGTCTGAAATGTTGTGGTCTTGTAACTGGCCCTGCCCACTGAGCTCTGACTAGAAGTTCAACTTTGATATTAACGGCGAACCCATTTCCACACAGTGACGGTCTTTGATGCCCCCGTTTTGGAAAACATTGTGGAAAAAGAATAAATTGCTTCTTACAAGCAATTTCTTCATCATCAACATTTTCCAACCCGAAATACAACGATTTTTTAACTTCCATCAACTTAAAATTGTAGTCTGCAACTTCTAAAATTTTATTGGTCATGGGTTAAACGGCATTATTAATCAATATTAATTTAACATAACAAAAAGTGAAATGGTTTTGGTTTGTTTGTTTGAGTGGAGTTTTACGCTGCTTTCAACAATCTTTCAGTCATATCGCGACGGCTGGAGCACCTAACAATGGAATCCTGGTATTTCTCACACCAGTACTACCACTACATCCTTTCCTGACCTCCAGCTGCTATCCCACATAGGTCTACGATTATCGACCCATTGGTGAGAGACAAATAGTTGGAAAGGATGAGTGCTGCCGTCGGGGATCGAACCAAGGACCTCTAGATTGACAGTCCGACACGCTACCAACTGTGCTATGACGGTGGCAATGGTTGTTAGGGACCTAAATGTCATAAATACAGCTTGAATAAGCTGTAGTTTCAATGATTTCAATGATTAACCCATTCCAACTCAGTGATGTCTTTGGATGTCCCTCAAGAAAAACAATTAGGAAAACATTGTGTAAAACGAAAAAAATTACATGTAGCAAGCAAATTCTTCATTTTACACACTGTTTTCTACTCAGAAAGTTGAAAATATTTAAAATTTCATGAACTTAATATTGTCGCCTGCAACTCCTTTCAATTTGGACAGGTCTAAAATTCTACTGTCTGGTAATGGGTTAATTGCCAAACCAACAACAATACTTGATGTCGTCCAATGTTTGAGTTCAAAGTTCACTTTTGGTCGAAATGAATCTAGAATTTTCTTTTACCTTATTTGATTGGGTCCCTAAAAAGACCCATTCCCAATGCCAGAAAGTGTCATTTTCCCCCCAAATCAAGAAAAAATTCCCCCTTTATAAAAATCAAGGATCCTACCAAATACCAAGTAATAAAAGAAAACTATTAGTTTACCCATTACCTGATAGTGAAATTCTAGACTGGTCCAAATTGAAAGAAGTTGCAGACGACAATTTAAAATTTATGTAATTTTAGATTGTTTCATCTTTATGGGTAGAAAACATTGTGGAATATGAAGAAAATTCTTGGTTCAAGCAATTTCTTCATATTCCACAATGTTTTCTAAGTTCTTTCTCTTGAAGGGTGCAAAAGGCATAACTGTGTTGGAATCGGTTAAACATGATTCTCCTTGATTCAGTTTTAATGTGAGTAACTTTACCCGTTACCAGACAGCAAAATTTTAGACTGGTCCAAATTCAAAGAAGTTGCAGACGACAAATTTAAGTTGATGAAAATTTGGATTTTTTATTTTGAGGGGTAGAAAATGTTGCTAATGCTTGTAACCATGAAATGTTTGCCCAACACTAAACAACACCTTTTCAGGGTTCATTGTAGAATGCATGCTTCGGCCATGAGCATATATTTTTTACAAATGGTGCACAGGCTTAAACTTTAAATTTGAATTGTCGTCTGCAACCCCTTTGAATTTGGACCAGTCCAAATGTTGTTGTCTATAAATGGGTTAATGTTGAGACAATGTCTGTTAACCCTTTCCTGGTCAAACCTGGAATTTTAAGAAGCTGTGATTTTATACTTGAAAATATTGTGGAAAAAGAAGAAATTCTCCTTTTCCCACAGTATTTCTACCACATAGGATGGTTTCATTTCAAATTGGTCCCAATCTTTATAGTCGTCTGCAACCTCTTTGAATTGGACCAGTCTAAAATTTAAATAAACAGGAAAGGGTTAAACCAAAGCAGTCCTACGAGAATTCCATGAACAAAATGCACAAAAAGGATAATGTCCTTACTAAAGGAATGAATAATTTCTGGACGATTACCATAACTTAAAATTGCTGTTTTGACAGAAAATATTCGGCCTGATTTTATCGCAGCTATGAAAAAAGTTGTCTCCAAATATGAAAAGTTCTTTTTAAGATTTCTGTGGAGTCAATAGTCTAGTTGCCATATTTTGGGTAATTGATCACCTTAGAAATACATGGCCCCTAAAATTTCGAAATTGTCCCTTTTTTTCCACTAAGGGGGTCATATGGCCCAATGGTTTTTATTCCTAGAATGAATGATGCCTTTTTTGCCCAATATGTCCAATCTTGAACTTGTTCCCAGAGCTGTGGGAAAAAAACACTGAAATCATTTGATTGGCTGATTTATTTGATTTATAGCCATGATCGGTCAATTGGTTAAAACAATATAAAAATTTGAGTTCATGTTATTAATAGTCTTATTGTCAATCTTAGTTTCTTCCTACAAGTCAGCTTGAAATTATATACAGTGTTAATGATTCTTTTTGAAATTTAGTACATTGTATATTGTTTCTTTCTGTATTTAACCCATTCCAAAATGGCAAAATTTAAGCATTGTCAAAATTAAGGTTTTAATGGACCAAGGTTTTAGGAGTCTAAGACTCGCAGATATATAGTCAGGACCCTCAAAATTGTCTGATGTGAAACAGGCAATTTCTTCATTTACCACAATGTTTTCCAAAGCAATTTTCTTGAGAAGTGTTAAAGAGCGGAATATGTGGGAACGACTGAAATATTTGCAGTTGAATGTAACATTATTGATAGCATTTCACAAAATCTTGTTGACTTATGAATCAGGGTTTTATACCGCAAATTTATGAAAAAACCTTGTTTTGACCCTTTTTCACAAGGGGGTCATCTTGATTTCTTTGCGAGACATGTCCAAATTGAAAGATGTTGCAGATAATTTGGGAACAATGAAAATATTGCTTGTAACAAGCAATTTCTTCATTCTCCACTATATTTTACAAAGCTTTTTTAGAGGGGCATAAAAAGATGGGATTGTATGGGAATGGGTTAAGCAAGAAAAGGTCTATTGGCTTTACAACCTTTAAATTCATACTCGTGGTTTGCTCTTTTTATTGGTTTCATCTTCCTGGTCCATCAATTACTCTTCAATTTCGAAGGCTAGTACAACTACAAGCCCTGGTATTTGTTGATATTGCCCTAAAGGTTTAAACAAAATTTGTGAAAATCAGTGTGAAAAAGATTTATACAAACATAACTTAAATCACTTGAACAATTTCTAACAATAGAATTTTTGAAACAGAAGAATGCAATAATCATTTAATCTTACAATAGTTCATACCTATGTTTAATGTAGTCTGTCACACTGCCAGAATAGTAAAAACACTATTTATAATGTAGCTGAAATAGTCTAGGATATTGACTAAATCAAAAAAAGTAACCAAATGGATCCTTTTGAAAGCTTTTTGCCCAAGCCAAGCTAAATGGTACGCTGCTAGTTAAAATTACATCTACTTTCTTTATCTTTTAACCCATTTTCACACAGTCTTGCTTTTTTTTTATTTCGCACAAGAAGAGAGCTTTGGAAAACAAGGAATTGGTAGAAATTGCTTGTTACACTTAAAAAAAAAAGACAAATAGTCAGAAGTACTCGGTGGCTTTTTGTCAAACTTGCCTATTCTGCAGAGCCTTGTAATTCTCCTACAACCCTAAGTTATAGGTGTTCAATTTGATGAGACACAGTCAGTGGAAACATAAAATTTAATAGATAAATAATTTAGTCTTATAACTTACTCCAGATAAGATTTACAAAATTAAAAATGGAAATGAAGTTTTTTGTTATAGTTCTCTGTATCATCTTTCATTCGATCTTTTCAGAGAGCTGTCTGATCCAGGTGTGCGCAAGGTGGTTACGATTGACGGAAACCAAACGACAGTGACAACAGACAGCAACAACACACACAACTTTGCCTATGACTTTGCTTTCTCTTCGTTTGACAAAACCGACCCCAGCTATTCATCGCAAGAGCATGTGTATAACTGTCTTGCAAAGCCTCTACTGGGGAAGGCCTTTGAAGGGTACAACACTTGCTTGTTTGCCTATGGACAGACAGGATCAGGCAAAAGCTACTGGTAAGTTTATTAACCCTCCTGTACAAAACCGGGATTTTACATTGCATTTGTTTTATAGTTGAGTAAACATTGTGGAAATAAGAGAAATTGCTTATAACAAGCAATTCCTCCTTTTTCCACAATATTTTCTACCACATAGGATGGTTTAGTTAAGTTTATACTACTTTACTTTATATCGACTGCTACCAACTTCTACAACTGGGTAAACTTGGGATGGCTATTAAGAGTCTTGCCCAAGAACACACCCTGGTTACGGTGGGGCTTGAACCTGTGACCTTCAGATCACAAGTCAAGCACCTATACCACTCTGCCATTGAGGCAGTCTGGGATGGTTTGGTTTTAAATTTCAATCAACTTTCATTATTGTCTGCAACTTCTTTCGACCAGTCTAAAATTAAAAAAAAAAGGGAAAGTGTTTATCCTTTTCATGATGAATAAAATCCTTTTAAGAATGGCATAAATATCAAAGAGCTGAAAGCACTGGTGATACTTGTTATTCAGTTGTCAATACTTCCTTTGAAAATTAATGTCATGAACAACTCTTGTTTCGAAAGGACAGACAGGAGGTCTAGTCTTATGTGCAGTCTGATCTTTGTCTATATCTTCTGCTGAAACCGGAATATTCCGTGTTCAGCTTGACAAGGGTTAACCCATTATAAGGTAGCAAGATTTTATACCGGACCAAAACGAATGATATTGCTGGTGACACTTTGAAACTAATGTAATTTAAAAAAAAACTTTGTCTAACATTGTAGAAAAAATTGATGAGAATGGAGAAATTGCTTGCTACAGGCAATTTTATTCATTGCCAGCAATGTTTTTCTAACATATTTATAAGGAAGAAAATATTAGGAGAAAAGACACTAGCGATTTCTCTCTTTTTAGCTCACCTGAGCACAACGTGCTCAAGGTGAGCTTTTGGTATCACCTTTTGTCCGTCGTGCGTCGGAAGTCGTCAACAATTCTTTAAACATCTTCTCCTCATTAACCACTGGGCGGAATTCAACCAAACTTGGTAGGAATGTTCCTTGGGTGACCCTTCTCAAAAGTTGTTCGCGGATTTTTGATTGACCCCCAAATATGGGCTTGGCAGGGCGTGGAAGTTTTTAACTTAGAAATCTTTAAACATCTTCTCCTCAGTAACCATTGGGCCAATTTCAACCAAATTTGGTATGAATGTTCCTTGGGTCACCCTTTTCAAAAGTTGTTCGTGGAATTTTGATTTATGCCCAAATATGGGCGTGGCAGGGCGTGGTAGTTTTTGACTTAGGAATCTTTAAACATCTTCTCCTCAGTAACCATTGGGCCAATTTCAACCAAATTTGGCATGAATGTTCCTTGGGTGACCCTTTTCAAAAGTTGTTCATGGAATTTTGATTTATGCCCAAATATGGGCGTGGCCGGGCGGGGCAGTTTTTGACTTTGAAATCTTTAAACATCTACACCTCAGGAACCATTGGGCCAATTTCAACCAAACCTGGTATGAATGTTCCTTGGGTGACCCTTTTTAAAAGTTGTTCGCAGAATTTTGATTTATGCCCAAATATGGGCGTGGCCGGGCATGGCAGTTTTTGACTTTGAAATCTTTAAACATCTTCTCCTCAGTAACTATTGGGCCAATTTCAACCAAACTTGGTATGAATGTTCCTTGGGTGACCCTTTTTAAAAGTTGTTCGGCAGAATTTCGTTTCACGCCCAAATATGGGCGTGGCAGTTTTTGACTTTGAAATCTTTAAACATCTTCTCCTCAGTAACTATTGGGCCAATTACAACCAAATTTGGTATGAATGTTCCTTTGGTGACCCTTTTCAAAAGTTGTTTGCAGAATTTTGATTTATGCCCAAATATGGGCGTGGCAGTTTTTTTAACTTTGAAATCTTTAAACATCTTATCCTCAGTAACAGTTGGGTCAATTTCAACCAAACTTTGCATGAATGTTCCTTGGGTGACCCTTTTCAAAAGTTGTTCCTGGAATTTTGATTTATGCCCAAATATGGGCGTGGCAGGGTCAGGCACTTTTTTGACTTTGAAATCTTTAAACATCTTCTCCTCAGTAACTATTGGGCCAATTTCAACCAAATTTGGTATGAATGTTCCTTGAGTGACCCTTTTCAAAAGTTGTTCTAGAATTTGATTGATGACCAAATAAGGGCTTGGAAGGGTAGGGCAGTTTTTGACTTTGAAATCTTTAAACATCTTCTCCTCAGTAACCATTGGGCCAATTTCAATTTTGAATCATCTTACATTAGTCAGGTGAGCGATTTTAGGGCCATTCTGGCCCTCTTGTTTTACAATGTCCTCCCATATTTCTTGAGGTGATAAAAAATGGATTGTTTGGGAATGTTTGAAAAAATTTGGGGTATTTATGATTGGACCAGGAGGGGGGGGGAGGACAGAATTGACAATAAATTTTTGTTTTCAACTTCTTTCTGTATGGACCAGTCTAACTTTTTGTGGTCTGTTAATGAGTAGTCTGGTAATGGGTAAATTAAAAGAGAGAAAAGAATCTGAATGTTTACAACACATGCTCATTTTGTTAGAAGTTCAGTCTATTCAAAATCAATATATTCCCTAGTTTAGTACTTTTATCCTATTGTATTCAAATATACAACCTCTTAACAATAGGAAAATGTCTCCCCAATACGAATAAATTGGTCTGTTAAATAGTTTTGGCTCTTTACCTAATAAAACAGACTTGTGAATGAGAGAAGGGTCCAGTTTGGCTTGGCTGTTAACACAATTCTACACAATCCCTAAACATTAACCCTTGTCATGCTGAATAAAATTCTCTACAGAATTGCAATAAATTCAAACAGCTGAAAGCACTTGTTGTTGGTTATAATATTTTTGAAAAATTTATCCTACAAACAACTCTGGCTTTAACTTGACAAGATGGTGGTGTAGATAAAGATCAGCCTGCATGTACATGTAGGCTGATCTTTGTTTATACCTCCCACCAAAATGACAAGGGTTAATGCTATTATAGTAATGGAAAACATCTTTGGAAATGGAGATATTTCTTCCACCAAGTACTTTCCCACTTTCTCAATTTTTCTTGGTATGTGTTTACTGTGATTGTTTCTGAATTTACACAAACTTTGAAAATGCTTCAAGCTCACCTGTGCATTATGTGATCCAGGCGAGCTATTGTGGACATATCCTAATGGTCTTATTTCAAAGAAGTTTGCTGACAACAATTTTAATTTGAAATTTAGGAAATCTTTGTCTTCACCCATTCCCACACAATCCCATTTTTGGACCCCCCCAAAAAGTATAGGTGCATCAGAAAACATTGGGGAAAATGAAAAGAATTGCTTGTTTGGTAGAGTTAAGGATAGAAAAATATTTAGGATATTCCCACATAGGAGGTATAGTTAAAAGATCAGACTGCACACATATGGACATAAAATGAAGCCAGTATTGTTAATGAAATAATTTTCAAAAGACATACTGGCCCACAATCAGGCTTTTCAGCCCTTATTTAACTCATTCCCGATTCCCACTTTCTTTTGCTTCTTAATGAAAAAATTTAGTTTATACAAATTTTAGTTTGCTTGCCCTGCGCGGATAGTCTTAAGCCTATAGAGTTGCTCCCAAACACTCACAATCTGGATGTTTTCACCTCTGTGAAAGAGATGGCAGTGGCTTAAATCCACTGTACCCAATTCAACACCTGGGTAGACTGGGGCTGGCTATTAAGTGTCTTATCCATTAACACTCTCCGGTGACAGTGGGGCTCGTACCCCATGACCTTCAGATCACAAGTTAATAGCAAGCACCTATACCACTCGGCCATCGAGTTTAAATAAAAACCCTGGAAACCATTGTCGAAAATGAAGAAATAGCTTGTTATTATCTATTTCTTCATTACCCACAATGTTTTCTATCGTAAAAGATTTTTCAAACTCAAAAAACTTTGAAGTGATATCTGCAACTTCTTCGAATTTGCAACAGTCTAAAATTTTGTGGTCTGGTAATGGTTTAACCTATTCCCTCACAGTGATGCTTTTTGACACCCCTTAAGAAAAAAGCTCTAGAATTTTTTTTTTAAAAACAATGAAATTGATTGTTACAAACAATCTCTTCATTATCCACAATATTTTCTAACCCCAAATACAAAGATTTTGAAAATTTCATTACTTCTTTGAATTTCAGCCAGTTTAAAATTTTGAGTCTGGTAATTGGTTAAGGAATTTATGCAATATGACATTAGGGTTAAATCTCATACAATAATAACCCTCTCCTGTTCAAACACGGGTTTTTTACATTCCTGTGATTTTATACTTGAGAAAACATTGTGGAAAAAGAAGAAATTGCTTGTAACAAGCAATTTCTCCTTTTTCCACAATATTTTCTACCACAAATGATGGTTTAATTTCAAATGGCATCCAGTTGTCATTGTTGTCTGCATCCTCATTCAATTTGGACTAATCTTAAATTTCCAAAAACGGGAAAGGGTTAAGAATATTTTCTGTCTATTTCATCCGACTATAAACTTTGAGTGAGTGTAGTATATTCTGCTTATTCTAACAAGTCAAAGCTGAGTTTCAGCATTTGAAAATTTCTTTAAACTTTAACTCGTCCTTCACAATGAGAAAATTAATTTCTGTATTCAAATCTTTAAATTACACTTGTCCTTCATATATAGACAAAGAAGGAAAAGGAATTTTCGAGCCCTGTAAGGAAAGGTGTTAACTGTGAGTGCTTATTTATCATGCAGAGGACTCTTTGATCACCAAGTTTAAACTTATGCAGGATAATAAATGGATTTCACCCATCTAGACAAAACTACCCTCCATAGAGATGTAATGGCCATCTGCTTCCTGCCTTATTGAATCTATTACTCAGCTATTTTGCCATTTCAGGACAAAGAAATTGTTGACTGTTCCAAATTCAAAGTAGTTGTAGTCATTAATTTTTGTTTGGTGTATTTTGAGGGACATAGAAAAGCGAGATAGTGTGTTTATTGGTTAAGAACGTAATCATATTACCAATGGTTGCCATCAACTTTTCAAATTTCGAATTTATATTGTTCAATGAAATGCATTGTTGGTGACATCACTGAGTGTGTTTATTTAACCCATTACCAGACAACAAATTTTAAGACTAATCCAATTTGAAAGCAATCGCAGATGTCATTTTTAGTTGCTCTAAATTTCGGAAAATTAAAAACCAAATAAGGTAGAAAGCATTGTGAGAAAAGGAGAAAAAAACAAGTTAAAAAAAGCAAGTTAAAAAAAAAGAGGGTAAGTAAACTGGAAAAAGTTTAAAAACCTATATATCGGGTAGATGAAAAAATATTTGTCAACTATTGGAGAGTAGAGTTATCAGATATTTATAAGTTATATTCTGACATTCGGTTTTGACTTAATAAAACAAAATATTTGAAAATATTTTAATAATCAATAAGAATATTTGAATATTAATTTTACCATTTGTTCCCATCCCCACTTTGTTTAAATTGATAAATTTATTTAATTTTTAGCATAAACCATAGTTATAGTAATTCCATGATATGGGATTAAAGTGGACATAATATTTGACAGGACTATAGACAATCTTCATTATTTTCTGAACTTGAATATCAGAGGGTATAAGTATATTGGACTTGCATAAGATAGTTTTGAGAGTCCTGGCGACCCATAGGTGAGTCTCAGACTCTCAAAACCTGAATCCCATAACCCATTGCTACACAATCCCTCTTTTTAATGCCCGCAAGAAATTAGTTCTGGAAAACAATGTGGCACAAGCATTTTATGCACTTTCCACATCGTTTTCTACCAAGAGAAACAAAGATTGTAAAAATTTCAACAATATGAAACCATTGTTTGTAACTTCTTTCAATTTGGACCAGTTTAAGGTTTTGCCATCTGGTAATAGCTTGAAGTACAGTCATGCAAACTAATGTTGTTTGGCAATTCTCCAATGAACTAGTCTACCATGTTGGAGTGAAGTGCGTATGACTGGTAATCCATCAAACTAGGATGTGCCAGACTATATATTTTGAAAGCTAATGTTTTACAATATCTGATATATATTGATGGTTCGCAGCTGTAAATAAAAAAGAATGGATAGAATAATCAATTGATACTTTGAACTCTGACTCTGGTCAACATTTATGTGAGGCATTTTTGTTGGTTTGGCAACTTAAACATTGAAACTATAGCATATTCAAACTGCTGACTTTTAGGTTGCCAACAAATATTGCCATAATTTGGTATTGACCATTTTGATTGATTATCATAATACTGTTCTGTCTACACATTTTATACACACTTAGAACAGTATTGCAATTAACCCTTGATCTATATTTTGCCAAATAAAGCTGTTTAACCTATTCCCCATACAATGACGCTTTTAGACGCCCCTCAAGAAAGTCAATTAGGAAAACATTGTGAAATATGAAGAAATTGCCTGTTGCAAGCAATTTCTTCATTTTTCACACTGTTTTCTACCAATAAAGTAGAAAAAATCTCGAATTTCATAAACTTTAGATTGTCGTCTGCAACTCCTTCCAATTTTGACCAGTCTAAAAGGTTGCTGTCTGGGAATGGGTTAATACCCTAGTCAAACTCCCTGTTGGAGTTCGGTTGGTGTTACAGTTAGTGTTACCAGTAACCTGTCAATTGACTCTGATTTTAAAATATTTTTCAGCATTATGGGTTCTGTGGAAGATGCTGGCATCATACCACGGTTCTGTGAAGAGCTGTTTGCACGAGCTGATGTTGCAAAAGACTTGAAACAGGTAAAGTTTGCGGGACTGGAAGGTCTAACTAATAAGCCATACTTAGGTTCTTTGACCAGGTGTTTGCATGTCTGGTGTAGCCAAAGACCTTACTTATTCCCACACAATCCTTCTTTTTTGATGGCCCTCTACAAAACAGCCTGGGAAAACATTGTGAAAAATGAAGAAATTGCTTCACACTGTTTCTACCCAGAAAGACAAGTTTTTCTTATATTTTATTAACTAAAAGTTGTTGTCTTCAACTTCTTTCAATTTAACCTAGTCTAAAATTTTATCATCTGGTAATGAGTTCAAACAGATCAAGTTTTGATCTTTGCGAAGCCTGACTAAGTGATGAGATATTTTCTGTCATTTTCTTGCAAGAGAACTATTTGCCTGATATTGAATGTTAACCCTTGTCATGCTGAATAAAATCCTTTTTAGAATTGTATAAAAATCAAAGGGCTGAAATCACTGGTAGTACTTGTACTTCAGTTGTCAATACTTGTTTTGAAAATGAATTTCACAGTCAACTCTGGTTTCAAAAGGACACATAGGAGGTGAAGACTAAGATCAGGGAAAAGTCAGTAAAAAATGAAAAAAGTTCAAGGTCAGGGAAAAGTCAGAGAATTTTGAAATTAGTCGGAAAAATTTGAAAATATGGCAAGAGTCGGGGGAAAAGCCAGGGAATATCAAAATCAGATGTAGAATTTTTTAAGAAAGTAAATGAAAAACAACAAGTGGCTATGGCAGTTTCTTCTAAAAAAGACATGGGTGTGTTTGTAATTGTATCTCGTTAGAAAGCATACTTTGTTGATGTATTTGTGAACTTTAATGCTTTCCCCTTCAAATACGGGATTTTACGTTCCTGTGATTTTATACTTGAGAAAACATTGTGGAAAAAGAAGAAATTGCTTGTAACAAGCAATTTCTCCTTTTTCCACAATATTTTCTAACACATAGGATGGGTTCATTTCAAATAGCATCCAGTTGTCATTGTTGTCTGCAACCTCTTTCAATTTGGACTAGTCTAAAATTTCCAAAAACGGGAAAGGGTTAATTTGAATATCTGTTTAAGAGAGAAAAAATGCCTATGAGTCAGTTTTATTTGCAAAGTGCAAACACTCATTAGAAGAAACTGAAAGGGTTTTAAGTGCCCTGTGCCTCCAGAGCTGATCATATGATAAGGTCGAGGTCACATACCAAGGTCAAACATTTAGTCCTTGCGGGGGAATGTCTTTCACAAACACATCTTGTTATCACAAGTGTTTTTTTGCCAAATAGTATTCTTTGAAATGTTATCAACTTCTCATTTTATCATCTCCTCAATGGGAAAAGCAAAAATTTATTAAGATGACATTCATTGTCAAAGAGCTCAAGAAAGATGAAAGACTTTGAAATTAATCTGACCAATGTTTTTCATTTGCAAGTCAGATAGAGCCTTGTGATTTCCTACAGATTATTATAAAGATATAACAGTGAAAAAAACACTTCCCTTTAATCAATTCGATTTATAAATACTCTCATATATGGTAACATGATTTATCATTGATTTGTTCATGTTTTATCAGCAAACAGTAAAAAATCAATTTCATTGTGAGAGATAATGGGATTAACTTACCAAACAAACACTCAATCAATTTGTTTGATCTCATATGTAGTCTATGTAACCCTTTTACTACTTTATGACACAATGTATTTTTCTTTTATCCTTAACCCTTTCCCGTTTTTGGAAATTTTAGACTGGTCCAAATTGACAGAGGTTGCAGATGACAATGAAAACTGGATGCTATTTGAAATGAAACCATCCTATGTGGTAGAAAATATTGTGGAAAAAGAAGAAATTGCTTGTTACAAGCAATTTCTTCTTTTTCCACAATGTTTTCTCGAGTATAAAATCACAGGAACGTAAAATCCCGTAATTGCACGGGAAAGGGTTAACTTGCTCTCTGTGTGTTAACCCATTACCATTCAACAAAATTTTAGACTGGTCAAAATTGAAAGGAGTTGCAGACAACAATTCAAAATAAATGAAATTTTACATTTTTTTTCAACTTACTGGGTAGAAAACATTGTGAAAAGTGAAGAAAATACTTGTTGCTTGTTCTTCATTATCCACAGTGTTTTCTTAATTGTTTTACTGGAGGGTCATTAAAAAGCATCACTGTTGGGGAATGGATTAACCTATTCCCACACTAGCCCTCCTTTTTGCGCCCCTCAAGAAAAAAGCTTTGGAAAACATTGTGGAAAATGAAGAAATTGCTTGAATCAAGCAATTTCTTCATTATCCACAATGTTTTCTTTCCAAAAAGACAAAACAATTTAAAATTTCATCAACTTGAAATTGTCGTCTGCAACTTCTTTAAAATTGGACAGGTCTAAAATTACTCTGTGTGGGAATGGGTTAACCTATTCCAACACAGTTGCACTTTTTACAACCTTCATGAAAAAAACCATATAAATACTAAAACCCTTTTTGTAGTCGTCACACTCTAACAGAAGAAGTCTTAAGATTTTGTGATTATATGATCAAAAGACTGTTGATACATAGAATAGGTGTATTTTCGGAAATCCATGGTTGGTTTGATCTTTTCTGAGAAATTCAAAATTTGAAAGTACACAGTTTCTGTTTGAACTGAGTTATCATTGGTTCATTTTTCCAAATATATGCCACTCAGTTTATACAATAGCTAGATGACAAAGTTTTAGACTGGTCAAAATTCAAAGAAGTTTCAGACGGTAATTTACAGATGATGAAATTTTAAAACTCTACCTGTTTGATGTAGAAAACTTTTATCTTTGTAAATAATGAAGAAATTATTTCCTTTTTCACAATAAGATTGTTAAAAGTGGCGTAAAACTCAATTCAAACAAACAAACAAATCATAACCCTTTCCTGGTTAATCCCTGGATTCTTTGTCCCTGACTTTTTATCCCCCACCGTTTCCATGAAGGGGATATAGAAATGGTCTCTGCCAGTCCTTCCGTCATTCTGTCATTCCGTCCTTCCATCACTAAACTTGTCCGGAGCATATCTCTGAAAGTATAATTGCTATCAACTTCATAGGTGGATACATCTCATTGAGGAGAAGTGCAGTGCACAAGACCCACAACTCTTGCTTTCATAATTTTGGAGTTATTGCCCTTTGTTTTTTTAAACACTTACATTTTTCAGGAACAAATCTCTGAAAGTATAATTGCTATCAATTTGAAACTTCCTAAGTCAATACATCTTGTATAGGAGAAGCGCAGTGCACAAGAACCACAACTCTACTTGCATTATTTTTGAGTTATTGCCCTTTGTTGTTTTAAAGACTTAGTTTTTGTCCTGAGCATATCTCTGAAAGAATAATAGCTATTATCGAAATCATTGAGAAGAAATGCAGTGCACAAGAAGCCTAAATCTATCTGGCTTCATTTTACTATCAAGCTTTTACTGCGGGAGATGGCCATGTTAGACATGGCTCTTGTTATCCTTGAGAAAATATTGTGGGAAAAGAAGAAATTGCTTGTCAGAAGCAATTTCTTCTTTTCTCACAATATTTTCTACGCTGTAGGTTGTTTACTGGTCAAATTGCACTCACTTTTATTTATTGTTTGCAACCTTTTTGAATTTGACAAGTCTAAAATTTTAAAAAAACAGGAAAGTGATACAGAGGTTTCACATTGGTGAAGAGTGAATTTTATAAGTTTTTTCATAGGGTATCTAATATAACCAAAGATTACACAGATCAGGTACCAATGCTGTCTTTTGTTTGTAATTAAATTCCATGTGTCAGATATTGGTTAATAAGGTATTTAAATGTCTGATCCATTATTTGACAAAATTGAATTCTTTGTGAATCTCTGTCTCGATTTAAATCTTTATTAGGTGACGAACATACTGTTTGTTCATTATTTAACCCAATACCACATGGAAAGAATTTAGACTGGTCCAAATTGAAAGAAGTTGCAGACCACAATTTAATGTTTATGGAATTTTGTATTGTTTCATCTTTTTGGATAGGAAACATTGCGGATAATGAAGAAATTGCTTGTGACAAGCAATTTCTTCATTTTCCACCATGTTTTCCAATTTTTTTTTCCTTGGAGGTATCCAAAAGCGTCTCTGAGTGGTAATGGGTTAAGCATGTGCAGGGCAGACACAGCAGGCTTTAACCCATTCTCATTCAGTCCTGCCTCAACCATTAACTCATTCCCATATGATCCTGCTTTTGGACACCCCTTAGATATATCGTAGTCATTGAGCACTATGGGAAAAAGGCAAGATATTTGAAGCAAACAATTTGTCATTTTCTTGCAATGTTTTCTACTTTATTTGACACATATTTTCCAGTTTTGACCAATTCCTACTAAATGATGCTTTTTTACGCTCTTCAAGAAAAAAGACTTGAAAATACTGTAGAAAAAGAAGAATCTGCTTGTTACAATCAATATTATATCTAAACATTGATTGAGTCAAAAAGAACTTTGAGTCAGCACCTTTCTATAAATCACCTAGGGAAAACTGATCAGATTGCATGGATGTGCAGGCTGATCTGAGTCTAAACCCTTATCATGCTGAATAAAAATCCTATTTATAATTGCATCAAAATCAAGGGACTGAAATCACTTACAAGTCAATATTTCATTTGAAAACTGATTATATAAACAATTCTGGCTTGAAAGGGACAATTAAGTGGTGTAGACTAGTATCAGACTGCACATATGTCTTTGTCTACATCTCCTGCCCATACAGGAATATTCCAGGTTCAGCATGACATGGGTTAACTGGTCAGGCATGTGTAATTGAAGGTAATCTCGGGTATAATACATAGTAGACAACAATTTTGAATTGATGGAATTTTAAAATTCTTTCTAGAAAACATTTTGGACAATGCAGAAATTGCTTGCAACAAGCAATTTCTTCATTATAAACAAAGTTTTTAAAAGCTTTTATCTTGATGGGTGTCAAAAAACAGGATTATGTGGGGAATGGGCTCATCTTGAATATGGCCTTTTGGATTTGGACAAAGCATGGCCTAAATGATGAGATGTATCAAGAGATTTAATAATTATGAATTACCAGTATTGTAGAGGTTGTAAGTTTGGATAAGAGGAATCTGAAATCACCTTTTAAAAGTCAGGAAGTCTTACAGCATGGGAAAAGTTCTATGGTTCATATTATACTAATATTTACCAATATTAGGATTTAAAGTAGTCATTGTTAAACTCTTTTAAGTGTATAATTGGTTTATCAATAATTACTTTGTCACCTTTTTATACATACATGGAATAAATCCTTAGGTAGACAAAATGAATATAGGTAGATAGAATGAATAGATTATATTAACCTGTTACCACACAAAGATGTTTACACCCCTATGGAAAAGAGCTTGAAAAAAGTTTGTGGAGAATGAAAAATTGCTTATAACAAGCAATTTCATCTTTTTTCCTAATCTTTTCTTCACAAAAAAGGAACCAAGAATTTTTTGAAATTCATCAACCTTGAAGATGTTGTCTGCAATTTCTTTGAATTTGGACAAGTCAAAAACATTGTTGGGTGGGAACGGGTTGACTAGTTTCAAGACTGAAAAATAATCAGAACTCATAGGGATAATATGACTTCAGTCTGCTGGTATTTGGAAAAGTACCCACCCATAATGTAGAATTTTTTTTATGAGAAACAAAGAAACTGCTTTATTTCTTTTATATGTAACCCTTCCCTGCATAGCCCCTGGTTTCATACTTACAAAAACATTGTGAAAAAAGAAGAAATTGCTTGTACCATGCAATTTCTTCTTTTCTCACATTTTCTACCCTATAGGATTATTTTATTTCAAATTGCACTCAGTTCGGTCCCCAGTGGGGGCAAATACCCTATCAACATTTGTTTCCCACCCATGGAATCTAAGTGGGATGAGCAACCGGAGGCTGGGAAAGAATGTAGTGGTAGTACTTGTGTGAAAAATACCAGGAATCGATGGTTAGGTGCTCCAGTGGAGCCACAGGGTGAATTATTAGAAAAACCTTGTAGACATTCTACAGGCAATAATTTGGCTCAATTAACTTAAACAGTCTTGGATTGTTTGCAAATCTGTGACAAATTCGAAATTTGGGAAGCTTGGGGTAAAAACTAGGTCACTGGGTCAACTCTAGAAAAGCCTTGAAGACTCTGTGTAAGCCATGATTTTGCTCAATCAACCTGAAAATTGGTTAGATTTTTTTTCTTAATGAGATCTGGGACTAGTACGAATTTGGGTCACTTGGGCTAAAAACTAGGTCACGAGGTCAATTCTTAGAAAACTATTTAAACCCTCTGGAGGCAACTCTGTGCTCAATCTACCTTAAAAATGGTCAGAATGCTTGACTTGATGATATCTTTGACAAATTCAAAATTTGGGACACTTGGTGTAATAAATTGTCATATCTTTGAAAAATCTTGCAGACGTGAAAGAGGCTATATTTTCAGCACAATTAAACTGAAAATTTATCAAAATGATTGTCTGGAAGAGATCTGAATTAGTTCAAAATTTGGCCACAGGGTTGAAAATTGAGTTTAATGTTAGAATACTATTTTGAGACAAGACCTTTTGCTCATTCAACCTAAATATCAGTCAATATAGATGTCTTGATAAAATCATGAATGGGTTTGGAATTTGGACACTTTGAACAAAACAGATAAACTCTTAGAAACGTTTTGTTGACCCTATAATCACATTTTCTCTAAAATGATCCAAAAATGGGTCAAATTGGTTGTCTGAATTGTAAATTCGGGTGAGCAATTGGGGCCATCATGGCACTATTGTTAAATTTTGATTTACTCTCAATTGTTGTCTGGAACTGCTTTTGATTCAGGCTAGTCTAACATATTGTTGTCTGCTAACTGGTTAACCCACTTTCCAACACAATCCCACATTGTTACATACAATAGAAAACAGTGTAAGATAGGAGATAATTGCTGGTAACAAGCTATTTCTTTTTTTCTCACAAGGTTTTCAACACTATCTAGCACTTGTTTTAAAAGAAATGCACAAGCTTTGAATCGTCAACTGCAACCCCTTTCTAAATTGGACCAGTCTAAAATGAAAAAAAAGAAAAAAAGAAAAAAACACAAAAAAACACCACCAACAACAAAAAAACCCCAACAGAAAACGGTTCATTATCTCTTCTTATGAAGATCTCTGTTCACTATTCCAGGTAAAAGTTCATGTAGAAATCAGTTTCTTTGAGATCTACAATGAGAAGATTCATGATCTACTGGCCTCTACCAACAAGGAGAAAAAGGCCAAGAAGACAACTGTAAGTATTTGAAATATCTTGATTCTTTCTATAAATGATATTATCGAGAAAGTTTTATCCCCTTCTCACACAATGATGCTTTTTGATGCCCCACAAGAAAAAATTAGGGAAAACTGTATGTAAAATGAAGCAAATGCTTGCCACAAGCAATTTCTTTATTTTCCACAATATTTTCTACCAAGAAATTTGGAAAAAAATCTAATATTTCTCTTATTCTAAATTGTTCCCTGCAACACCTTTCAATTTGGACCATCTAAATTTTGCCATCTGGTAATGGATTGACCTTTACTACTTGGGGCAGTGATTAGAGTGGTGGACTTACAATTGACCAATTGCAGCTGTCATTCAAGGAATAAATTGAAAAATCAAATAATCTATTCAGCCAGACCTGAGATTTTCAGCTCTGACATTGGCTGCCATTTTGTTAGCTGGGCTGTTTTTGGAGATAACCCGAGGTATTGTCATCACCTGAGCCTCGTTCGCATTGGCGTTGGGGTTGGTATTGTCGTTGGCGTGACAAACTTTAACCTTGCCTATATTTCTGCAGTCTATGATCCAATTTTTCACACACATACACAGTTTGACAAGAGGAAGTAATTTATCCAGGATTCAGACTTCGGTCCTGAACGTCAAGGTCACAGCAGAAGGTCAAGTGTCAAATTTTGACCTTGCCTAAATCTCTGCTGTCTTTGGTCAAATTTTCATAATATTTCTCATGCATACACATTTTGACAAGAGAAAGTGATATTTCCAGGATTCAGATTTTTGTCCTGATGGTCAAGGTCACAGCAGAAGGTCAAACGTCAAATTTTGACCTTGCTCATATCTCTGCTGTTCATGATCCAATTTTCATAATATTTCACACACATATACATTTTGACAAGAGGCAGTGATTTATCCAGGAATCAGACGTCTATTTTGAAGGTCAAGGTCACAGCAGAAGGTCAAGGGTCAAATTTTGACCTTGCCTATATCTATGCAGGCTATGATCCAATTTTCATGATATTTAACACAAATTTTGACCTTGACTTTTTTTAGAAGTTTATACTCCAATTTTCATAATATTTTACACACATACACATCTTCACAAGAGAAAGGGATTTAGGCTTGATTCAGACGTTTATTCTGAAGGTCAAGGTCACAGCAGAAGGTCAAAGGTCAAATATTGACTTTCACTTTGTCAGTCTATGAACTTTGCCCAACCAAATTTGAATTTCATTCATTCTCTTTTATTAGCTCAGCTTTTTTCAGAAGAAACCCGGGGTATTGTCGTCACCTGAACGTCTTTGGCGTTGGTGTTGGCGTGACAAACTTTAACCTTGGTCATATCTCTGTTGTTATCCTCATGAAACTTGGCATGTGTATTGATCATCACAAGAGCTATCTACCCTATCAAGAAGGATAACTCTCAAAGCATTTTTGTAAGAGTTATGCCCCTTTTTCGACTTAGAATTTCTGCATTATCCAGCACCTGCAGCCGAGTGTTGCACCATGGGTGGGCTCTTGTTAACCTTTATTGTAAGTTTGGAGACTAAAACATTGTAACTACAGCTTATTTAAGCTGTAGTTACGATGTTTAAGTCAGCAATCTACCATTTTGCCGCCATCATAGCGCAGTTGATAGCGAGTCGGACTGTCAATCTAGAGGTCCGGGGTTTGATCCCCGTCGGCACTCATACTTTCCGACCATTTGTCTCTCACCAACGGGTTGATAATCGTAGACCTATGTTGGATAGCAGCTGGAGGCTAGGAAGGGATGTAATGGTAGTACTGGTGTGAGAAATACCAGGATTCCATTGTTAGGTGCTCCAGCCGCCGCAATATAACTGAAAGATAGTTGAAAGCGATGTAAAACCCCATTCAAACAAACCAACCAACCATTTTACTTTTTAGCTCACCTGAGCACAAAGTGCTCATGGTGAGCTGTTGTGATGGTTGAATGTCTGTCGTCTGTCGTGCAGCATGCGTCGTGTGGTGTCAACAGTTGAAGAGTTAACACTCTAGAGGCCACAGTTTTGACCCAATCTTCATGAAACTTGGTCAGAATAATTGTTCGGTCATGAGGATGAACCCTATTGATTATGGGAGGGTTCTATTTGAAAACACAGGAACAGGGGCCTTAATGACAATTTCTTTGTTTACCCTCTAGAGGCCACAAATATGACTCTATTTTCATGAAACTTTGCCAGAATAATTTTCAGGTCATACAGATGAACCCTATTGATTATTAGAAGAATATTTCCATAAACACAGGAAAAGGGGCCTTAATGACATTTTCTTTGTTTACACTCTTGAGGCCACAATTTTAGCTTAATCTTCATGAAACTTGGTCAGATTAATTTTTTGATCATGAGGATGAACCCTATCGATTATTGGAGGATTCTATCGGAAAACACAGGAAAAGGGGCCTTAATGATTATTTCTTTGTTTTCACTCTAGAGGCCACAATTTTGGCTCGATCTCCATGAAACTTGGTCAGAATAATTATTAGGGCGTGAGGATGAACCCTATTGATTATGAAAAGGTTCTATTGGAAAACACGGGAAAAGGGGCCTCAATGACAATTTCTTTGTTTACACTCTAGAGGCCACAATTTTGGCTCAATCATCATGAAACTAGGCCAGAATAATTATTAGGGCATGAGGATGAAGTCTATTGATAATGAGTTCTTTTGGAAAACACAGGAAAAGGGGCCTTAATGACAATTTCTTTGTTTACACTCTGGAGACCACAATTTTGGCTCAATTTTCATGAAAATTTGCCAGAATAATTGTTTAGTCTAATGGATGAACCCTATTGATTATAGGAAGGTACTTTTGGAAAACACAGGAAAAGGGGTCTTAATGACAATTTCCTTGTTAAAGCTCTAGAGGTCATCATTTTGGCTCAATCTTCATGTAACTTGGTCAGGGTACTTGTTAGGTCATAAGATGAACCTTGTAGATTATGGGAAGGTTCTATCGGATAACACAGGAAAAGGGGCCATAATGACAATTTCTTTGTTTACAGTATAGAAGTCACAGTTTTGCCTCAATCTTCATGAAACTGATTATAGCTATTTGTCTCTAGTTGCATTTTTTTAACAGCAGACAGTTCAGGTGAGGGATCTAGGACCATCATGGTTCTCTTGTTTGTTACACCATACAGGCCATAAATTTTGCAAAATAACTCCGTAAAAAATCGAAGCTGGACTTCCTGTCGGAGTCGATGGGAGTGGCCAACGACGTAAGTGGGTGGGGCCTGTGATTGGTCAATTACAGAGAAGTAGAGGGTTGCTTGCTTAAGTCCAGGCCACATTACTAATCACTTCATTATGTTCTTGGACAAGGCATTCAGAGCTCCAGTGTAATACTAGTGATAACAACGAAGCACATAAACAAGTGACCTTTATTGTGATAAATCTGAAAAATCATTCCGAAAGATGTAAATCCCCATTTTATTTAACCTGACAGATGCCTGTCCAATTTGTTAGAGGGCTCTCTTCACAGTTTCTCCCTCGTTGATTGAGGATTTATAAACCATTGAGCAATTTTAAGAGTTTTATTAAACCCCCCTTAACTTTGTTAGGGGGGTATATAGGAGTCAGCTTGTAGGTCTGTCTGTCTGTCCGTCCGTCTGTCTGTAGCTTTTTCATGTCAATTTCTGGGCAACTTTTGGACGGATTTGATTCAAACTTCACTGACATAATCAGTATTAAGCAGAGATGTGCATATTCTATTTTGGTTACGGTCCATTGATTTTTGACGGAGTTACGGCGCTTTAGTGAAAAATCGTGTCTGCTCAATTTCTCAGCAACCATTGGGCGGATTTGATTCAAATTTTACAGAAACACTCAGTAAAAGTCAGACATGTGCATATCCTATTTTGGTTATGATCCATTGATTTTTGATGGTTTTATGACCTTTTAATTAAAAAAGTTCACTTTTTGTTATCGCCCTTTTGCCCATAGCACTTGTATATGGACAAGCGCCGTTGGAGGGTATTAGTCCGCTTTGCGACAATGTCTAGGTTATAAAAGGTATTTCTACATTATGATATCTTACAGCTGCGGGTCAGAGAGCATCCCACCCTGGGTCCCTATGTTGAAGGTTTGTCAACATTTGTTGTCAACTCATTTGAGGATATGGAGGGATGGATCACACTTGGTAACAAGAATCGAGCCACAGCAGCCACAGGAATGAATGACAAGAGTAGTAGATCTCATTCTGTGTTCACTATTGTTCTTACTCAAACAAAGGTATGGGAGATTTTTACCTCAATATATAATTGCTTAATGTAAATCATTACTAGGTGACAAATTTTTCAATCTTCAATTTGACAAAAATGATTTTGAATGTTGGTATTTAAGAAAATGGATGTTAGTGTTTAGATATACTGTTGTTTTTGAAGAAGGAATTAATTGAAAATTAATTAAAAGAGTTTAATTGAAGATTGTTTTCCATTAATTCCTCTGAATACTTATCATTGAAAGACAAAATATCATAATGTTCCATGTTCAAAGAAATTGCAGATGAGAATTTCAAATAGGAAAATTAACCCTTTCCTGTTCAATCACTGGTTTTTACAACCCTGTGGTTTTTCAATAAAGAAAATATTGTAAACAAAGAAGAAATTGCTTGTAACAAGCAAGAAATTGTATTTTACCCAATTTTCCTCATTAATTCAATGAACTCTTTTCCTCAGGAATTCAAAAAAGCTAGAATGATTGGTAATGGGTTGAACAACAATCTGGTAGCCAGTATGTTCTACACACATCTCCTCAAACTTTCTGTTCCCCTCTGATTTTGAATCATAGAATTTTCTGTGGCTTCTTACAGCATGGTGGCAATTTAAATAGTTCACTTGAGGGGATTTTTCAGCTTGCCTGCTAAAATTTTACCTAAGAAGTATTTAAAGAATGGAACGCGTGTTTACTCATTCCCACTCAATCCTGATTTTTGACAACCCCATAGAAAAAGCTTTGGAAAACATCTTTGAAAATGGGGGTAACAAGCAATTTCTTCATTATCCACAGTGTTTTCTACTCAAAATGACAGTTTTTTGAAAAGCCACTAACTAAGAATTGTCTTCAACTTGTTTCAATTTGAAACAGTCTAAAATTTTCTTGTGTTAAAGTGAATACAATGTAAATAGGTTTGAGGGAGAAAGAAAAAAACAAAATCATAGGATCAAGTCATTTTAGAGTGTTTAAATTGATAGATTTGCTCCTTCCTCCCACTGACCTCCAACATGGCAATTTGAACAGACTTGTCCAAAATCAAAGGAGTTGGATTGTTGGAAAAGAAGAAATTGATTGTTACATACAATTTCTTCTTTTACAACAATGCTTTCTCTAAAGTAAAATCACAGGAACGTAAAAAGAGGGATTGTACAAAAAAAATGCTTGACATTGTTGTTAGAGATCAGGATAAACTGCATGTCTGAATGAATGATTTGTTTGATATATGATTGACAACGGCGACCCATTGATTGCCTGAGCAAAATTTTTGCACCTTTTATAGCATTTTATTTTTCTCAAAATCATAAACCTATGGTATATTTTGAAAAAAATATCTCAAAAATCCCTTATAAACCTAATTTTAAAAAAAATGATTATATTATGATTATATTTTGTAGACTGAGGTTCTAGAAGGCCAAGAACATGACCACTGTATAACTAGTAAGATCAACCTGGTAGATCTAGCTGGTAGTGAGAGACAGTCACAGGCACAGACTAGTGGACAGAGACTGAGGGTAATTGATGGCCACACCCACTCACTTCCATGGCCACACCCACTCACTTCCCTGACCACACCCACTCACTTCCCTGGCCACACCCACTCACTACCCTGGCCACACCCACTCACTTCTCTGGCCACACCCACTCACTTCCCTGGCCACACCCACTCACTTCCTTGACCACACCCACTCATTTCCCTGCCCACACCCACTCACTTCCCTGGCCACACCCACTCACTTCCCTGTCCTCACCCACTCACATCCCTGTCCACACCCACTCACATCCCTATCCACACCCACTCACTTCCCTGTCCACACCCACTCACATCCCAGGCCACACCCACTCACATCCCTGTCCACACCCACTCACTTCCCTGACCACACCCACTGACTCCCAACAGGAAGTTCCAGTTTTATATTAAACAGCATTATTTACATTTATTACAAAATTTATGTTCAAAATCAATTAACAAAGTGTAATGGTTGGTTGGCTACCTAAATGTCGTAACTACAGGTTATTCAAGCTGTAGTTTCAACATTTAAGTCGCCAAATCAACTAAAAAATATTACAAAAATGTTGGCCAGTATTGGAGGGAGTTTAAAGTTCTCTCCCAGTCTTATGAATGATTTGATTGGTCAATTGACCCTTTTGATAAACAGCCGCGAATTACTTAAATCCAATATCATAAAATCCCTCTTACTGATGCATAGCAGAAATAATGTTACGGCAAACCTTGTGGAAGAAAGGAAAAATTGCATTTAACAAGCAATTTTCCTAGTGACAGAATGTTTCCTACCTTATTTGGCACTTATTTTACAATTTGTAAATGTCGTCTTAACATCTAACAGTTGGGATCAATCTAAAATTTCTGGTAATGGGTGAACTGTTTCTTGAATGCATTGAAAGAACAGCCAATATTGTTTTTTTTCTGGATAGAAATCATAGCTGAAAAAAAAAAAAACCCAAGTAATTTCTGTAATATCCTTGATGGTTCCCCAAATTTCATACACCGTCAGATGTTGACATGTTCACCAGAGTGCATATTATCAGGATTTGATTTTTCTTGGCTGGGTCATAGAAATAGGACCTTCACCCAATACCAGACTGTAATAGTTAAGACTGGTCCAAATTGAAAGGAGTTGCAGACAACAATGTAAAGTCTATGAAATCATAGATTTTCTCACTTTTTTTCGGTAGAAAACATTGTTGAAAATGAAGAAATTGCTTGTTACAAGCTATTTAAAATTTGGTCTTTGCCTTTTACCCTTGAAAATGGGTAATAGCCTTATAAAAGGCTTTAAAGACCTTAAAACCCCTTTACTTACCAAGTTGTAATAAAAAAAATTGCAAACCATCCTTTAAAAGATTTGCATGAAATTTTACAGAACGTTCCTAGCCACCTGACCATGTATATTATTTTACTACAGGAAGGTGCTAATATTAACAAGTCCCTACTGACCCTGGGTAAAGTGATCTCTCAACTAGCAGAGCAGTCTAGTCAAGCTAACAAGAGGAAGAAAATATTCATACCTTACAGAGATTCTGTACTTACATGGTAAGATTATATCATGCTTTGATTAAAAATAATTACCACACAATCCCACATTTCCACATGCCATAGAAATATTGCTATTGAAAAAAAATGTGAGAAGAGAAGAAATTGCCAATTTAATCAATCAATCAGTCTCTGTCTAAATAAATAAAATTTAGAAAGGCCCAATTTAATGTGTTTCACTGCAAATCTGTTGAGTAAATACCCTGAAAATATTCTACGTAACATTGAATTTAACCCATTCCGACATAGTGACACTTTTGGATGCCCCTAAAGAAAAGTAAATGGGAAAATATTGTGTTAAATGAAGAAATTGCTTGTGACAAGAAATTTCTACATTTTGCACAATGTTTTCTACCAAGAAAAATGAAAAAAATCAACTTTAAATTGTTGTCTGCAACTCATTTGAATTTGGACCATTCTAAAATTTTGTTGTGTGGTAATCGGTTAGCCAATTCCAGAAGGTAAAATTTTTACTCGTCAAAATATAAAGAAGTTGAAGATTACAATTCAAAGTTTTTGAAATTTAGGATTTTTTAATCTTTCTGGGGAGGAAACATTGTGTTAAATGAAGAAATAGCTTGTTACAAAAAATTTCTTCATTAACACAATATTTTCCCAATTGTTTTTCTTGACGGATGTCAAAAAGCGTCATTATGTGGGAATGAGTTAAAGATCAGACTGTTTGGAGTCTGATTACAGTCAGATTTTTTACTTGACTGTTTGCCGAGAAAAAAACAGGCTTATTACCAGGCCTTGTCATTGGCATCTTTGTCATTTTGTAAAATCTTTTTGTAATTACCGATGGCATTCATTTAAAATATGGAATATGTGCTCACAATCAAAAGAGCAATCTATCAAGGAAGATAAATCTTAATTCTTTTTTTGTAAGAAATAGGCCCCTTTTATGACTCGGATTTTATATGCACTGCCCAGTACCTGAAACCAAGCCTGAGGTACCAATAGGCTTTGCTTGTTATCATTCTTATATGCCCGTCATATTTCGGACATTATGGGATCACTTATGGTGTCGGGCCAGGTGGACTGGCCGGCCGCATACAGTTTTGTGACCGGAGAGTATAACTTTGAAACCATAAGTGCAATTGTATGAATAAGAGTAACTCTACCTTCCTTACTTTTTGAGTTATTGCCCTTTGTTGTTTTTCAGACTTAGATTTTGTCTGGAGCATATCTCTAAACATAATAGATATAATTATGAAATTTCATATCTCTAAAAGTATCGTAGCTTTGATTGTGAAACTTCATGACTTGATAGACCTTATCAAGGGGGAGTGCAGTGCACAAGACTTTTCTATTTCTGTGCTCTACCTCTAGAAGCCTTTGTCCTAAAAATAAAGGAACTCATTCTAGTTGATAGTGATATAATTTTCCAACGCTCCAATTTTAATCTGTAATTTGGTGTTAAAAATCATATCATAAGCCCTCATTTGATAACTATGTAAACTGATTGTAAAGGGATATAACCAACAAGTACTGACTTTTTTAGAAGAATTTTGAGCACAACCATTCTCTATTAAATTTTTTCAGGTTATTAAAAGAAAGTATTAAATTTTTTCAGGTTATTAAAAGAAAGTCTAGGAGGTAATTCAAAGACAGCCATGATAGCTACGATTTCCCCAGCCAACCACCATACCGATGAAACACTGAGTACGCTCCGCTATGCACAGACAGCAAGATCTATTGTCAACTTGGCCAGAGTAAATGAGGATCCAAAGGCAAAGCTTATCAGAGGTCAGCTGAAAATATGTAACATGTCAAAACGTAATTTTTTGTGGCCATTACAAACAAATGAAGAAAAAGATGACTGATTCTTTTAAACAAATATTTGATTGAGCCATTTCCATGCAATCATGCTTTTTGATGCCTCCCAAGAATTTTTGTAAAACATTGTGGAAAATGAAGTTGATGTTTCAGTTCATGAAATTTCCAGAAACTTTATATTTGAGGCAGAAAACCTTGTGGGTTATAAAGAAATTGCTTGTGATAAGACAAAAGTGTTTTTTTTTAAATTTTATCATCTAGGAACTGTAGCCTGCAATATCTTTCAATATGGGCCAGTCTTAAATGTTGTCGTCCGGTAATTTGTTAACCCATTACTAGACAACGAAATTTTAGGGTTCAAAGAAGTTGCAGAGGACAACATTTTAGTGATAGAATTTTAGAACTCTTTGTATTTTGGGTTAGAAAAAATGTAGATAATGAAGAAATTGCTTGCAACAATATTTTTCGAAGCATTTCTCTTGAGAGGCCTCCAAAAACGTCATCATGTGAAATGGGTTAACAATTTGAATGTTGTGCTCTTATTTGGTTCCATCTTAGCAACATTAGAATGTTGGGGAAAAAAAAGGAATACCTGAAATTTTGAATATTTTGTTAGGCCCTGCTTAGATAGATTTTATATTTCCCATTTGCAATGCTTATAGCAAGATCTTTCTGTTGTTCAATTATCAAAGTCACATATAGTTTGATCAGATTTTATAAAAAAAATTATTTAAATTTCAGTTTCGTCGATCAAAAAATAGCATTCTGATTGGCTCAAAAAAAAATATTCATACCTCCACGAACAAAATTTTCAGCAGCAGCTATTTTGTATGCCTGTGCACAAAATAGATCCATAAAAAATGTATCAAAAATTGTAAAATAATCGCCTTATTTCGCTCAATGGCATTAAAATATAAGAAATGAAGAAAATATTTTTTGTTTTCATGAAGGTATGAAATGAAAAACCCAATCACACTAATGTATGAATCATCTTCTTATATTCATAAAGGGTAATTATATTTTTCATTCCATACCTCCTTGAAAACAAAAAAATTCTCTTCATCTCTTAAAACAATGTATTTCAGAGCTTCGAGCTGAGATAGAGCATTTAAAAGCATCAGGCTTATCAACAAATGATGATGCATATGCTGAGAGTCTACACGAGATTAACTCATTACGAGAGCGACTAGCACAGAAAGATAAAGAAATGGAGGAGATCACAAAATCATGGCAAGAGAGATTAAGGCAGTCTGAGGAAAGGAAACAGGAAGAGGCAAAATTGTTAGAGGTAAGGAGCTTTTATATAGCTAGATTTATATTTTCCAGTTTTCACCCAGTTTTGATAAATGTCTTGCTGAATGATAAGGCAAACAGTAAGTGTAGACAAAGATCAGGCTGATGTTTGTTTTATACTGCCTGCTTATGTAAAAAGTATTCTGGGATAAGCTGGAGAAGGGTAAACCAATTTTCTATTGTGAATTTTATTGTAAGCACTGATTTTAACAAGCCATTTGTTTAATTTTGTGTTGTCAATGTCAAAATGTACAATGAAGAGGCCCCAATTCACTGAAGCAGCTGTCAATTTCGTTTTTTCATTGGTCCACTCCGTCAACACAAGTACTGTTCCAGGAGGCAGCATGATTGAGTGGTATTAACAAAATATATGACATTCCAAAATAGATGCAACATAAATAAGTTTAAAAACAAAAAATCAACCTTGTCATGCAACTTGGAAAAGTCCTAGTGAAATAGACTAGAATCTTGGGTAAAAACAAGCTAAACAAAACTTTGCTAAATAGAAATTTTATTTCATGATTAAAAGTTTTAAAACCAGTTAGTTTACGATATTTACAGAAAGCTGGTGTGACCCTAAAGGTAGACAACAAACTTCCTAATCTTGTCAACTTGAATGAAGACCCACAATTGTCTGAGATGTTACTCTATGTTTTAAAAGATGGTATGACCAAGGTTGGCAGGATGGGCCCTGATTCCAAACATGAGATACAGCTTAATGGAGCTTTGATTGCAGACAACCACTGGTATGTTTGGTCTTGTTTTAAACCTACAAAATTTTGGAATTGTCAAGCTAGGTCAATAGGTCAAATTCAAGAAAAATCCTGTGTGCACTTGAAAGTGCCTAAACCATAAGGGATAGAGCTTTGATATTTGTTATAAATCATCATCTATTGACCCTCTACCAAAATACTTCAAAGAATTATCGCATTCTGAAAATTAGCCCTTTTCTGTGCGATTCCTGATTTTATATAGAAATAAAGAAGGAAATCTTTTAAAAATCTTCTTCTCCAGAACGATAAGGCCTCAAGCTTTGATATTTGTTTTACATCATCATCTGTTGACCCTCTACCAAAATACTTGAAAGAATTACTGTATTCTGAAAATTAACCCTTTTCTGTGTGATCCCTGTTTTTACATACAAATAAAGGAGGAAAACTTCATAAATCTTCTTCTCCCAAACCATAAGGCCTAGAGCTTTGATATTTTGTATAAAACATCATCCATTGACTCTCTACCAAAATACTTCAAAGAATATCCATATTCTGATGATTAGCCCTTTTATGTGCGATCCTTGAATTTACATGGAAATAAGAAGGAAAACTCTAAAAATCTTCTTCTCCCAAACCATAATGCCGAGAGCTTTGAAATTTGGTACAAATCATCATCATCTATTGACCCTCTACCAAAATACTTCAAAAAAATTACTGTATTCTGATAATTAGCCCTTTTCTTTGCCATCCCTGATTTTACATAGAAATAAAGAAGGAAAATTTCAAAAATCTTCTTTCCCCCCAAACCATGAGGCCCAGAGCTTTGATATTTTGTATAAATCATCATCTATTGACCCTCTACCAAAATACTTCAAAAAATTACTGTATTCTGAAAATTAGCCTTTCTGTGTGATTCCTGATTTTACATAGATTTAAAGAAGGAAATCTTTAAAAATCTTCTTCATCCAAACCATAAAGCCGAGAGCTTTGATATTTGGTTTGTAACAATATCTATTGACCCTGTATTAAAATACTTCATAGAATTACTGTATTCTGAAAATAAGACCTTTTCTTTGCAATCCCAGAAAAGAAGAAAGAAGGATATCATAGAAAATGTTCTCCTTCTAAACCATTAGGCCTAGAGCTTTGATATTTGGTATGTATTAGTGCCTATTGACCCTCTACTTTATTACTTTAAAGAATTACAGTACTCTTGAAATTAGCTCAACATGGTTGGGTTTTCACTAGACCTAGGATTAAAGGAGAAAATCTTTAAAAAAATCTTCCTCTCCACAATGATTAGGTGTAGGGCTTTGATATCTTGAATATTATATCTTAAAGCCTTGAGCAAACATACTCAGGGGAGCAATATAGGACCATCATGGTCCTCTTGTTTGTTCAAATGTCTTGGTAATTGTTCAGAATGCTTATCTCCATAACATCTTGGTCAAGTTCAATATTTGGTCACATGGGGTCAAATACTAGGTCACCCTTTAAAATTTAAGAAAAACCTTGTTTGCGTTAAAGATTTTTATATTTGGTCAGAATGGTTATTTCCTTGATATCTTGGTCAGTATTATGATATTGGGTCACATGAAATGAAAAAGTAGGTCAATATGTCAGATCTTATTTAAAGCTTCCTTGCTATTTGTGGACAATACACTTCTGTCAAAAATATCTTGAAAAACGATAAAAATTTCTACCCAGCTTTAATTTCTGATTCTAGACTTTGGTCATAGGTCTAGATGGGGTAAAACAAGGTCTTTAATGCTATTTTACTTCAATAGTCATTGACTCAGGTGAGTGCTTAAGGGCCAACAGACCTCTTGTCTTACTTAGGACTTAGTTTACTTATTGGTGCTTTTGTTTTCCTTTTCAGTTTACTCAGACACACAGATGATATTGTAACAGTTATCCCTCTTGGAGATGCACCAACTTATGTAAATGGTAACCTAATATCTGAGAGTACGGATCTACATCATGTATGTATTTATCAGTGTCTTTCTTACACTATACCCCGTGATTAACCTAGGGCTCTAGCTAGCATCTGAAAATGAGGAGTCACTGACTACTTGGCCATGGATTTCTAGGAGTCAAATCTGATTTTGAATGAGTTTAACCCATTCCAACACAAGAAAATTTTAGACTGGTCCAAATTGAAAGAAGCTGCAGACGACAATTCAAGTTGTTGGAATTTTAAATTTTTTCATCTTTTTGGATAGAAAACATTGTGGATAATGAAGAAATTGCTTGATACAAGCAATTTCTTCATTGTCCACAATGTTTTCCAAAGCTTTTTTCATGTGGGGCGTAAAAAGGAGGGCTTGAGTTGGAATTGGTTAACCCATTCCCACACTCCCTCCTTTTCAAACCCTCAAGAAAAAGCTTATGGAAAACATTGTGGAAAATGAAGAATTTGCTTGTATCAAGCAATTTCATCATTATCCACAATGTTTTCTATCCAAAAAGAAAAAAAAAAAAAATTCCATCAATTTGAAAGTGTTGTCTGCAGCTTCTCTCAGTTTAGACCAGTCTAAAATTTTGTTGTCAGGGAACAGATTAAATGACAGATTGCAAACCATGAGTATCAATTTCAAGGTTTTAGTACCAACAGACCTTACCTTGTAAAGATATCAATTAACCAATACACACACTGACGCATTTTGACGCCCCTCAAGAAAAACAATTAGGGAAGGTAATGTAGTGAATGAAGAAATTGCTTGAAACAAGCAATTTCTTCACTTGCCACAATCTTTTCTAACCAGAAAGTTGAAAAATCTAACATTTCATAAACTTTAAATTGTCGTCTGCAACTCCTTTCAATTTGGACCAGTCTAAAATTTGGTTATCTGGTAATGGGTTAAACAATTCATATGTACAATTTTCAACTGTTCATCAGATACATCATTTAAAAGATAAGGGATACAACCCTAATTTGACCCTCAGAAATTTCTCCCAAGTGGGTCCAAATTTGTTCATATTCTGAGGGTCAAAACTCTGATTTATACTTCAAAAACGAGCCATGTAACCCATTACCAGAGGACAACATTTTAGACTGGTCCAAACTGACAGAGGTTGTAGACAACATTTCAAAGTCTATGTAAATCAAGAGATTTTGATCATCAGGATAAGAAGAAATGAGGATGAAAAGAAAATTGCTTGGTGTTCTTGGCCATGAGGTAGAGCTTTATGATCAAATGGTCCTGAGTTCAATCCAAAGGAGTGTTTATTGATCTTGGGTCATTCTTTGGCCATTACATTTTGCGTGAGCACTCTTGGTACTGTCTTACTCTAATTACCAAACAACAAAATTTTGGACTGGTCCGAATTCAAAGATGTTGCAGACAACAAATTTTTAAGTAAATGAAAAAAAGTAAGTCACCTTTGAATAACTTAACATTTAGTGTAGAGTTTACATTTATGGCTAAAATATCAGAAAACTTGGTTAAAATGTTATTTCTCCATGATATGTGCAAGACAGAATTTAGATACCTTGGATAAGAAATTGGGTCATTTGCTCTCTTTTGGCCATTGGTTGCCAACAACTCAGGTCAGCGCTTCAGGGCCAATGGCTCTCTTGTTTTTTTGGTGATCAGTGCTTCAGATTTAATCATCCAATTAAAATGTAGAAATAGATAGAATGGGCAGAGAGGCTAAAATGTCTCACTATATTTAAGGGAGATCGAGTGATTCTTGGTGGAGACCATTACTTTAGATTTAATCATCCAATTGAAGTGGAGAAATCAAAGAGAGGTAAACAGTCCCCTCAGAAAGAGATGAAAGACTTTGAATTTGCCAAGGCCGAGCTGATGAGGGTACAAGAGGCAAGGTAGGGTTAAATGCTAGTTTTATTGATGTCAAACAGAAAATCAATGGACCCATCAAATCATTCATTAACCCATTCCAACTCAATCCCTCCTTTTTACGCCCCTCAATAAAACAGTTTTAGAAAACATTGTGGAAAATGAAGAAATTGCTTGTTACAAGCAATTTCTTCATTATCCACAATGTTTTTTATCCCAAAAGATGAAAAAAATTAAAATTCCACCAACTTCAAATTGTCATCTGCAACTACTTTCAATTTGGACCAGTCTAAAATTTTGTCGTGTGGGAATTGGTTAAGATTGGAATTGAATATTGACTTCCAAAATATATGTTTTTTTTTTTTTTGCTTTGATAATTTAAACACCGTAACTAGAATGTTTAGGTTTGCTAACCAACAAAGTACATTTTTTTATATCTCAGACCATGTATTTTATAAAATAATGTTTATAACTTCAAACAGCCATTTTGCGAGTCAAAGGGCATGGCTAACAATCTGTCAGATTGATGAATTATAGCTGTCCAATCTCAATGCAATTGGCACACCATCGACAGAAAGCTAAGTCTCCCAATGCAATAGGCACACCATCGACAGATAGATAACTCTCCCAATGCAATAGGCACACCGTCGACAGATAGCTAACTCTCCCAATGCAATAGGCACACCGTCGACAGATTGCTGAAACTTCCCTGTGCAATTGGCACACCATAGACAGATTGCTAATCATTCCTACTGCAATTGGCACACCTTTGACAGATAGTTTACCACTCCCACTACAATTTGCACCCTGATAGGGTCATTTTTCTGAGATAAGTTTTCAGAATTAATTCTCAGATATTCTATACAGGGCAAAAATGAATAGGAAATATTTCAAACCTAGACATGGAAAAAATGGAGTTACATTGTTATGGTTTCCCAAGAACAAAAAACACTCTTAGTTATCGTCTTGCTCTAATTACAGTAGAGATAGTGGCTGAAGAGAGATTGTTAGGAATTGAACAAAGAATGCAAACAAATGAATTTATAAAGAGATGATACTCAAAAATTTATCCCTTTTCATGCAAGATTAAAAGTCTTGTGAAACTTATAATCACAGCTCTTTAACCAATTTCCAGATGACAAAATTTTAGATTGTTCAAAATTCATGATATATTGGCTGCCATTGTGCAGACATCAAAGTAAATTGGAAGAGATTTGTATGCCAGCTTACTGTCTTTTTTCAAAGCTTTTACAATCATTTACAATGACTTTGAGACTATTTAACATATAATACTCATATTTGGTACTTTGAGACTATTTAACATATAATACTCATATTTGGTATGATGATAGATCACATCGATATGCAGATATCAAGGTCGTGGTCATGTGACAAAGTCAAGGTCATTTGTCAAGGTCAGATGCAGTAACTTATGAAAAAAAATAATTACAATAACTTTAAGCCTATTCAACATACAATACTCATATTTGGTATGATGATAGATCTGATACAGATACACATCTGCAGATACTAAGGTCAAGGACATGTGATATGGTCATGGTCAATTATGAATGTCACATTTCTGATAACAAAGGGTCTTGCAGGGTCTTGGTGTTTAACAAACAGTAGAAAACATGGTGTGTTGTGTATAATGAAGAAATTGCTTTTTCCTTAGGGGTCTCAAAAAACTGGATTTTGTGTGAACAGTAGACCAAGTTTTTCAAATCAAACTGGTGCACTGTACAATTTCATCATAATCAAGATATGAATACATCAATTTTTATAGATTACAAGAAGAAAGGAGGAAAGCTCAAGCTGAAATGTTAATAGAAGTGGAGCAGGCCAAAAAAGACGCAGAAGAGAAATTTGCTAACATGGAGAAAATCATGGTATTTAAATACTTAACACTTAATCTAGAGCTCGAGGTAGAGGGCGTGATTTCATTGTTTTCTTTTCAAATCTTTAGAGATACTGATTCCCCCTTTTAACCCATTCCCACACAATGACGCTTTTAGTCGCTCCCAAAGTAAAAAGCTTTTGAAAATATTGTGGAAAAAGAAGAAATTGCTTGTTACAAGCAATTTCTTCATTTTTCATGATTTCTACCCCAAAAGCTGATATTTTTAAGATTCTTTCAATTTGGACCTGTTTAAAATATTTTAAAAAAGGAAAGGGTTCAGAGCAAACTTCATTGACAATGCCCATTTCAGTGGGGGGATATTTGATCAATGAAGTTTTTTATGACCCTCAAAAAAAGAATCAATTTTGGGGAAAATGAAAAAAATTGCTTCTTACAAGCAATTTCCTCATTTTCCACATTGTTTTCTATCAAGAAGCACAGACATCTTTAAAATGTTACTAACTTGTAATTGTTGCAACTTTTGTGTATTTCAACCAGTCTAAATGTCTCGCCTTTGGGAAGAGAATAATTAAGCTTGACAGAGTATAGTAAGAACTCTACAAAAATCCTTAATCAGAGTAATGTCAAAGATATTCATTTATCAAACAAGAGAGAATGTAATATCTGCATGCAGCATCAACAGAAGTTTCACAGAGTTTGTTCAATTATTACCCCTGAGGTCAAGGACAATTGACCAGAGTGATTTTGTCACCCACCATCACTGGTTGGTAATAGAGGATGATTTATGGAGCTTGTTTATGCGAGAAACTCCAAACTATTGGCCCCTTTTGTATGAAATGATTTAACTTTGTATGATTACAGAGAGAAGAGAGTGCAGAGAAAGAAAAAGTGGCTGAAGATGTCATTCATAAATTGAAAAAGCAGAAAATGGTTTGTAGTCAATTACAACATGAAAACTTCTTGTCTGAGTTTAACCTGTCTTTCCTTGATAAACTGCTTCAGGTGAATAAACATGGCCATGCCAAGCTCTTATTGTGACTGTTTTTTAAGCCATTATCAGACATCAACATTTTAGATCGTTCCGAATTCAAAGACCTTGCAGACAAAATATTTGTTTAATGAAAATTTAAGTCTTTGACATTTAGGATAGAAAACAATGTGGGTAATGAAGAAATTTGCTTGTAACCAGCATTTCTTTAATTTTCACTATGTTTTTCAAAGCTGTCTCATTACAGGACATAAAAAATGTCTTCTCATTTTCTTCAATTAGATTATTTTCAAGCTTCAGCTTTTCAAACTACTTTGGTTTATAAAATCTACAACTTGAACAAAGAAATTTGAATATCTGAAAGTTCACTCCATAATTACTTGCAAAATTCCATGATTGATATACTGTTGCAAAATTAACCTAATACAGTTGAACCTGTCTTAAGCAAGAGGTCAAGGGATTTACCAAAATTGCTTACTTAACCCTTTCCTGTTTTTCAAATTTTTAGACCTGTCCAAATGCAAAGGTTTTGCAGACAAAAATCAAAAGTGGATTTAATTTGAAAAATAAACATTCAGTAGGGTAGAAGATATTGTGGAAAAAGAAGAATTGCTTTTCACAAGCAATTTTTTTTTTTTCTACAATATTTTCCTAAGCGTAAATTTACAGTGGTATAAAAACCAGAGATTGAACGCAAAAGGGTTAAGACAGGTGCTTGCTTAATACAGGTCAGCCTGTCAAGCTGATTTTATCCCCTGCCGTTTTGGCGAAGGGGATATAGTAATGGTCACCGTCCGTCATTCTGTCACTAAGCTTGTCTGGAGCATATCTCCAAATATATAAATGCTATTAACTTGAACTTTATAGGTGGATTGATCTCATTGAGGAAAAGTGCAGTGCACAAGAAACACAACTCTTGCTTGCATAATTTTGGAGTTATTGTCCTTTGTTGTTTGAAAGACTAAGATTTGTCCGGAGCATATCTCTGAAAGTATAATAGCTATTAACTTGAAACTTCATAGGTGGATAGATTGCAATGAGGAGAAGTGTAGTGCATAAGACCCACAACTCTTGTTTGCATAATTTTAGAGTTATTTTCCTTTGTTGTTTTATGACTCGGAATTTGGCCAGAGCATATCTCTTAAATTAAGATAGCTATTATTGAACTCATTGAGAAGAAATGCAGTGCACAAGAAGCCTAAATCTAACTCGATTCAGTTTGCTATCAAGCTTATACTGCAGGGGATGACTATGTCCAACATGGCTCTTGTTGTATTAACCCATTCTCACACAGCGATGCTTTTTGGTGCCCCTTAGGAAAAATGATTGGGAAAACATTGTTTGAAATGAAGCAATTGCTTGTAATAAGCAATTTCTTCATTTTACACAATGTTTTCTATACTCAATGTTGAAAAATTCTGTAATTTCATAAAGTTTGAAATGCTGTCTGCATCTCCTTTGAATTTGGACCAGTCTAAAATTTTGCCATGTGGTAATGGGTTAAAGGATTGGGTGGCTAGAAAGTATCATTCCTATACATTAGTAAATGTTAAACAAGAAAACAGTTCATTAAAAAAATTTAAGCTTTGGTAAGAATACTTGTAGGTCTAAATGCTCATGTTTTACAAAGCCAATGAGATTATAAGCTGAAATTCAAAAGGTTCATATCTGATCAAATCCCTTGAACAGTCGTAATTATTTTTTACAACAATCGAAGAATTGACATGATATCAGCCGGTCATTTAAGGATAAGTCTGCTCGATAATTTTGATTGCTGCATTTAAACACTATATTTCAATCAAATATCAATTGGAAATTAGACAGAATAAGTCCTTTAGCAAGTTTGTTTACTCATTTCTCACCTCTAAAACTGCAAACAAATTTAACTCCGTAAGAAAATGAAACTAGATTAACTTTATGAGAACAGCATTTCCCATCGTCATACTCGTCTTCATTGTTATACTCGTCTTCATTGTTTGAATCTCAAATTTATTAAGTTAAATTAACCCATTCCCACACAGCAAAGCTTTAGACTGGTCCAAATTGAAAGAAGCTGCAGACGACAATTTCAAGTTGACGGAATTTTAATTTTTTTCATCTTTTTGGATAGAAAACATTGGTGATAATGAAGAAATTGCTTGATACAAGCAATTTCTTCATTTTCCACAATGTTTTCAAAAGCTTTTTTCTTGAGGGGCGTAAAAAGGAGGGATTAAGTGGGAATGGGTTAATGAATTAAAGCAGTGTTTGTAACCAAACCAATCACTTTGATGAAAACAAAGTTATCTACAAAACACTTGTTAATTGGCGATGCATGTGAATGATTATCTGATTATAACACTTGAACAGATAATTCGAAACAATGCTGTGTCGTGATAATTGCTTATCCGTAAAAATTGCCCTTGGCCTGTTACTTGACAGCAAAGTCAGGTTATTTCATAGAATGGGACACAATTTTGACAGCAATTGACCAGGTTATAGAGGTGCTTGTTGAATAAAGGTAAAATATAGTAAAAAAAGATTGGCGGGACATTGAACTGGCAGCTTAAGACAGCTGCACACTAAATGGAGGTGACCAGATGACCAGGTTTGATTGTATATATTATATTTGCTACTTTTCAGATGTTAGAACAAGAGGTGATAGCTGGTAGAAAAAGACAACAGCTAGAGGCTGAAGCAGCTCTGAAGGTAATGACTATGTCTTTGTGTTTCTTATTTTAACATTTTTATGTCCGTACTATATAATGGCGATGGGCAGGTAGAGTTGCCTCTGTCTGTGTGTGCATGGGTACGTTAGTGTTTGTCTGTTTGTACATCAATTGGAGGATTTCAAAATAACCTGACACAGTTATTCCCCTTGATTTGTACTAGTATCATGCATAAAGTTCTGTTGGATACTTCCATGTTCAAGGTCACAGCTGAAGGTCAAGTGACAAGCACTTCAGCAATGAAATCTGTGTCTGAGACACTTTTCTAGTCTTAGTAAGTGATGTTAGTGTTTGTAGTTTAAAACTTTTCTGTGTGTTGTGTAAATATGTTTGATAGTGGATATTTCAATCAAACTTCCAAGAAGTTACATTTATGTATTTCAGTTGTTTGTTGTAAATAAGCCTGTAAATCCAGGAGTCTCAAACTCAAAATTCCTGGCTTGGCAAAAAAAAATTCTGACCTATGACAAAATTCATTGCAAAATAGGTCATTTATTTATATAAAGGTGAGGAAATGAACTACCAATTATGACCTTGGCTAATATAAATATTGAGGATGCCAAAGCTACAGTTTTAGATTCTGAAAAAATGATTATGACAATTTTTTAAGACTGGCTTACCCCCCCCCCCCCCCCCAATTTATCTAGACCTCTAGAGAATGTACTAGTTTGAGGTTTGACATGAAGCCATGGATAGGTGGACAAGCTGCTGCAGTATAACTTAAGAATTGCATAAACTTTCCTTAGCCAATATTCAATAAATCTATCAATCTTAATTGTTATAGTATGTGAATGCTAAAGTATATTTTTCCAAATTCGTATTTTGAAATTAATCAGTGTGGCTTTGGTATTTAATAGATTGGGGCCTATTGTTTTTCCGTTGTTTGTCTGCCTGTCCATCTTTTTTCTGCTGCAAACTTGACCTGTGGGCTTAACATGTTCTTAAAATTTCTATGCAATTCATGTTGGATAGTTCATATTTGAGATAATGATAGCTCTTGTTGATATGCATCTGCTGATACCAAGATCAAGGTCATCTTACAAGGTTAAGGCTATCTATCAAGGTTAACCTGATAAAAGAAATGCAATTATAGCAGCATACTTCACACACATATCTTGTTCTTTACATTTTTTGTGATATACTGATATTATTGATGGATTATCACTAAGTCTTGTTAACTTTAGCTTTAGACCAGCAAATTATCAGGGGATTAATGCATTCCATTGGTTTGATTTTATCCTAAATTCATCCATTGTCTCTTTAGAATGTTGACTATGCTGGACAAATACACAGTTGACAAATTGTCAGCCCGATTAGCTCAGTTGGTAGCTCTCAGTAGTTTCGTCTTGTATCCTTGGATTATCCCCGTACCAACTAACCATATTCTGGGAGCGTCGCTCATATGGGCATGTGCTACGGTAGCGATTATAAATAAAAGGAAATACACACACACAGTTGACAACTTCATTAAATTTTGACTCTTGCATGTGATAAATTAAGTTTTCTTTAGATAGTATCATTCATTTCAATTTTGCTTTAGAGAACTAGCATTTTTTATTTTGGTGCAAGATCATTTGATCTTTCATTTTGTGAACAATAGAAGTTATATTTTCACTTTTGGCTCCACCACTCTTGGAAATAAAGGTTTTGTTGTTCACAAATAAAAGAATTATTGGTCTTTCACTCTAACAAACATTCATTCTCTATAAATGGTGACAGTCTGAGCAGCTTAGAGCACCAGAGAAGTCTCGCATCATGGAGCTGCTAGAGGAACAGATGGCCAAAGAAGCAAAGAGACTGGAAGAGTTAAAGAAGAAGAGAAGTGAAATGATAAACAGAATGAAAGGTCCTCCCCCAGCACAGGCTCCTGTTGTTGAACCAAGCTCTGGTAAGCTATACATGAAGAATAAATTACAAGAAAAAATACTATTTGAAATGATGTATTGGATTTACCCATAAAGATATGGCAAAATTTAAATAAATCCATATTTAAAGAGGTTGCAGAAGGCAATTTAGAGTGTATTTGAATAAAAAGTAGCCATGGAGAATGACAGAAAATAATTTGGCATTAGGAGGAATTGCTTGCAACAAGTAATTTTCCTCTACCAGAAATGGATCAAAATGTGAACTTTTGTGTCAATTTTTATACCAAATGAACAGTCTGAAAAAATTTTATCTAAAGAAAAAAATGAGATAAAAATAAATTAAGAAATCAGAATTCATCTTCAAATAATTAATTTTTAGTTTCATCTTAGGTGTTTTGGTTCATACCTCTAAGAAATCAAAAAATATTCTCTTTGTCGCTTAAATATTATGAATACCTTTATTATACAGCTTTTATAATATCAAAAGGTATTTCCACATGCTACTCCTTTGTATCAATGTTGTTCTTTTTCATTTTAACCCATTCTCACATGATAGAATTTTAGACCAGTCCTAATTCAAGGAAATTGCAGACAACAGTTTTAAGTTGATGAAATCTCTAAAATCTTTCTATTGGGGTAGAAAACATTGTTGATAATGAATAATTGATTGTAACAAGCAATTTCTTCATTTTCTACAATGTTTTCCTAAGCTTTCATATTGAAGGGCCTTTAAAGTGTCATTGTGTGGGAAAGGGTTAATATGTTTTACAGAATGTTCCTAGTCACCTGACTTTGTGCATATTGTCAGGGTTTTGCTATCAAAGAAAAAGGGGCTTATTGCAAATTTCTTGTTAAAAATCTCATCATACATTATAGACCAAACTGGATGAAATTTTGAAAGAATGTTCCTAATCATCTGATCTTGATCATTTTGTTGGTGTTTAACATATTAGGCTGCATCACAGAAAAAGGGTGCCTCATGCAAAAGGGTGGTATATATAATGACTTCTGCAGTCTTGTATTATATTTTAAATAAGAGGTACATTGTAAATGCTTTCAAATGACGATAGAGAGATTATTCATGATTATAGAAAGAATTTGATATCTTGACCAATGGTATTTATGCAAATGTATAAAAACCACTGTTCACAATACTGTATTCGAGTTAGTGTTTAGGGCAGCACTCTTTATTAATGGAATGTCAACAACCATTAGTTTCTGTGTGCCACTTGTGAAGTGGGCAGGTCTTTCGGCTAGATGTTGCAGAGTCTCAGCTTTATCATATCACTGATAATAACTTAAGAAATACTGAAATAAATGATCCTTGCCTTGATGTAAAAGTGGTATAAATCCATATACAAACGATCTAATCCATAACAGAAGTCTTTACCAATTTCCACACAGTCACGCTTTCTGAATCCGTTCAAGAACATGGTTTGGGAAAACATTGTGAAAAATGAAGAAATTGCTTGTAATTCACAATTTCTTAATTATCCACAATGTTTTCTACCCAAAAAGACAAAGATTTTTATATTTCCATTTACTTTGAATTTTCGTCTACAATTTCTTTCAATTCAGACCAGTCTAAAATTTTGTTGTGTGGTAATTCGTTAAAGAGTTCAAAGGAAACCCCCTTAAATGAAAAACTAGTTTTAGACTGGTTCAACTTTTAAGAGCTTGCCAATAACAAATAAATGTGAATATGAATTGAAAATTTCAGGACTCTTACAAGGCAGCAAATATTTAGAAAATGAAAGATTTGTCATTAGCATCTTCCCCTTTTCCTAAATTCTTTTCCAAAATGAACTATCCCAGGGTAGTGAAAACCATTGGTGGTGAATTATTGGGTTTTGTATTGATATTTAAATGTTATTTCTATATGCTTAATCTAGTTCTCACAAAACCTTTGATCAAAAGATATAATAAACTTTTTCCATCTCTCCATCTACTTGTAGGTAAAATGGATTTGTATAAGATTGCTTTACAAGTAAGGGAAGCCAACAAAATAAGCCAGTATTTAAAAAAGCACACAGTAAGTATTAACCCATTCCAACACATTCCCTCTTTTCTGTGCCATACAAGAAAACAACTTGGGAATATATTTTAGAAAATGAAGAAACTATTGATATAAAGTAATTTCTTCATTTCCCACTATGCTTTCTATCCAGAAATACAAAGATTTGGAAAATTTGCTGAACTTAAAATTGTCATCTGCCAATTCTATCAATTAGGAGCAGTCTAAAATTTTGTCATCTGGTAAATGGTTAAGCTGCTACTAAATCACATATTTTTAAATTGACCAATATTTAACCCATGCCCACACAATTCCTCCTTTATGTCTCTAGAAAAAAAGATTGGGATAACATTGTGGAAAATGAAGAAATTGCTTGTATCAAGCAATTTCTTCATTTTCCTCATGTTTTCTAACCAAAAAGACGAAAAAAAAATAAAATTCCATCAACATGAAATAGTTTTATGTAGCTTTTTTTTGTAATTTGGACCAGTTTAAAATGTTTTTGCTTTTGAATGGGTTAAGCGAATGTGCCCTTATAGTAATATCTATGTGATGCAAAAAAGGTTCAACTGTATAAGATCATTTTTATGTTGCTATGTGGCATCATTGGATTTTTTCAACTCTCTGGGTAGAAAACATAGAAAATGAAGAAATTGCCTGTAACAAGCTTTTTGTTCTTGGGGACATCTAAAGCGTCACTGAGTGGGCATGGGTTAATGTAAAGCACAATTTTATAGTAATTATTTCATTATTTCTGACCAAAATGGCGTAACTACATCCTTAATTCGGCTATAGCTACACTTTTTTGTTTGCCCATCTAAAATCATTTAACAAGTTTGACTGATTAATAACAGTTTGACATGTCTTTCTATTCACACTGACCTGTATATAGCATTGCTTCCCATATTAAGTTGACAGATTAGTTGTCGGATTGTCCCGTACCAGGGAAGAAAAATAGGCATGTCTTACCTAGTAAGGCAGACAAAATTTAACTTCATGAAAATTTAATTAATAGCTCAGAAATTAAATCCTTCTTCTGGCAAGATAAATGACTGCAGAATAATGTTAGGCAGAAATTTAACCCCCATGGTTTTTGAAAAAAGATATAGAAATAAGTCTCCGCAGGAATAAATTGCTATTCAGTACTTGATTTTGTCTTGTAGCAAAGAAATGGTTAATTTGATTTTTATCTGTTTATGTGGTTGTCGAGGTCAAGGTCAAATTGTCAAGTCATCAATTTTCAAATATACCTCACTTACAAATTGCCAAAATTTCTTGTTACTTTACACAAATGTTGTTTATTAAGTGCCCTAGGTAATGTCTATTTTAATTTTTGACCCAATGAACCATGCCATGCTAAAAGGGGGCTTAATGCCATGTAGCTTTACATTTTGTATATTTCCAACTCTAAAATAGATCAGTCTATTGTTTCTGCAAGACTACTCAATTTAGAGTTTTCATTTTTTGTATGGAGACATTTTTCATTTATAACTTTGATGGTCAAGGTAAAATATTTAACCCTTTACCATATAATGATATTGAATTTTACTAGAATCAGGTCTGTGAAGCCAAACAGATTCCTTCAATGTTTGTCAAACTTCCAAATTTCTTGTGAACTGAACTCTCAAACTATAGTTGCATTCAATAAGTTTTTTGTCCAATAGTGGCATACAGTTTTGCGATAAAAGCCTTATTCAGGGTGCATAATCCGTCTCCGACGGCTCTTGTTTGTTACATGTTACTAGCCTTTAATTTTGCAAAATCAGCCTTTTAATATCAAAGTGGAACTTCCTGGCAGAGCTCAGTGGGTGTTACTAGCAATTCTGTCGATTTTGGTCACAGGATTGAAATTCTCTTCTCTCCCAGGTGTTCAGCCGCGAAGATTACTTAGAGAATGAGGAAATGAAGACAGTTATCAAAGTTACCAATAAGAAGTTGGACGTGTGTACCTATTGGAGTTTGGCTAAATTTGAGGAGAAACTCTTTCAGATGAGAGACATATATCAGGTAATGTTAAGATTTACTAGACAAATGGAAGGTGAACCTGATTGCAGACCATATCTCAAATTGTGTGAACATCCAAAACTTAGTATAGAATAGAGTAAACAAAAATTGTGACAAAAAGAGAAATATCTTATAATAGGCAGCTTATCCTTCTGATGCAATGTTTGTCGTAAAGACCCCCTTCTTTTTCAATAAATCTCATGAGCCTTATCAGAATTAAGTGCCATCAATGACCTTACTCAAAGGCCAATTAATGAGAAGGCCCTTTGAAAGGCCCATCATTATCTTGTGAACATAAATATAACTTGTATCAAAAGCCTTTAGTGCTCTCATCCCTTTGATTTTACTACATTTCTGTATAAAGTTTTTATTCAGGATGACAAGGATGAATGATTGAGCCTGGATTCAGTTTAAAATGAAATTCTCTCATGTTACAGAATGAGAGTGAAAGTTCAGCCGATGATGAAGTATTCAATGATCCCAGTGACCACTGGGGTAGAGATAGCGTTTCAAATTCACCGATTTCTCCCAAGTAAGTATACACGTGGCAACATGATGGCATCATCAGTGTATTTGATCTTGCGGAGAAGATGTTCTGCAGTTAGAAATTAGCAAAACCTAGGCTAAATATATCAGCACAATGTATAATTTTGATGGTTTCACTGGTTTGTTGGTTGAAATTACCAAGTGATAATCCACTATGAGTTCTGGATAATTCAACAGAATGCATTAAAGAAATGAAATGTGCCTTTGCTTCACATAAGTTTGTCCTTGGGTAAGGCATTCAGAACACAAGCTTAGTGCAGCTAATAAGTAAAAGCACATGAATTGGTGAACTTTATATTTCAAAATAGCTTAATACCATATTCAATTGACCGACCAATCACTGGCCCTGCCTTCTTACTTCGTTAGCCCCTACCATTGACTCTGACAGGAAGTCTCGCTTTAATTTTAAACGGCGTTATTTTGAAAAATCTATGGCTAGCAGCATGTAACAAGAAAGTAGTTTAGTTGGTTGGCAACCTAAACATTGTAACTACAGCTTGAATAAGCTGTAGTTACAATGTTTAATCGCCAAACCAACAAAAAGGTGAACAAAAATGGCGGCCAATCTCGGGGATCAAAACTCATTCCTAGTTTCAATGAATGATTTCATTTGTCGACTGGTCATTTGATTGACATTGCGATTGGTCAGTTATATACGCAAACTTTAGTCTTATTTTGTAACCTCAAACTGCAAAATGTTCTAACACCAATAGGTTAGTTACTTGTTGTTAGCATTGATAGATTTCTGGCCTCACACTCTGACTGCTTTAAGGGTGTCAAAAATGTCATTGTGTTGGAATGGATTAAGTCCCAAAACTATCTGATCAAATTTTTCACTACCATACTCTTAACTTTGTGTTGTAACCACTTATTGGGTACTTATTAGTACTACTTGGATACTAATGCAGTATATCAATTTTAGAATTGCAATGCCTTGTAATTATTGAATGTTTGTTACAGTGACTCGTATAGCAAAAAAGGTACCTCATTGAAACTCTGCTACTCAAATACTTGAGAGATTGGAGCGAGTAAAGGCAAACATGAGGATGCAATAATGCATTTGGAAAATAGATAAGCAATATTTTAGAATGATTAAATCTTGATAAATAAAGCTAAAATTGAATTATTTTAGCTTGACAAAGACTGAAAAATTTCGACAGGTCAGCCTGTGATACTTTTTGCACTCTCAAATAGGTCTCTTTTTGCCTGACTGATCACATATATATTCTGTATTTGTAGTTCAGGACAAAGAAGATCTGTACCCTCACCTGGTCTGTGCAAGGCTTTGTTGTCAAGTACATCTAGTTCAGTCTGTATTCAAGGTAGGTCACTCATTGCATTTACCAAAGGTTAGGAAAATATATATATATATCTTTTTGCTCAGTCATTAACATGACACAGTTAATTCTGCAGGGTTACAGATAAGAGGGAGTGATGAGAAGCTAAACTTAGCTTAGCGCAGAAGTAGCACATAGGACTCTTAAAAAAGGGGTCCTGGGTTCGATCCCTGGCAGAGGCATATATCCTTTCAGACATTTGACTCCGGCCAATGGGTGGATTATTGTAAATCTAAGTGGGATGAGCAGCCAGAGGCTCGGAAAGGATGTAGTGGTTTTACAGGTGTGAGAAATACTAGGAAGCCATGGATAGGTGCTCCAGCTACCACAATATAACTGAAATGCTGTCAAATCATTCTGTCAGTCAATGTTATTTTTCAGCCAAACCCTGTATTGTGGGTACTCATTGGAATCTTCTTCACAAGATAATTTTCTTCAGTACCTACATTGTAGAGGTTTGGTGGGCATATAATAAAGTTTTACATTTAGAAATCGAAATTACACTCTCTATCTTGAGTTCGATCTTTGATCAAACCAAATATTTTTCTTTCAATTTACGAAATGTTCATCATTGGGACCTTCAAAATGTGAAAATTGTTAACACTGCCCACGCTGTATGGGCTGTACAGGCTGACAAACAGTTGAGGCTTTTTGCTTCTGGCATCTTGGATCTATTCTTTTTTATGCTCCTGCCATGTAATGGCTATGGGCAAATAGACTTACCTCTGTCCAGGGGTGCCTGTGGGTCTAAAATATTTGTCCTCATCATATCGTCTACATAATTGATTGGTTTCAATATTACTTTGTAGAGTTGTTCTCCTTGATTAGTGCGTCAGACTGTCAATCTAGAGGTCCAGGGTTCGATCCCTGATGACAGTGGCACTCATCCTTTCCGACTATTTGTCTTCCATCATTGGGTCGAGAATCGTAACCTATGTGGTATAGCAGCTGGAGGCTAGGAAAGGATGTGATGGCAGTACTGGTGTGAGAAATACCAGGAATCCATTGTTAGGTGCTCCAGCCGCCGCGATATAACTGAAAGATTGTCGAAAGTGGCGTTAAACACCATTCAAACAAAATCTCCTTGATTAGTACTAGAGTCATGTGTAAAGTTGTATTGGATATGCCCATGTTCAAGGTCATAACTTGTTGGTTTTGTTGGTTTAAACCTATTCATTTTACATTGATTGGGATACAAGTACTTACAACTTAGATAAATCTCTCTTGATTCTGCTTCCTGGAAAATTCACCAGTACTCGCGCCAAATGTGTGGGCCAAGGAAAGAACCAAGATCGATAGCAGCTCATGGGAATAGAACTCGGGACCTCTTGATAAAAAAAACGACACTCTACCTCTCAACCACGGACACCACACAACTTGTCTACAAAAGGTCACAACTGAAGGGGCATCTGTGGCTGTGACATATTTCACATTCAAATAATTGCTTTATGATGAATCCATGCACTCTCTTTTCCTCAGATGTAATTGTCTCTAATCAATAACCAAATGATAAGCAGTATGCCTAAATAGGATGAGCAGCCTATGGCTTTGATTAACCCATTTCCACACAGCAACATTTTAGACTGGTCCAAATTGAAAGAATTTGCAGACAACAATTTCAAGTTGATTTCATCTTTTTGGATAGAAAACATTGTTGATTATGAAGAAATTGCTTGATGCAAGTAATTTCTTCATTTTCAACAATGTTTTCCAAAGCTTTTTTATGCCCTCACCACTTAATGTGTGGAGGCATATAGATTTGCCTTTGTTCATCCGTCCGTCCTTCCCGAAATTGTCCGGGGCATATCTCTGAAAGTATAATAGCTATCAACTTGAAACTTCACAGGTGGATAGACCTCATTGAGGAGATGTGCAGTGCACAAGAACCACAACTCTTGCTTGCATAATTTTGGAGTTATTGCCCTTTGTTATTTTAAAGACTTACATTTTGTCCGGGGCATATCTCTGAAAGTATGATAGCTATCAACTTGAAACTTCATAGGTGGATAGACCTCATTGAGGAGAAGTGCAGTGCACAAGAACCCCAACTCTTGCTTGCATAATTTTGGAGTTTTTGTCCTTTGTTATTATCAAAGCTACAGGTGGGAGCATCTGTATCCTGTGGACAAAGCTCTTGTCATAAAAAGGAGGGATTGAGTGGGAATGGGTGAATAGAAGTGAATAATTGTTCACTCCCCAAAGAAAGTTAGATAAAAGAAAAAATTAATGTGAGTGAATGTTAGTGAAAACCTTGTTTTTAAGCAAAGCTTTTGTGCTAAATGTACAATGCCCATGCAAAAATTCATATTTTAATGATATCTTTTCTGCTACTGAAGATATAGAGGATAATCAACTGGTTATTTTTTGTATGAAAAATTTCTCATAAGAATGCGTTGTTAGGCGTTGAAAAATGGGACAGAAGGACAATTTTTTCTAACGTATAATAATGTATTCGAGTGAGAGATTTTTCATATAAAAAATAACTAGTTGAATATTCTATTTATTATATTCAAAACAGTATTATTTTTCAATCGTTACCTATTTATTTCAACCATATTTGTCATCTTCGGCCCTGGGAACTATGCACATTAGTATCAACGAATTTTGTTTTCAGTAATTTCTGTTCGCCATCTTTGATTGGGATAGAAGCTGGAGGCAAGGAAAGGATGTAATGATGGTACTGGTGCGAGAAATACCAGAAATCAATCGTTAGGTTCTCCAGCGGCCACGATATGACTGAAATACCATTAAAAGTGGCGTTAAACCCCATTCAATCAATCGATCAACCAGCCCACTGAAAAGTGTTAAAGCGATGTAAAAACAAGAACAAAAAAAATTTAAAATTCTGACAAACCATGAGGCCTATAGAATTAATACTGGTGGCCTTCTGCAAAAGTTGTTAAAAATTGAAGGCTCTGTTTCCTGCAGGGAACACCAAGTTAAGGAGATCTTTGAAAATCTTCTTACATATCATGTGGCTTAGATGTTTCATATGATGTATGTTGTATCACCTGGTTGCTCTCTACTAAAGTTGCAAAATAATGTCCCCACTATCTTATTTTAGCTACACTAGTTGACATATAACCAAGAAGGCAATTCACCATGCACTATTTGTTAATGTTATTCAGGTGAGCTATTTATGGCCATGGTTTCTTGTTTAACCCATTCACACCCAATAACGCTTTTTGACGTCTACAAGAATAAAAGCTTTGGAAAACATTTTGGAAAAGGAAGAAATTGCTTGTTACAAGCAATTTCTTCATTATCCACAATGTTTTCTACCCCAAAAGACAAAGGTTGTTTAATTTCATCAACAAAATATTGTCTTCTGTAGCTTCTTTCATTTTGAACCAGTCTAAAATTTTGCCGTCTGGTTATAGGTCAAAGATGAAATGATATGTTGAGAGCACTGTTTCAAAAATAGAGACCAGTCAATGATGAAGCAAAACATTTTCATCATGGTCAGACTGCTCTGTTCCCCCTGTCTGTCTAGAGTCAATGTGTTCACACTTCTGCACAAATCCTTTTACATTTGACTGGTCAAATATTTGATTTCTCTTATTTCAGATGCCTCCAGTATTATGGACAGCACAAGAATGAGTAGTTTGGTTGTCCCCTCACTATGTAAAGATATCATTAATGTGATTCTTAGTCAAAGTAGATGTAGGTATCATTTGACATTTGTAACTTTTGTATACTAAATAGTAACTTTTTAACAAATAATTTTTTCATAGCAGTGATAAAGACAGCCTTTTAAAAGTAATGTGAAAAATTAAAGAATTTTTTTAAGATTTAAAGTGAATTCGTGCTGTGTTAATAGGAAGTAATATTAAGTTTGAAATGGTTTAATTGTATTATTGTATTAATTGTATCAAATCACATGAAAATATGCTGGAGAAGTGACAAATATCTGCTCTTGATTTAGCAAAATACCTTATAATTGTTTACCTTAATTGATTTTCCTCTGACAAGCTTCTTCAGGCCTTTATAGACTGTTCTGCAAAGCTCTTATTTTGGGCTTTTACAGCCTTATTTTTGTCTTAATTAATCCATTACAACTCAATTTTTAACTTGTCCAAATTGAAAGAAGTTGCAGACAACAATTTCAATTTGATTAAACTTTAGAAATCTAAATCTTTTTTGGTTGAAAACATTGTGGATAATGAAGAAATTGCATGTTACAAGCGATTTCTTCATTTTCCGCAATGTTTTCCTAAGCCTTTTCCTTAAAAAAGTGGCATTGTCTGGGAATGGTTTAAGATATAACAATTTATGATTTTATTCTTCTTTTTTTCAGCTTCTAGTTTAGAGGAGAGTATAGCTGACAAAGTTCTCCATAGCTGTCAATCATTGAAAACTTGTTTAGTTACTGTAGCAGAACTTCCTGCAGTTCTGGAGAAAAACAACAATGGTAACAAGATGGAAAGAGGAGAAGCTTTGCAGTCAACATGCATCCAGCTGACAAACTCATTCCAGTTGTTGTTTAACAATTGTAACCTATGGGCATCTATGTACCAAAATTTACAATCAGCATTAATCCATGATTTATTGACCAAGATGAATGACCATGTTAAGGTGATAGGAAGTCAGATGATTAGATTCTTACAGGTATTGGATAGATATAGGAAATAGCATGGATATTAATTGATATATTGTGGCAGTCAATGTAAAAAACAATAGACTAATCAAATAATTCATGATAGAATATATTTTGTGTTCTTTGAGGTATGAAATGAAAAAACTAATCACACTGTATGAATTCGTGAAGCGGATTCATACATATGTTTGATTACTTTTTTCGTTTCATACCTCCATAACAAAAAAAGCAAATATTTTACAAATTTTATTGGAACTACTTTGTATGTAAGCATACAAAATAGCTGTGAATTTTATTCATGGAGCTTGGAATATTTTTTTTCAGCCAATCAAAACACTCGTTTTTTGATAGACGTAACTAAAAGTTAGATTATGTAGACTTTGATGTTTAAGTTCCCAAACAAACCAAAATGCTGAATATATTGGCCAACGTTGGAGTTCAAAGTTAACTTCCGGTCTGGATGTAAGATTTTATTAGCCAATCAAGTTTTTTATTGACAGTTGCGATCCATCAATTTTGAAGAAATATTTTTAACCGTTTACTGTACAATCACTGGTTTTTACGTCCCTGTGATTTTGTAACTGAGAAAACTTTGTGGGAAAAGAAGAAATTGCTTGTAACAAGCAATTTCTTCTTTTCCCACAATATTTTCTACCATGTTTTTTGGTAACTTTTCATATTGCATCCACTTTTAGTTGTCATCTGCGACTTCTTTCAAATTGGACAGGTGTAAAATTTTGAAAAACAGTAAAGGGTTAATCGAAATCAGGCCATCTTGTGACTATTCTTTATCAAAAATTTACAAAGAAGAGAAAGTTTTGACCCTGGTAAGCCTTCTCAGTTTGTGCAGCCTAACTAGGGTCAATAGTTTTCTCACTTCCAACATATATTTAATTCTTGTAACCTGTTATCAGTAAAGGGGCTTAGAAAATCTGTCAAACAATTATTTGTAAAGGAGATAGTAACTCCCTCATGTCAATCAGGTTCATACTTCATTACTTAACCCTTTCCTGTTTAATCACTGTTTTTATATCCCTGTGTTTTTAGACTTGAGGAAACATTGCGGAAAAAGAAGAAATTACTTTTTACAAGAAGTTTCTTCTTTTTCCACAATATTTTCTACCCTACTGAGTGATTATTTTTCATATAAACCAACTTTGAATTGTCATCTGCAAAATCTTTGATTTGAACCAGTCTAAAATTTAAAAAAAGGAAAAGGGTTTACATATTGTAAATTAGAATGAGCGTTTGTTACTCAGAATATTCTATATCAAAATGCAAATTATTTGCCTATTGTCATTTTGCGCAGGTCACGCAGCCTGAGCTGAAACCATATATTTTTAAATTTTCAAAAATCTCTTTTTTCTCCATCTTTATTTCACTAATTCCAATTTTTGTTTGTATTCTAGGGATGTGAAGGGGATATAGATGAGTTAATTGTTGAATCCTCTGCCAAGTTAAACGAGAGTATACAGGGTATGTGTAAACTGAATGGAGAACTAGCCCTAGCTACAGATACACGGATGGTCTTCTTTGAAGATACAGGCCTCTCAGCATCCAGTGATCAACAGCATATGGTATGTATAATCCTCTTTTAGCCCAAATGTTTTGGAACAGATGTTATGCTTTTGTTTTCAATATGGCATTATAGGCATACCCTTAGTCCCATCTCTGTTAACCCATTCCCACACAATAACGCTTTCAGACGCCCCCAAGTAAAAAAGCTTTGGAAAACATTGTGTAAAATGAAGAAATTGCTTGTTACAAAAAGGCAGATATTAAAAATTTCATCCACCAAAATTTGTTGTCTGCAACATCTTTGAATTAGGTCTAAAATTTTATTGTCTGTTAATGGGTTAAATATTGACAAGTGTCACTCGAAACTTGACATGAGTTTACACCATTAAGGACAATTAGTACTATCAGAGGAGATAACTCTAGCAGCAATTTTTGTACGAATTATGCCTATTTTCTGACATATACATATATACTTTCTTTCTTTGTTTTATCTTCAATCTATTACATTTAAAAAAAAAGTTCAATCGCTATGAAAATGTCCTTGGTCATGCGCTTGCAAAATTAACCTGCAGATTTCTCAAGTATACAGTAAAATCTCAGGATAGTCAAAAGTATCAAACATAGATTATTGAATTCATGTGGGCTTACCAGGACTGAATTCTTTTTATACCCTGCCATTACATGGCACAATAAAATTGTATATTATTAGTGTCATGCATTAAAATTTTGTTGGAGACTCCCAAGTTCAAGGTCACAAATGAAGGTCATATGAAAAGAAATAAAGCCGGGGTGTTCGAGGACATTACTTGTAATATTGATATATTACGATTTTGCAGGTCATAACAGAAATATGCCGATCATTTCTATCTGGATGTGAAACCTTCATCGACAAAACTCTACAAGGTGCTCTTAGAACTGTGGAAGAGTTTGAAACAAGAGCTCAAATATGGTCAGACTCACAAATGGAGAACTCTGTAAGTTTTTCAAATAGAAATTTCTTACTTTTCTTTTGTGCAGTGATAGTACATAAAAAGATCATATTTGGATTTATTATTCGATTACAAAGGGTGAAAACACGTTTAATACCTAAGAATTCCATCGTTCAAAATGTGGTTAGAAAACTGCATGTCATTTCATCACTTATTTTCACTCACAAACCAATTGTAAATGGAATATTGTTTTGCAAAGGCAGGATTTCTGATAGAATGAACCTTTTACCAGATGATATTTTAGATTTTTCTAAATCAAGAAAATGTATGATCCCTGTAAAAGGAATTTTAACAGTGTCAGCTGAATTGAATTTCTTGGCATAAGTAGATTGATTTCGACCAATTTCAACCTAATTATCCTTTGGAGACCCTTTATCAGATTTCTTCAATTAATTTGACCATAAGGTCTAGCGCTATGATATTTGGTGTACATCAACACCTATTGACTCTTACCGAAGTACATTAAAGAATTACCTTACTCTGAAAAGTAGCCCTTTTCCATGTGAAACCTGAATTTACATAGGAATAAAGAATGAAATCTTTTAAAATCTTTTTCTCCAAAAACTATAAGGCTTAGAGCTTTAATCATTTTGTATTTATCAATACCTATTGGCCCTCTACCAAAAGACTTTAAAGAATTACTGTACTTTGAAAATTAGAACTATATTTGTACTTTGAAAATTAGGACTATATTATGGGATCTTCGATATACCAAGGATTAAAGGAGAAAATCTGTAAAAAATCTTCTTCTCCAAAAAAAAATCATCATGGTCCTCTTAACAAAGTAATGTCAAATATGAGCGCATGCGTGACATTTCCAACCATTACACATGTGCGCCAAGTAAAAACTCAGATCAGCCTGTGCATCCGGCTCTGTAGATAGATACTGACCCAAAGCTTCTTTAAACAATCAGCGAATATTCTACTTGCCCCAAATGGCTGTCCAGAGTGCTCAATGTGTGCGAGTCACGCACATGCGAAATGGTTGGAAATGTCACGCATAGGCTCATATAATCTCAGTCAAACTGCCATGTCGGAGGTCAGTGTTTCTATATCACTCACCTGAGTATGATGGCCTGAAGTTTTATGATCTTATATACAAAATATCAGAGCTCTACCCCTAATTAGTTAAGCTTAATTTTCTTGAAAATTACCAGTACTAGAATGTTCTATATATTGTTTCAGATTATTGAAAAACTACCCCAGAATGTAGAGATATGTGTGTCATCTTGCAAAGATTTGCTGTTGAAGTGTCAGGAAATACAGGTAAATTTCTCAATTGTATTATTTGCAGCTCAGCTAATTGTAGCAAAAAGTCAAGATAACGTAATTGACTTGGGTGTTGTTGCAGTAGGTTTTTAGCTCACCTGAGCACAGAAATTGTTTCTCCTTTCATCACATTATTTTTTCTCAGTTATGTTCTAGTGCATCATAAGTCAAAGATTTAGTCGTATGGGGTTTATGCCAGGTGCAGGGGATTCTATCTGGGAGGAAGCTTTTATTGGGATAGTTATTATACTTCTGTGTTCCAGGTTGAACTAGAAAACAGTATGTTTGAGAAGTCCTTTCAGTGCCCAATAGAGTTCTGCAGTGGTAATTACAGACGGTCACAAGCCTTGATTTCCCATGTTAGTTCACTAGTAGAGGCCACTGGTCTGCTAGTTCAATACACAGAACCAATTGTAGATGGTAAATAGTGTTCAAATATCATTTAGAGTACAGGGGAATCATCTTAATCTTCTTAACACTGATAATAGAAATTCACTCCTTATTTTACCCTCCCAAATTATGTTTGGGGGATATAAAGGAGTCGGCTTGTCGGTGGGTCGGTCCAGTCCATCTGTCTGTAGCTTATTCGAGTTTTTCAATTTCCCGGAAACTATTGGATGGATTTGATTCAAATTTTACAGAAAGACTCGGTATAAGTCAGACATGAGCATATCCTATTTTGGTTATGGTCCATTTATTTTTGAATGATTTATGGCCCTTTAATTAAAAGTCTGTATTTTATTATGGCCCTATTGCGGATAGAACTTGTATATGAGCAAGCGCTGTTGGGGGTATTAGTTCACTTTGTGACAATTTCTAGTTTGCAACTGGCTTTGTGCACAAACATTGGTTTTAAAGAACAAATAGATCCTTATAATAGCGATTTCAAATTAACTGCAACAAAAGCACTGACCAGTCAGTGTTGCAATTTACAGGATTCTACTTTAATAGAGTAAATATATAATTCCAACACAGTCCCACTTTTGGATGAACCTCAAAGAAGAGGTTTGGAAAACATAGTAGATAAAGAAGAAATTGCTTGTGCAATTTCTTCTTTACCAGCAATGTTTTCCTCCCCAAAAGACAAAGATTATTGGAACATCATGAAATGAAAATTGTTTTCTGCAACTTCTTTGCAATTTAACCAGTCTGAAAATTTTAAATCTGGTGTAGTGTTCATACTTGTATTACCTCGGTAACAGCCTCTTAGGGGACCAACCAAAAAGCAGTTATCTAACCCATTCCATCACAATCCTGCTTTTATACATTCCTCAAACAAAAACTTTGAAAACATTGGAAAACCAAGAAATAGCTGGTAATAATCCATTTCTTCCTTTCCCACGATATTTTCTACATAAGAAGCCTGAAGATATATCAAAATTCATCACTTAAATATTGTTGTCCAGGAATTCTTTGAATTTGGACCTATCTGAAACTTTGGCATCTGGTAATGGGATTTTTAGAGAAATTAGCTCTATTTTTAACCCATTCCCACACAATGACACGTTTTGATGCCCCTCAAGAAAAATGGTAAGGAAAACATTGTGGAGTATGAAGAATTGCTTGAACCAAGCAATTTCTTCATTTTACACGATGTTTTCACCCCAGAAAATTGAAAAAATCTAAAATTTCGTAAACTTAAAATTGTCGTCTGCAACTCCTTTCATTTTGGACGAGTCTAACATTTTGCAGAGTGGTAACAGGTTGAGAGAGTTTAATTTGGGAAGGGATTCTATCCATGGTTATTTAATAAAAGTGATTGTATATTAGATATGGTTTTCCATAGCAAGGTTGATTGTAAATTTGCACACAGCCAAACAGAATAACTTGTAACAATATGTTTCAATTAAGCTTCTATGTATCTTGTACCATTTTAAAGAATGTAAACTGTTTACTAACCAATCAGTATTTACAATTGGTGAAATAGTGGAGTATTTTCCCTACAGTAACTCATTGTCTTGGAAGTTTACAAAGCCTTATTGTCATCTGAAAAATGGATTAACCCATTCCAACTCAAGCCCTCCTTTTTACGCCCCACAAGAAAAAAGCTTTGGAAAACATTGTGGACAATGAAGAAATTGCTTGTAACAAGCAATTTCTTTATTGTCCACAATGTTTTAATCCCAAAAGACGAAAAAAATTAAAATTCCATCAACTTGAAATTGCCATCTGCAGCTTCTTTCAATTTGGACCAGTCTAAAATTTTCTCGTGTGGGAATGGGTTAACAAATAAAATAATTACTTTTCTCTGAGCTGCTGCCATAGTACAGTTGGTAGCCTGTCGGAGTCTTAATCATGAGGTCAATGGTTCAAATTCCCTTTCATGTGTCTCCCACCAATAGGTGGATAATTGTAAACCTAAGAGGGATGAGTAGCTGGAGGCTCTGAAAGGATGTAGTGGTAGCACTTGTGTAAGAAATACAGTGGAAACCTGCTAATTGCAAAACCAATTTGTCAACACTTTTGTTGTAATTAACTAGAAGTTGCTATAAAAAGGAGCTATATGTGCTTAAATCTACTGTTTGTGCATAAAGTCAGTTGCAATAAAGCAGTGAATTGATATTATCAGGGTTGCCATTAAAGGGATACCACTGTACCAGGAATCCATAGTTAGGCGCTCTGGCTGCGCAACATGACTGATATACTGTTGAAAGTGGTGTTACACCCTATTCAATTAATCAATCAACTTTTCTCTGGAGCTGTTTTACTTTTCTTTGATATTTACATAAAATATTCAATCTCTGAGGACAAAAAAAATGTAACTACATATCATTTGTGTCGTTTAAACATATATCTTGTACAATGTCAAAACTCAATAAAGAATGGCCATCTTCGTATATATAGGAAAGTCTGGTTGACCGGTGCTAGAGCCGATATGGTTTTGTTCTACAATAGTTGTTCTTTAATTTCATGTTTGGTCCCTTTGTTTGACTGGTCAGTTATACATGTATTTTATCATTCACAGGCACAGAATCAGACATGAGACAACTGATAAAATGTTCCGACCTCATCAAAAAGTGTTCTGATCAATTGACTCGAGTCTCGGGATTAGATCTCGTCAAAATCAGTAGACGCTCGATGGATACATCAGCATCCATGTTTCTGTCTGAGACGCAGCTTGAACAATTGGAATATATCTGTAGTGACCTTCAGGAGTCTCTTTTGACCTTGACAAAATGTGTTCAGCAAGTTATTGAAATTGATCGATCAACACGGACAAAACGAATGTTGCCATCTCAGCCTGGGGTGACACCTCAGAAAGAGAAGTCCTGATTTATGGATATATAGGATAATACATTCAAGCTAGATAGAGGGGCATGTTGATTTAACCCGTTCTCAGATGACAAAATTTTAGACTGGTCCAAAATTCATAGAAGTTGCAAATGACAATTTTGCTTGACAAAATCTTAATATTTTTTGTCTTCAGGTTGGTGTCCATGCTCGAATAATTTGATGTCCGAAAAATAAATTGATTGAAACAATTTTAGGAAAAGGAGAAATTTTCCTGTAACAAACAATATCTCCTTTTCTTACAATGTTTCTTCCTATTGATATATGGTACTTAATTTTCCAATTACTCCTACCTAGAAATGATATCTAGATGTTCTTTCAAATTGGACCAATTTTGAATTTTGGCTTTTAACCCTTTCCGGTTCAAAATACGGGATTTTATGTTCCTGTGATTTTATACTCGAGAAAATATTGTGGAAAAAGAAGAAATTGCTTGTAACAAGCAATTTCTCCTTTTTCCACAATATTTTCTACCACATAGGATGGTTTCATTTCAAATAGCATCCAGTTTTCATTGTCGTCTGCAACCTCTTTCAATTTGGACTAGCCTAAAATTTCCAAAAACAGGAAAGGGTTAATGATGGGTTAAAACAGCAGAGTGCCTTTACTAACCTAGTGAAATTGGACAAGTAAACGCTGATCAGCTATCTATTTCCTAGCATGGGTTAATTTTTATATCGTATACCAAAGTAACTTACATATAATATGAAAGGTGCTACTTTGTTTATCTATTTATTCTGCATGCTATTTATCGTATTTTACTGACAATGTAAACTGATAATATGTCAATGTTTATCGCAAATATGTCCACTTATCTCACCAAATAATGAGTAAATGATCTGTCTCGCCCAAAATGACCAGCCTAGTGCAAAATTCAGAAAATGATTCAATTACTTATCCTGTTCAGGCTGCACAAAGTTTTGCAGTCTGACCAGGGAAGACACTTTCACTCTTTCAAGATGGTCACTTGTTATGTAGTGAGACTTATATGAGGACTTGGGAAAATATTTTGCTGCAAAACAATCCTTCTTTTAACTCTTTCCTGTACAAATACGGGATTTTACGTCACTGTAATTTTATACTCGAGAAAACAAACAATATCTTCTTTTGCAACAATATTTTTACCACATAGGATGGTTTCATGTCAAATTGCATCCAATTTCCATTACTGTCTCCAACCTCTTTCAATTTGGTCCAGTCTAAAATTTCAAAAACAGGAAAGGGCTAATCAATTGATGGATCACAGCCCTCAATTAAGAAATCAATTGACAAATTGATAATACATTTAGACCTGAAGTGAATGTTGTATCCAGAATTTCTGTTTATTAAAATTTTTGTGGGTATATAGACTTGAGCATTTTAACCCTTTCCTGGTTAATCCCTGGATTTTACGTCCCTGAGATTTTATACTCAAGAAAATATTATTGGATAAGAATAAATTGCTTGTAACAAGCAATTTATTCTTATCCCACAATATTTTCTACTCTATAGTTTGGTTAATTTTAAAATTGCACTCACTTTTAATTGTCGTCTGCAACTTCTTTGAAATTGGACAGGTCTATAATTTTGAAAAACAGGAAAGGGTTAACTACTGCTTATTCAATCAGTAGTTACAATGTTTAGGTCCCCATGCAAAAATTCTTACTTTCTGTTTTATGGTCCTGACCAAGAAAAAGACTAGAGACACCTGGGCACCTGAATCCACAGGCCTGAATTTACTGACAAGCAATTTCTTGGTAAGGAAAGGTAAAATCAACTTAATTTATCATCCTTCCGATGACTTTTGGAATTATCAAGTGATTATCCACCAAGAATTCTCTGAAATTTACAAAAGGTCTCTAACCCCTTACATTTTTTCAAAATGTTAGACTTGTACAATTTTAATCGGGTTGCAGACGATATGAAAAGGTAAGTACAAAATAAAATAGTAACCATCCCATATGATAGAAGATATTGTGGGAAAAGAAGAAATTGCTTGTTTCAAGCAATTTCTTCTTTTTCCGCAATGTTTTCTTAAGTATAATATGACAGATGTAATAATTGGGGATTGTAAAGCAAAGGGTTAAAAGAAATTAACACTTTATTAGTAAAATCTGCAGCACATCCAAATAAGTGGTTGTAAAATAAAGACCTGACTTTCACTTCTGCTCTGTGTATCCCACAAAACAATCTTTTGCCGACATCTTGTTTTTGTTATTTATGTATTACTATTCAATGTACAAATATAGTGCAATATTTTTGTGCAGTTTTTTTTTTGTATCTTTGATTATGGTTCAACTAAAACAAAGGGAACAAAGATTACATCATTTGTCTTTAAGTTGTTTTACTTGTTGTTCTATCTTGAAATTTTCTTTCTGTAATGGCATGAGGTATAGTCAAATATCAGTTTACACATATGTGCCATCTGATATTAGTGAATACCACCTTTTTATACCCCCGCAAAACAAATATTTTGGGGGGGGGGGTATACTGGAATCGGCCTCTCTGTCCATGTGTCCGTCTGTCTATTTCAGTTCTGTATCAATATCATTGAAACTTTAACAGATTAACCACTTGTTGAAGTTTTGCAAGACACAATTTCGAAGTCTAAATTTCCCTTGCTTCAAGAATTGCCTCCCCTTGAAATAAGACATTTTCATTAACAAGGCTCAGGCGGGGGTATTTAGTCACCTGTGACAAGTTCTAGTTTGCCCTGTCAACCCAGAGGTATTTTTTAGGGGGGGGGTGTTAAAGTAAGTAATGGACCCACAAGTAATTCTTCCAGTTCTTTCAGTCCTTCCCCGGCAGCGGCACATATCCTTTCCGACATTTTTCTCTCACCAATGGGTGGATAATCGTAAACCTAAGTGGGATAGCAGCTGGAGGCTAGGAAAGGATGTAGTGGTAGTACTGGTGTTAGAAATACCATATCCATTGTTCGGTGCTCCAGCCGCCGCGATATGACTGAAATACTGTTGAAAGTGGCATTAAACCCCATTCAATCAATCAATCAATGATTTAAATCCATTTTATACACCAAGCCATGTATAAAATGGCTTGCATAGTGTGCCTTTTTCCTTCTTTAACGCATCACTGGATGACAAAATTTTACACTGGTCCAAACTTTTTGATTCTTTTGATTCAATATAAAGTAAAATATTTTGTGAGAAAAACAGAAATTGCTTCTTTAATGAAGGCAACTTCTTTTCCCACGATATTTCTTTGGTCGAATTTCTTAAGTGCTTCTAAATCTCAATTCGAGTAGTAATTGTTGAATTGCTATTCATATCCACTGACCTCCCACATGTTAGCTTGACAGCTAAATATCGGGGAGAACAAAAACAAAAAAATCAAATACAGTAGAAAATTATTATTAATTTCATTTATTTATTCAATGTTATTTGAGTTCATTCAATTTCTTTTTAATAGTAGATTTGAACGAAGTCATATCGCATGATTGTCGGTAGGGTGCATTTTCTTATAAAGTTTATATAATGTAAAAATGTTTAGACATTGTCTTTGCAGAGAATATTCATCCCACCCTCTATCAACAACTTGTTTAAAAAGCTTGGTTTTTCTATACCTTTGCTTTGAAGACCTTAAATATCGGCTAGCAAACACTATTTTCCCTTCTTTAACAAATCATTTCCCCTCACAAACCAGCCGTTTTACTCCCCTCGAGAAAAAAGTTAATGAATCTAATGTAGACAATGAAGAAACAGCTTGTAACAAGTAATTTCTTCAATTTCCACGATGTTTTCTACACCAAAAGAAAAATAATGAATTTCACCATATTGAAATTGTCTTGAAACATCTTTTGATTAACCCATTCTTACAAAATGGCCTTTTTCAAATCCCTCTAGAATAAAAGCTTCGGAAAATATTGTGGTAAAGGAAGAAATTGCTTGTTACAAGCGATCACTTCATTACCCACAATGTGTGCTACCCTATAAGACAATGATCTTAGAATGCAACTTCTTTAAATATGGGCCAGTCTGAAATTTGTCGTCTGATAACGGGTTAAGACTATTCTGAAAATGTTTGCATGTGGTATTGGGGTTGGGGTTAAGTCAACTTTCTTTGCCTTACTTTATAAAAGTAATAACAGACTGTGGTGGTAGGTCATTATAATGATAATGTTTTGCATCAATGTCTAGAGAGAAGCTGGCAGATTTACTGGAGTTCGGATTCTGGACCACAATCACGGTTGTACCGTCTGGATTGACAAATGCGGCCGTCTGAAGGTCGTCCCAGCTGACAAAGTTAGATTCGAGCCTCACAGCACCCGGTTTGATGAATTTACTGAAGTGCCCGATAGCGTAGTATTCCGCGTTCTTGGTATAACCCCCGTCACGATGGACGGTTAGAACACCTCGACAGTCATTACAGCCTCCAACGTCTTTCTGGAATTATATTTGAAACTATGTATTAAACTTCGTTGGGAATGAAAAATGTCGTAACTACGGTTTTGATAGATAAAGCTGTATTTTCGACATTTTGCACGACCAACGACGATTTGCAATCATTTCACATGTGCGTGAAGTGTTGAGACTGAGAAATCGGGGCATCCACTCGGGGCATTTAGAATATTTACTTACCGTCTAAAGATCATCAGCTTTATCTAATCTTGGAGCGCATAGTGAGGAAACTGACCAGACGTAGTGGGTGCAAAAGCTGATCTGAGTCTACTTTGCACATATTTATAATATGCAATGGCTCATGTATGTTTTCATGTTTTGCTACGGCGCTTTTAGACTAAATCCGCGCACACAAACACTCTCCCCACACAATACCAATGCATCGATGGTGCAGACAACATTTCAAAGTTGATTGTAATTGAAATAAATATATATTTTAGGGTAGAAAATACTGTTAGGAAGGGGGAAATTCCTTGTAACAAGTAATTTCTCCTTTTCCCCCACAATAATATATTGTGAGAAAGAAGATATTGTTTGTTAAAAGCAATTTCTCCAATTTTCATAATGCGTTTTTCAATGTACATGTAATTTCTTTGATGCCGTAAAATCTCGGGATGAAGAGATAAAGAAGGTTAAGAAGGAAATCCATTATCGGAAAATAAACTGATATAGTTTATGTATATTACCTTTGGTCCATGATTGTCATCCAGTGCAATGTTCCAGAACAGAAAACATTTCGACCATGACCTCGTCTGTCCTATAGTTATAATCCTCGTGTCCCAGGTTAGGATGCTAGCGAAGTTGCTATCCCACTGACCTCCGGAGATCTCCGTAAAGTACATACCTAAAATAATGGAGGAAATTAGATCATTCTTAATTAAAAACTGCATAGTCTTGGTCCTGCTAGGCTCATTAGTAAGGGCGATGGACTCTTAAAGGAGTCGAGGACTGCTTGTTCGAATCTCTGCCGCGCCGTTGGTCACCGTGGAATGTCATTGGGCAAGACATTTAGCCGTCCCATTCTATCACTGATGATACCAAGGAAGCAAATGAATAAGTGAACTTCACCGAGATACAACTGAAAGATTCGAGAGGAGTAAGTGAACTTCGCCGTGATATAAGTGAAAGATTCAAGAGGAATAAGTGAACTTCGCCGTGATATAACTGAAAGATTCAAGAGGAATAAGTGAACTTCGCCGTGATATAACTGAAAGATTCGAAAGGAATAAGTGAACTTCGCCGTGATAAAACTGAAAGATTAGAAAGGAATAAGTGAACTTCGCCTTGATATAACTGAAAGATTCGAGAGAAATAAGTAAACTTCGTCGTGATATAAATAAAATATTCGAAAGGAATAAGTGAACTTCGTCATGATATAACTGAAATATTCAAAAGGAATATGTGAACTTCGGCGAGATATAACTGAAGATTCGAAAGGAATAAGTGGCCTTCGCCGTGTTATAACTTAAAACTTCGAAAGGAATATGCGAATGACCGCCATGATAAAACTGAAAGATTCGAAAGGAAAAAGTGGCCTTCGCCGTGTTATAACTTAAAACTTCGAAAGGAATACGCGAATGACCGCCATGATAAAACTGAAAGATTCGAAAGGAATAAGCGAACTTTGCTGTGATATAACTGAAAGATTCGAAAGGAATGAGTGAACTTCGCCATGATAAAACTGAAAGATTTAAAAGGTATATATGAACTTTTCCGTGATACAACTGAATGATTCGAGAGGCATAAGTGAACTTTGCAAGGATATAACTGAAAGATTCGGAAGGAATAAGTTAACTTTGCCATGGTATAACTGAAATATTCAAAATGAACTAGTGAACTTTTCAGTGATAAACTGAAAGATTCGAAAGGAATAAGTGGACCTCGGCGTGTTATAACTGAAGGCTTCGAAAGGAATAAGTGGACCTCACCGTGTTATAACTGAAAGATTCGAAAGGGAAAAGGGAACTTCGTCGTGATATAACTGAAAGATTTGAAACGAATAAGTGAACTTCGCCGAGATATAACTGAAAGATTCGAAAGGAAGAAGAGTATTTCACCGTGATAAAACTAAAAAATATTTGAAAAGAATGAGTGGACTTCGGCGTGATATTACTGAAAGATTCAAAAGGAATAACTGGACTTCACCGTGATAAAACTAAAAGATTCGAAATGAGTCGAACTGGTTTTTGCTGGACGTCTTGACGTCCATCAGTTTTTTCACGTTTCAAAAATCCAGTATGGTGTCGGAAAAGTAGTGCTCGAGTAAAATCAATTTACATCTTTTCCGCAAACGAGCTGTATATTCTAAAAGGGCGTATTGTACATACATTGCCTAAAAACACATAGTAAATATAAAACATTACGTTATAACATGCTATATCTACCTTCGGCCATGTACACAACATAAATTGAATAATTTGATTGCCTTTCGGAACTCGGCTCACTTTACTTCGCATTCAAAGAGTAACCGTGGATGGGTTTCATTATATTAAAATGGTCCTCTTAACCCATTCCCGCACAGTGACGCTACGCCCGTCAATATGAAAGCTTTGGAAAACATTGTGGAAAATGAAGAAATTGCTTGTTACAAGCAATTTCTTCAATATCCACAATGTTTCCTACCCCAAAAGACACAGATTTTAAAGATTTCATCAACTTAAAATTGTTGTCTGCAACTTCTTTGAATTTGGACTGGTCTAAAATCTTCTTGTGTGGGAATGGGTTAAGTGACTACAAGGTCGCAGTAGGTTAAAAAAATATACAGAATCTCCCATTTGTTTATTGTAAGTGATGATTCTGAGAACAAATTACTTATCCGATATTTTCCAAGTTTCTTAAATGATATCTTACTTATTTAGTTTAAAGCATAAATAAACATTTGTATACTACAAATTATAATAAAATACTAATTTCATGCAAAAAGGATGAGAACGTAAGCAGAGCTTATATTGTTCTTCATAATGTTCAAGAGATGTACGACTGTTTAAATCATTCCTTTGCTATTGCGTAATATAACTATTTCGGTAAGAAGAAGAAAATGCTTTGAGGATTCAATAAAGAATTGGGAGGTCATTATTTGTGGACTGTCATAGGAAAAGAATCATCTCGGAAAAATTAAAAGTTTTGACCTCGAAAGTTACTTTGACTGCGATTAAGTAAATTTGGTGTAACGTTTTTTCATTAGTATTTTAGTTAAACCGCGAATGGTAGGTACACCTAACCATGGCTCCCTGTCATGTTGCACACCGGGACATGTACAAATACAACATTGAATTTGAAGCATTAGCTTCTCAGCTAATTTACAATGCAACTCGCTTATCAAGTTTCCATCGGTGGATAGACAAATGACGTGTGTGACAATGGAAATATTTTGACTAACTTGGGATCGTGTTCATGACACTGGAATAGGAAACACCATGTATGTACATGTATTACAAAACTAGCTTTAACGCGATTATCTATATGAAAATGCCATACTCTACCCCAAAATTGGCATATGTTTTATGCTAATTTATGTTAATTCGATTGCGACGAAAGCTTATAGCTTAAAGAGTAGCTCAAAATCGAACGCTCAAAATCTTTCAGTGCTTTGATTGATTGGTAGCAGCGACCTGTCAATTGCCGGGACAGTTGGTAAAGTGTCAGACTACAAACAGGACTACGGATTCGACTTCCACCACGGCCCATGTCTTTATTGATGTCTTCATTTGTCTCCAAAGAATGGGCCACCGTCATAGCGCAGTCAGTAGCGCATCAGACGCCCAATCTTCAATCATGGGGTGTCATGGATTCGATCCCAAGCGGCGGCACATATTCTTTCCGACATTTGTCTCTCACCAATGGGTGGATAATCGTAAACCTAAGTGGGATAGCAGCTGAGGGCTAAGAAAGGCTGTAGGGGTAGTACTGGTGTGAGAAATACCACTAATCCATTGTTAGGTGCTTCAGCTGCCGCGATATGACTGAAATACTGTTAAAAGTGGCGTTAAACCCATTCAATCAATCAATCCAAATAATTGGTGCGTATTATCACGTAACTAGGGAAAGTCTAGATAATATGTTGTAGAAGTGGTGAGAGAAATACATATGTACCATGAACCCATATAGGTACTCTAGCCAATTCGATATGGGTGGAATCGGCTAAGTGACTTCAAACCCTGTTGAATCAATCAACTAAATGTGACGGTGGCCGTTACAACGGTTTGAAAATCGGTGGTTTACGGCTGTTCTTTTGAAAACTGGCCTTTTTGAACAGAAGAAACAATGAGTATAACAAATTGCTTAAAATGGATGAAACTAAACATATCGACAAAGATAGAAGATCATTTTAGAATAAAATTAATTAAAGCTCACAGAAATTCCTCGGATAAGTTTCTTGTTTGAGAAATATACAGAATAAAAAGCAACAGGAATATTTTTAAGAAACAGACTATAAACAACGCGTTTCGGTAACATAATTACCCAAGTTTGGATGACTGTTATGATATTTTTCCGGCTCATCATGTCGGCCATTATATCCGTGCCAGGCTACACCAGCTATATATTGGTTAATACCACCTGTCAAACAGGAAGAATGAAAATTAAATAAGCGGATCACTGGCCACGCCCACTGTCCTCCAACAGGGCAGTTAGACTGGGATATCAAGCGACATATTCAGTTTGCTTAACCCATTCCCACACAACAAAATTTTAGACCAGTCCAAATTGGAAGGAGTTGCAGACGACAATTCCAAGTTGATGGAATTTTAATTTTTTTCATCTTTTGGGTAGAAAACAGTGTGGATAATGAAGAAATTGCTTGATACAAGCAATTTCTTCATTTTCCACAATGTTTTCCAAAGCTCTTTAATTGGGGGGGCGTAAAAAGGAGGGCTTGAGTTGGAATGGGTTAACACATTACCAGACGGCAACATTTTAGACTGGTCCAAATCGAAAGGAGTTGCAGACGACAATTCGGAGCTAATGTTATTTTAGATTTGATAAACTTCTCGTAACAAAGCACTGTGTAAAATGGGAAAAAATGCTTTTAACAAGCAATTTCTTCATTTTTCACGATGTTTTTCTAATTCTTGAGGGGCATCAAAAAGCGTCATTTTGTGGGAAAGGGTTAAAATAAGATCAGGGACATAAAACAACAACAACAACAACAACAGAAACATATCCTTAATGAACGACCTAAACATCGCAACTACAGCTTGGATAAGTGTAATAACTAAGTATAGTAACTAGGTTTAAGTCTCCCACAAGAAAATGTATGAAATAAATGCTAGAGGTGAACATTTCTTTTCCGGTATGATTGAATGGTTTTATTGGCCAGTCGTTTTTTGGGGGTTGACAGCGTAAATCCTTAAATTAGGTAACATACTCAATGTTATGAGATAAGATGCGTCTGAAAGGATAGTTACATGTACGAATTCATTTATATGAACCTAACTTTTGGTCTTAGAACGAAGATTCAACACATTACTAGACAACAAAATTTTAGATTGGTCCAAATTCAAAGATTTTTTTATTGATGAAATTTAAGAAATCACTAAAACATTCTATGGTAGAAAAACTTTTCACGGATGGTGAAGATATTGCTTGTAACAAGCAATGTCTTCATTTTCACAATGTTTGCTAAAGATTGTTATCTTGGGAGCGTCAAAAGTGACATTGTGTGGGAATGGGTGAAGTGACCAATCGCTGGCCCCGCCCACTTGCTCCATTTTCAACGCTCATCGACTCCAACAGGAAGTCCCGCTTCGATTTTAAACGGAGATATTTGCAAAATTAATGGCTAGTAGCATGAAGCAAAAAGGTAACTTTTTCAGGTCTAAATGAATGATTTTATCGGTCGACTGGTTATTTGATTGACAACCGCGATTAAAGTACTTTGTAAATGATCTGCTTGCTAAAACTTATTAATGTCCCGGGAGTATCAATTGTTTAAAAAATGTACAAAATATAAATAAACTATCGTACTATCACTTAGAACAGAATCCGGAAACCAGGCCCCGTCCCAGTTGTGGTCCCAGATCAATATTTTTGTTGAGATACCATGATGTTTGAATAGTGGTCCCAAATAGTCCTTGATAAAGGTCCTCTGTTGGTCCGGGGACATTTTCATACTGGGATACTCTCCAGTTTCATACTGGGGTTCGTTCTGTACTGTCAGGGATTCTATTCGAATGCCCTGTAGTGCATAAGCTTGTATGAACTTAAGAAAGTAGTTCGCATAGGTTCTGTAGTTCCGGTTGTTTCCGTTGAAATTCCCGCCATTTAGGTTGTTGTTGTCTTTCATCCATGCCGGAGCGCTCCATGGGGTGGCCATTACCTTTAATTGAGGGTTGATGGATATAGCTTGTCGAAGTATGGGAATAAAGAAGGCTTGATCCTTTGATATACTAAACTGGTTGAGGTCGAAGTCGTTCCAGCTGTCGGCGTATGTGTACGGATGGACGGCCATGAAGTCGGAGGCTCCCATAGTCATTCGCAAGTAACTGATTGCTTAAGACAAATGAATTAATTATGTTAGACTTAAATTGTTAACTTTTTTAATGCGACAATAATATGATTTTAGTTATATCCTTTAAGATTCAAGCATTTTGATTGGCTGATTCTTTTTCTTTCAGACATAATTTTGAGCGCGCAACTATTTTATGCGCTTGCGCACAAAGTAGATCCATACAATTTTCAGCGAAAATTACTGAAAAATTGCCTTGTTTTGCTTGGTGGCATTAAATTACAGGGGACGACGAGAATATTTTCTTTTTTCCATTGAGGTATTCATACAACGTAATTTGTTTTTAAATAATCTCGTATTTATTACAATTCAAATGAGTATTCTTTACTTATTACTTTGAAAAAAAAAAATCATGGCCAGTAGCATGTATCACAAAAGCAGAATGGTTGGTTAGCGACCTCAACGCTGTAACTACATTTTATTCTACATCATGAATAAGCTGTAGTTACGAAGTTTAAGTCGTCAAACCCTCATTTCACATAAATGGCGGTCAAAGTCGAAGTTCAAAATTCACGTCCGGTCTAAATGAATGATTCCATTGGTCTATCGATTATTGATTTATTGATTATTGATTTACGAAAGCGTTAAAAAATAGGGTACCTCCGTCGCAACACAAGTGAAAGATCTTTTAAAGCGAAGTAAACTTGCATTTGAAGCAAAAAACAAAACAAAAAAAAACTTACCAAGTCCATTCGACCCAAACAAATCTTGCATGATCTGGTCCCTTTGGGGGCTGTTGTATATCACATAAGCGGCTGAATTCGTTAGAGCAGCCCCAAACCCGTCAATTGTCTGTCGTCTTTTTCTCCTGTCGACCCAGACCGAATAGCCCTGAGAGCTCGAAGCTGTCGGTACAATGGCTTGTCGGGACAGCATGCGAGACTGGTCCCCGGTTGTGAGGTACGCCTCATACGCATCGCCATTGTTGACGAAAGCGCGGGCACCAGACATTGAACCGAGTATTACCAGGAAAATTATGACAACTGAAATGAACTTGAATAAAATAACATCTAATGTTCAAGGCAAATTATACTCTTAACACCATAACCACGCATTTTGACATGCGTCAAATGAAATATCTTTGGGGAAAATTGTTGAAAAGGATGACAAGCAATTTTTCGTTTTTTCAGTAGAACTTATACATACCATGAACTGACGTCCTCAATTAAATGTTTCATATTTGTTTTTCTTTCAATTTACATCAATTATAATTATACCTGTAACGGAATTCGAACCTTAGTAGAGAGAATAAGATGGAAAAATATAATTCTACCGTTCGCGAGTGGACGGATTGTGGTTGTTAATCAATAAATCCATAAATCATTCAAATCATATGTTTAGACCGGAAGTGAACTTTGAACTCCAATATTGGCCGGCAGTCATGTGAAAGATCTTGTAATTCGGCGATTTAAACATCTTAAATACAAGCTGTAGCTACGACGTTTAGGTCGCCAACCAACCGTTTTCCCCTTTCCTTAAACGTTACTGTCCACACATTTTTCTAAATAACTCAATTTAACCCTTTCCTGTTTTAGAAAATTTTAGACCACTCCAAATTCAAAGGCTCTTCAGAATAAAATCTAAAGTGGATTTAATTAGAAAAATAAACATTCAATAGGGTAGAAAATTTTGTAGAAAAAGAAGAAATTGCTTGTTACAAGCAATTTCCTCTTTTCCTACAATTTTTCCCCAACTACAAATTCACATGGGCGTAAAAAAAACAGGGATTAAACAGGAAAGCGTTAAATGAGGAAGAGTAATCAGTAGAAGCACAGTAGGCGTGGATAGCGATCGTTTAATTGTTCTGTTCTGGACTTGGTCCCCTTTTCAAGTATTTGTTTCCCGGATCACCCAGAATATTTCTTCACAACTAACGAGTCAAATGCGGGTTCATCAGGGTGCATTTCAACCGGATCTATTTTAATGTTATTCAATGTCGTGTACTTGTTATTCATTTATTCAAGGTATATGTCCGTCGGAAATTAAAGGATGGATATTCTTTATTGCCCCCATTCTTGAGAGAAATTCTATGCAAACACTTGTACTCAGTGAGCTATATAGATATAGAAGGGTGGATTGATTGATGGATGGATATATAAATTGGTGGATGAATGGGTGGTTGGATGAATCGGTTAAAGAAAGGATGGATGGAGGATAGTATGGAAAAACGGATGGATGGATAGATAAATGAAAGAATGATTAGAAGGTGGATAAATGAATGGATAGATGGATGGATGGATGGATGGGTAGATGGGTGGATGGATGAATTAATTAATTAATTAATGGCTTGCTGGCTTGATAAATGGGTGTATGGATTGATAAATGGGTGGAAGGAGGGATGGATGGATGGGTGGATGTGTTGGTGGGTGTTGATGGATGATTGGTGTGGAATGGGATTAATTAAAAATACCTTACCTAGCATTATAGACCAGTTTTTGTCTTGGAATCCTTATCTCTTATCAAATAAATTGACCCTGATCTCGAAGTTGTAATGGTGTTGCATCAAAATATTGCTTAAAGACTAGGCTTAATATTGTATTATTTAAATCTTAATTTTTGTTTCGCTGAAAACTCATTTCATGATTTCATGAAAACCGATTACAGAGGTTGCGTGCTCACAAAGGGGTAAAACTCTTGTTTAACAGACGACATTTAGTTTATGACATCTATAGGTATCAAACCAGCCATTTTTTATATATATTAAAGCTATATTCGAGATCTTTAGGTATCAATCCAACCATTAACCCATTACCAGATGGATTTTTTTTAGACTAGTCCAAATTGAAAGGAGTTGCAGACGACAATGCAAAGTGTATGAAATTTTAGATTTATTCAACTTTTTGGTTAGAAAACATTGTGTAAAATGAAGAAATTGCTTGTTACAAGCAATTTCTTCATTTCACGCATTGTTTTCCTATTTTTTTTATATTTGAGGGGCATCCAAAAGCCTCACTGTGTGGAATGGGCTAACAACAACAACAACAACAAAGAAACACACACACAACACGTTAATGAATATAAACTTTGCAAAATAACGTCGATTTATAAAGTAGAAATTTCTGTTGGAGCTAGGTAGGCGTAGCAACCGACCCGCCAAGTCACAAGGGTTAAAGTTGTACTTGAGTCTGCTTTACCATAAAGACACAAAATAATTGAACCTTGTCCCACCAATCCAATGTTAATTTGGAAGTATGAGGTTCTTGCTTATTCAGGTGATGAAGATGTTTTTCTCACTGAAGTTTCAATGCATCATTTTTTTCACTGCTCAACGAGGGAATTCAGCAAAAAATTGACCGCTAAGCCACGCTTATTTTCAATTTGTATGTCTTTATAAAGTGTTCGACTAGAAATTGGTTTAAGTTAAATTGATAAACATTGTTAAAAAAAAATCATATCTAACTTCGGAATTTATGTCAACCAGTATCAACACACCGAAGAACTAACGCAGTAGTTTCTTAACCCTTTCCCGTTTTTGCAAAATTTTAGACCCTCCCAAATTCAAAGGTTTTGCAGACGAAAATAAAAAAAAAGTTGATTTTATTTGAAAATAACCATTCAGTGGAGTAGAAAATATTGTGGAAAAAAGAAGAAATTGCTTGTCACAAGCAATTTCTTCTTTTCCCACAATGTTTTCTCCATTATGAAATCACAGGGACGTAAAAAAAGAGGGATTTACCAGTAAAGGGTTAAATTAAAGTAGTTTTTAAAGAGATTGTTTATGTCCCCGACCATTTATTTACGAAAAAATGTCGTTTATTACCACTGTCGAAATTATCGTGACGGAGGTCAGTAGGCAATACCAGCGATCCGTCAATGGACCAATCGCGGCTGTCAATCAAATAACCAGTCGGCCAGTGAAATCATTCTTTTAGACAGGAAGTTAGCTTTGAAACCGATATTGCCCCTACCTCCCATTCACGTGAAGCATTTGTGTTATTTTGGCGCCTTAAAAGTCATAACTACAAGTTATTCAAGCTGTAGTTCAGACGTTAAGGTTGCCAACGAACAATTCTACTCTTTTGTTACACTGACCATTTTTTTTCAAAATAACGGCGTTTAGAATTTTAGTGGTACTTCCTGTCGAAGTCATTGGCCGGGGGTCAACGAAGTGAGTGGGCGAGGCCAGCGATTGGTCAATTCTTTCGAAGTCCGAAGGACACATTTTACATCATCAGCGATAAGCAATTTTTCCTTGGATTTTGAAAATTAATTTCATAAATGGTAAAAATCTAATAATTGTTCTACCTATATTCTCCTTGGCTAAGAAAAAATAATTGCATACCTCAATGTAATTTTGTTTTTACGGTTGTGCACAAAGTACACGAAGTACAAATCGACAAAAACTGTTATAATTATTATTGTTATCATTTTGCTTTAAAATGTTTTTGATGTTGAATATAAGAAACGAAGAGGCAATTTTTAATTTTCGTTTAGGTGTGGAACGAAAACCCTAATCACGCTTCTTTATGAATCCGCGCTTTATATAAAAGAGCGATTATGTTGTGTTTTTTGTTTTGTTTCTTACCTCAGTGAAAAAAAGTCATCGCTTGATATAAGTTTTAAATCTATGCGGTAAATACTAATCAAAATTCGCCTCGTTCAACTTACTCGTACCTGCCATAACAAGTTTTGCTGTAAAAACGAAAATAGCCACCATCACAGAACATATCTAGATAATCTGTAAACTCTGATTTAAGTACCAGCTTTATGCAAAATAGCCATTGTCTTAACCCAATCCCACTCAACAAAACTTTAGACTGGTCCATATTGAAAGAAGATGCAGACGACAATTTAAAGTTGATCGAATTTTATTTTTTGTGTGTCTTTTTAGATAGAAAACATTGTGGATAATGAAGAAATTGCTTGTATCAAGCAATTTCTTCACTATCCACAATGTTTTCCAAGTTTTTTTTTTTATCTTTTAGACGGGTGAAAAGGAGGGATTGTGTGGGAAAGGGTTAACCGGAGCCTTGCGAAAATGCACTCAAACCGCAATATATTATTATGAAAATATCTACGAAAGACCAGTGGTGACATCATGTATTCACAGTTCACACTTCAAACTTCATACGTATTGAGTCTGAAATGGGAAGAGTGAAATGTGAATTATGAGACCCGTGGTGACCTTCTTAAATTCACAGTACATAATCAAATTAAATTAAATATGAAGTTTGAAGTGTGAAGTTGGAAGTATGAAGTGTGAAGTTGGAAGTTTGAAGTGAGAAGTTTGAAGTATGAAGTGTGAAGTGTGAAGTTGGAAGTTGGAAGTGTGAAGTAGGAAGTTGGAAGTTTGAAGTTGGAAGTATGAAGCGTGAAGTTGGAAGTCTGAAGTGTGAAGTTGGAGGTATGACGTGTGAAGTTGGAAGTATGAAGTGTGAAGTTGAAGGTTTGAAATGTGAAGTTAGAAGTGTGAAGTTTGAAGTATGAAGTGTGAAGTATGAAGTGTGAAGTTGGAAGTATGGAGTGTGAAGTGTGAAGTGTAATGTGTGAAGTTTGAAGTGTGAAGTTTGAAGTGTGAAGTTTGAATTGTGAAGTGTGAAGTTGGAAGTATGAAGTGTGAAGCTGGAAGTATGGAGTTTGAAGTTTGAAGTGTGAAGTTGGAATTTTGAAGTGTGAAGTTGGAAGTTGGAAGTGTGAAGTTGGAAGTTGGAAGTTGGAAGTGTGAAGTTGGAAGTTGGAAGTATGAAGTGTGAAGTTGGAAGTCTGAAGTGTGAAGTTGGAAGTTTGAAATGTGAAGTTGGAAGTGTGAAGTTAGAAGTATGAAGTGTGAAGTTTGAAGTGTGAAGTTAGAAGTATGAAGTTTGAAGTGTGAAGTGTGAAGTTGGAAGTATGAAGTTGGAAGTATGAAATGGACCTTCAAACTTCCAACTTCACACTTAAAACTTCCAACTTCACACTTCAAACTTCCGACTTCATACTTCCAACTTCATACTTCCAACTTCACACTTTAAATTTCCGACTTCATACTTCCAACTTCACACTTTATCCTTCTAACTTCAAACTTCCGACTTCATATTTCACACTTCAAACTTCCATCTTCACACTTCAAACTTCATTCTTCCAACTTCCCACTTCAAACTTCCGACTTCATACTTCCAACTTCCCACTTCATACTTCCAACTTCACACTTCCAACTTCACTCGTCAAACTTCAAACTTCACACTTCATACTTCCAACTTCACACTTCATACTTCCAACTTCACACTTCATACTTTCAACTTTACACTTCCAACTTTACACTTCATACTTCACACTTCACACTTCAAACTTCATACTTCCAAGTCTCACTTCCAACTTCAAACTTCCGACTTCATACTTCCAACTTCTCACTTCAAACTTCCGACTTCATACTTCCAACTTCTCACTTCCAACTTCAAACTTCCGACTTCACACTTCAGAGTTACTATGTATGAAGTGTGAACTGTGAATTCTTGATGTCACCACCCATCTTTCGTAAATATCTGTCCATACACACCATTGTCAAAGGAATACCCTTACAGTTAATATCTCGTTATAGAAGTTAGAAAATAAGATATAATTAGAATTTAATTCCAAACAGAAATAAACATAAACTTGTGTATATTTTCTGACACATAATTAACCCATCCACCAAAATAAAAGACGTGGTGCGAAAGCCAATGAAAATCCGTTTTTTTCCTAACAAAAAATGATTGATTGGTGTATTATACTTCATTTGACAATTAATTAAAGTTAATTCAAACCAGTGAATATCCTTATAAAAAAATGGCTACTGTATTATTCATCAGTTGCTAGTTATTTTAAATATTAGACTGGACACTTGGAATCTCACACAAATAAAATTTCAAACTCTGTTCTTTACACCATTTAATTCTCTGTCATCTGACTTTTGCTCGTTAATTTCCGCCCGCTTCAATGACAATATGTTTCTAGTTTTGATGGTAATTAACACGATTACATATTCAATGGGCCATAAATATTGCAATTAAGATTTAACGGCGATTGAAATATAGATTTTTTTCTTCATTTGACAATTAAGCGTATTGTTTTTCTAATATGGGCCCGTCATTGGTCCAACATGGACTAGATTTTCAATATCAGACCCACAAGGGTCCCATATTGGTATATTAGACCCACATGCCCCCTCCTCCCATTGCCAATGATAGATGTCAATATTTGAACCATGATAGTCCTTAATTGGAATGCTAATGCCAGTTTGTGCCCCAAATGTTACAAGTATAGGACCATAGGAATAATATGGAAATCATGAGAATCAACAATGGGCATATCATTACCCATATTGGTACCATATGTTTCCTAGATTGAGCACACGTGGGTCTAATACAAAGGGAATATTACAACAGTGTGTTTTTCTATTTGTTGTTACCGTGTTCGAGAATCGTGTGTAGGTATTTTTTATTGGATAAGACCGAAGGTCGAATCCAATAAAAAAAAATACCTCCACACGTTTTGAGAATACGATAACAACAAATAGAAAAACACACTGTTGTAATATTCCTCTTATTATATACCTTTAGGACATGACATTAAGAAAGTTCTCTTAAATGATTAAGAAATAACCAAATTTCCGAAAAAAAACGAACGTCAATACACAAAAAAGTAGTCCGTGTTTAACGGTACTCGACTAATACGGTTTTTTAGTTCACGCCGAATACGGATTTTTTTCTGTCGAGTTGTATTAGATAGCCAGATTTTAATTCATATCATTTATAGGTATAGAATAAATATCCAAATGGACAGCCAGTATTGGACCGCTGTAGGATCCCACATTTATTGGTCCAACACGGGCTTCATTGTTTGCTGGCTAGTATACCATTTTGTAAATATTTGATGAAAATCTCATATAAAGCACGTTACCCAACATCGTAAAACATTTTATCCAACCCTTGTCATGCTGAACTCGAAATATATACTTTTGGCAAGGATATAGTTAGAGATCAGATTGGACGTGAAGATTGCATTTACGTTCAGTTTCACCTGTTTACATTCAGGCTCATCAGGGTTTGAAATTCTTTACATTTTACAAGTAAATGTATATCAAGTTAATATAACATGTGATTAAGAAAATCTGGCTGCCAATTGCAAAACGTGTCGACCCCAGTCAGCCTGCAAGTTTGGTAAATAGGTTAAGGCCTTCTGACTCAAAATATTCTAAGTATTTATTAATAAAATTTAACTTGAATAGTCCTAGTTTTTCCTTCATTTTTCACTCGAATATTTGCGAATCCACCAACCGACGAAAATCAGGTGCGATAACGAATCCTCTTTCAGATAATCTGTTGTCGGGAGCAAAGAGGACGGATGTCGTAGCCCTCGCCAACAGATTATCGAAAGAGGGCTACGTTATCGGAGCTAGACAAGTTCAATATTCTTGTGCAGTTAACGTTAAGGGTCCACCCGATAAATTTCATGTCGTATGTACACATGTTTTATCAGCTGAATATTTTCATTGTTATATATTACATGGATCGATGTATGTATAAAGGACAGGTAATAATTGACTTAATTAGTTTACTTACTTAAGTTTATATTCCGAAGTTTTGTGTGTCGGTACCACCAAAAGGGTACAATTGCCCATTGCCAGACGACAAATTTCAGGTTTGTCGAAATTGAAATTGAATTGCGCCCACTGAACCCAACAGGTAGTTCGACAAGGAGGAAATTGTGATAGACAAAATTATTGCTTGGCGCCTAAACGTTGAAATTACAGATCGAAAAACTGTAGCTACGACGTTTAACTCGCAAATCAACTAAAATGCTTAACATTATGGACTTTGAACTTATTTCGTTTCCAGTCTAAATGAATGATTTTGATTGGTCGATCGACTTTTTGATTGATAACCACGATCTGTTAATTGAAATAGGTTGCAGACCTTAATTCAAGAGAGCTGTTCAAGTTGAAATTTACCGTCCTTAAAGGTGAAACAGGTTGACGGAAAAGATGAGCTATGCGTTATAATCTAGGATCAGTGCAGATAGACCAGGAAAAGTCTTGTATTGCCGGCAATTTAACCCACTAGTCTCTATTTCGGATTGATCGCATCGCACTGCGAGGGCAGAAATATGTACTAACCCACTACCCTGATAACATGTAAGACATTACAGTCGAAATTCGGGATTTTACCAGTTTCTCCAATGCGTGTGTGTGTTTTCCTTTGGGTCGAACATTGGCGGAATTATGCGCATGGGAATGCTTAATATGGAAGTCATACATCCCAGATTTCTAACCCAGATTCGTTCTCAAACCCATTCGAACACGATCGAGGTTTAGACCAGTCAAATTTCAAAGAAGTTGCAGACGATAACTGAAAGTTGATGAAATTTTAAAAATCTTTGTATTTGGGGCAAGAAGATGTTGTTGATAATGAAGAAATTTCTTGTAATTGCTCGAATCGAATTTTGGAGATAAGAAAATGTGTTACAAATGTTTGTCAGTATAGATAAGTGGTGTGGCAGTAGGCCTACTATGCTTAACGACCATTACGAACTGTCGGACGAACTTCTTTTGAAAAGGGGGTTTAAATTATGCTTGTAGACCTGTCCCATCTACATTGTAACGTTAGCGCCAGTCAAGGTTTAAATCGGAACGTATGTAACGAACTACACAAAAGTCATGGTGTTGGCACTTTGATACATTCGCTGAGATCATTAAATCAAAGTGCTGAAAGTACTGTAAGCTAGCAAAGCATGGTTTTGTTAAGTAATCCATTGCATCTTAGACTGGCTCAAATCGATAGAAGTTGCAGATGACAATTTCAAGTTGGTGGAATTTAGAAATTTTTTGCCTTGTATGGTAGAAAATATTGTAAACAATGAAGAAATTACTTGTTACAAGCAATTTCTTCATGGTCCTCAATGTTTCCGAAATATGCTTTCTTGAGATGTAAGTGATCTAAAAATACCTAGGAGATAAACTTGCAGGCGGAGCTTACAATATTATGAACTATTTTTTATGGCGTAGGCATTTAATGGATTTAGTGGTTAAGCCTCCAGTGGCAGTTTGCACTCATTAAACTCTGAGAAGACCTCAAAATTTTGTCTGTTAACTTAAGCTACCAAAGCAGTCGTATTACTAGCTAAAAAGAATTAATTACCAATATGACAAAATTTTAGACTGAGCCAAATTGAAAGAAGTTGCAGACGATAATTGTAAATTGATGTAACTTAAAACATCTTTGTGTTATAGGGTAGAAAATATTGTGAAGAAATTGCTTGTGACAAGCAGTTTATTTATTATTTACAATGTTTTCCAAAACTATTTTCTTGGGAGGCGTAAAAAGGCCAGATAGTGTGGGCATGTGTATAACCTATGAAACTTCAGATTTTTTCAACATTCTAGGTAGAAAAAAATGTGTAAAATGAAGAAATTGCTTGCTGCAAGCAATTTCTTCATTTTACACAATATTTTCCTATTTCTTTTTCTTTTGGTGCGTCAAAAAGCGACACTGTGTGGAAATAGGTTAAAGTATACATGAATGGAATATAAATCAAATCAAATCTTTCAGGAATTGATTTTTCCCTAAAATCTGTACCGGAATACCGACACAAGATGGAGGTCCCTGGTCGAAGATATGGGGTACGGGGTTGTGACGAAGACAGACAGTCGGATGTACGTTGCGAGCCATGTGAAGAAAACAACAGACAACAGCTAGCCACTGGGTACTGTGTGGAATGTAACGAATTTATCTGTTCAGGCTGTCAACAGACTCACAGGGGATCAAAAATATCTCGACATCATACTATTCTTGACCAGAACAACATGCCAAGACAGAAACTGTCGTCTGCTGGAGGTAATTTTTGTCCCAAACACGATGGGAAACTGTTAGAGTATTATTGTCGTACCCATGGTGAGTTTTTATGTGGAGTTTGTGTGAATTTGAATCACAGACAGTGCTTAAATGTTGATTTTATCAAAGATGCTGCAGCTGGATTTGTAAATAGTAAAGAATATAAAAATCTCTTGCTGAAGATGGAAAATGTAACACAAAAACTAAAGGACTGTTCTCAAAAGCATGAAGCAGACATCGATGAAAATACCCAACAGTTTGAAATAATATTTTCGGATATAAGGAAGTTCAGAGAAAATATAAATATAACGCTGGATACATTGGAAAAGAGCATAATTGAATATGCTAAATGTCTTAGAGAAGAAAACATCAAACACATTGAGAATACTAAGACAAAATGCGAAACAACTCAATCAGAAATTGAAGCAATAAAGATAGATATGGAGAGTAGCATCAAGTACAAACAAGATCAACAACTGCTGATTACTGCAAAGAAAGCAAAAACACAACTTGATACCTTTGACAATCAAGTAAACAATTTATCTTCAGGGAATAAAGTAAAATTAAAACAATTCCAGCCACATAAAAATTTACTGGAAGTGTTGAATTCTTATGAGTCATTAGGAACACTTGAAGACATTAAGGAAAAGGAACTAGAATCAGTTGGAGAAAAAGAAAATCAGCATCATGTTTTCAATCAAGAAACAGATAAATCAAACTTAAATGCAGATAGGTTACCAGCAAAAAACGAGCAAGGAAAACAATCTAGCCTGCATTCAAAAGAGCCACAGACATGGAAGGCCAGTTTTCAGGGAGAGATTCGAATAGGCATAAAACAAGATAAGGGTAAAAGTTATATTACCTCTGGAATCGAGTTGGGTAATGGGAGTATTGTACTTGTGGACAATAATAACAGCTGTTTGAAAAGTATTGATGCAGAGAAAAAAACTGCTAAACTACTGATTCAGTTACCATATAAACCTTGGGATATATCTCTTTACAGAAAAAATCAGTATGTTGTATCGACAGAAGGCAAACTTTCGTTTGTGAATATTGACCAGGTATCCTCACTGGATAGAGACATACAAGTAGATGGTGATCTTAGAGGGGTTGTTTATCATGTAGATAATTTCATAGTCGCATGTGCAGCACCACATCCGTGTGTAAAGATAGTTGATATTGATGGTAAGGTTATCAAAGAATTTCAGCGAGATAATAACGGAATAGAACTATTTATCAATCCGTGGTATCTCAGAATCATTCCAACCCAAAATACAATTTTAGTATCCGATTTTGAAAACCATGCTGTCATTGGTTTAAACATGAATGGTAATGTGTTAGGTAAATATAGTGACAGGAACCTAAAGGGGCCTACAGGTTTAGCTGTGAACCCAAATGGAGTTGTCTTTCTTACCGGTCGAAAGTCTCACAACGTCCACATGATATCAGGGACTTGTACCCAGATCCTGTTATTGTTGCATCGTCGTGATGGAGAGGAGCTTCCACAGTCCCCGATAGTGTGCAAAAACCAAGACAAGCTGTTCGTCAGCCATAATTGGCGCACTAGGTTCAGCAATACTTTGTCAGTGTATAACTTACATTAACCAGTTAATTAACAACACAATTTTAGACTAGTCCGAAATCAAAGAAGTTTAAGTTTTTGATTAAAGGTTTTTAATGGGTTACAGGTTAAAAGGGTCAAGGTCATTGTCTCAAATGAAAGCCTAACTCCTAATGAGAGCATGTGTGACATATTATCCCAGTTCAAAGGGTCAAGGTCATTGTCTCAAATGAAAGCCTAACTCCTAATGAGAGCATGTGTGACATATTATCCCAGTTCAAAGGGTCAAGGTCATTGTCTCAAATGAAAGCCTAACTCCTAATGAGAGCATGTGTGACATATTATCCCTCTAGCACTAATTATAATAGAGACGTCAAACTTTAACCCTTTCCTGTACAATCACTTGTTTTTACGTCCCTGTGATTTTATACTTGAGAAAATATTTTGGGAAAAGAAGAAATTGCTTCTGAGAAGCAATTTCTTTTTTTTCCACAGTATTTTCTACCCTACTGAATGGTTATTTTTCAAATTAAATCCACTTTTAATTTTCGTCTGCAAATCCTTTGAATTTGGAGAGGTCTAAAATTTTGAAAAACGGGAAAGGGTTAACTAAGTAGGATTCCAATGCTGAGGGTATGAGAATAGCTCCTCCAAGACTTTCGTCCTGATCAAGCTAAAAAGGAATTTTTGAACCTTTAACATTTACATGTGAAAGAGTTAAGTTTGACAGTACAATTATGACCAGCTAATAAAACACATTGTCGATGGGTAAATAAATTCTTAGGACTACAGTTTTTGTTAAAGATGTAGTTATGAGAATTTGGTAGCCAAAAGAAAATGTCAAACTTCTGTTAGGGCTGATTTATTTAACCCTTTGCTGTTTTTTTTCAAAATTCTAAGAGGAAGCAGATGACATTTTAAAGTGAGTACAATTCAAAAAGTAACCAACCTATCATAGAAAACATTTTGGGAAAAAAAAGAATTTTCTTCCTTTACTACAATGTTTTCTCAAACATAGTATCACGGGGACGTAAAAATAAGGGATTGAATGGGAAAGGGTTAGCGATTTCTATGAATTATGTATATCTTTTTTGTTGTTTATCAAATGATAATTTGACCAAACAAGAGGACCATGATGGTCCTAAATCGCTCACCTGAGGCATCTCCAAATTACAGTACTTTTTAGTATAAAAAAGACACTACTTGAGCAAAATAAATAAAAGATATATAAGATTTTGGGCTTTGTACAAAACAATCCAGTAATGTTTTACAATAATAATGAATGCCTTTGGCTTTATAGTTTAATCCATTACCAAACTATCCCAGAATTTGTCACCCTCAGGGAAAATAGGTTTGAAAAATACATAGTGAGAAAGGGAGTGACAAGCAATTTATCCATTTCTCAGTGTTTTCTACCTGAAATTCTTTGTATTTAGATTTCAATCAAACTCTAATTACTGTCTTCAACTCTAATGGTTGTAATTTTAGCAACCTTGGTAGAGAACAATCTGGATGTACTGTACATCAAAATATGAATGCATTACAACTTATACATGAGGAGTGGAAGATATTTTAACATGCTCTTATTAAGCGTTTTTCATATCTTTGGATGCCTTTAAGGGCCATGTTTGTCAAAAGGATATAAACATGGTAGATAACAATAATGTTATCCTTTGTTTTTAATGTAAATGCTCTAGAGCCTAGAGCAATTTCTCTATTTCTATTTAAGAAGAATCCTTTCAATGCGATTTATCCAATTTTCAATCCCAGGAGCAGAGACATTTTTTATCCTAAGAGCAAATTTTCCTGTAACATAGTACAAAATTATATAGTCATGCTACATACCAAATATGAATGCCCTTCATCTTATATTTCAGAAGGAGAAGACTTTTGCTCTAATTGGGTGTTTTCCAAAATTTTGGACCTTTGGGGCAGTGCCATTTTTATCCCAGGGCTAAGATTTTAGTTAACATAGTAGAGAACCATCTGGTTATGCTATATATCAAATATACTTTGTGTTCAGGTGAGCTAAAAAACTTCTCCAAAATACCAAGGCGTAGAGCTTTGATATTTCGTATATATCACAAAGCCTTGAGCCATCATACTGAGGGGAGGGATAAAGGACCATCATAATTTCAGAGGTTTTTAGCTCATCTGAGCACAAAGTGCGAGGTGAGCTATTGTGATCGGTCGTCGTCCGTCCGTCCGTCTGTCTGTCCACAATTTCTTTAAAAATCTTCTCCTTCTAAACCAGAAGGCCAATCAAGCTGAAACTTTGCAGGGATGTTCCTTGAGTGAAGTTCTACAAAAGTTGTTAAAAGAATTGAATAACGTCAAAAACTCTGGTTGCTGCGGCATATGAAAATGGGAATCTTTAGTAAATCTGTAAAAATCTTTAAAAATCTTCTCCTCCTAAACCAGTAGGCAAATCAAGCTGAAACTTTGCAGGGATGTTCCTTGGGTGAAGTTCTACAAAAGTTGTTAAAAGAATTTAATTCCGTCAAAAACTCTTGTTGCCGCGGCATGTGAGAACATGTGAAAATGGGAATCTTAAGTAAATCTGTTAAAATCTTTAAAAATCTTCTCCTCCTAATCCAGAAGGCCAATCAAGCTGAAACTTTGCAGGGATGTTCCTTGGGTGAAGTTCTACAAAAGTTGTTAAAAGAATTGAATAACGTCAAAAACTCTTGTTGCCGCGTCATGTGAAAAAGGGAATCTTTAGTAAATCTGTAAAAATCTTTAAAAATCTTCTCCTCTTAAACCAGTAGGCCAATCAAGCTGAAACTTTGCAGGGATGTTCCTTGCTTGCAGCTCTTCAAAAGTTGTTAAAAGAATTTAATACGTGAAAAACTCTTGTAACCATGGCATATGAAAATGGGAAATTTTAGAAAATCTATGTTGTCTTTTTTCTCACAGCCTGCAAGGCCAAAGGCATTTATTTTTCATATAGAGCTTAATCATATGGTTCTTTACCAAGTTTTTAAATATTTAATCTCTGGGGTCTAAAATGGCCCCGCCCTTTAGGTCCAAATTTTGGAAAAATGCTTACTTAGAGCAATTTCAAAAGACTTCTTATCTTGAACTATAAGGTCTAGGATATTCATATTTGGTATGGAGCATAACTAGATGGTTTTGTACTATATCACTAAAAGTTGTCTTCCTCAGGTCAAAAACGGCCCTGCACTAGGGGTCAAAAATTGGGAAAAACGCAAAATTTGAGTATGTTAAAAATAAAATTCTTCATTTTAAGGAGGAGGGCATTTATATTTTGAGTGTAGCATAGCCTGGCTGTTATCTATCAGTTTTGATCAAATTATGCCTGTAGGTTAAAAAACACCCCTACCCTGGGTGTCCAAAGTTCCTAAAAATGCTCAATTAGACCATGTTCAACAGTCTTTTCCTCCCAATCTACAAAGTCTAAGGCATTCATATTTGATATATAGCATAACCAGATGGTTCTCTACTATGTTAGCTAAAATCTTAGCCCTGGGATAAAAATGGCACTGCCCCAGAGGTCCAAAATTTTGGAAAACACCCAATTAGAGCAAAAGTCTTCTCCTTCTGAAATATAAGATGAAGGGCATTCATATTTGGTATGTAGCATGACTATATAATTTTGTACTATGTTACAGGAAAATTTGCTCTTAGGATAAAAAATGTCTCTGCTCCTGGGATTGAAAATTGCATAAATTGCATTGAAAGGATTCTTCTTAAATAGAAATGGGGAAATTGCTTGCTTTCTCACAATGCTTTTTTAAACCTTTTTTCCCTGAGGCTGACAAATTCTGGGATAGTTTGGTAATCGATTAAACTATGAAGCCAAAGGTATTCATTTTCATTTTAAAGCATTACTGGATTGTTTTGTACAAAGCCCAAAATCTTATATTTGTTTTATTTATTTTGCTCAAGTTGTGTCTTTTTTATACAAAAAAGTACTGTAATTTGCAGATGCCTCAGGTGAGCAATTTAGGACCATCATGGTCCTGTTGTTAAAGATTTCAAGGTACATGTATATATCAAATACCAAAATATAGCGCCAAAGTATTTTGGTACTGGGTCAATAGGCATTTATACATGCCAAATAACGCTCTTGGCCTTGTGGTTTTTGTGAAGAAATTTTAAAAGGTTTATTTCTTTAAATCAGGGATCGCACAGAAAAGGACTAATTTTCAGACTATGTTAATTCTTTGTGTTATTTCTGTAGAAAGTCAATAGATGATGATACCGATATGTACCAAATATCAAAGCCCTTGGCCCAATGGCTTTGGAGAAGAAGATTTTCTTCTTTATTCCTATGTAATATTAGGGATTGTACAGAAAAGGGCTAATTTTCAGAGTATGTTAATTCTTTGATGAATTTTGGTACAGGGTCAAAAGATGATGATATATACATGTACCAAATATAAATGCTCTAGGCCATAGTATAGTCAGCCCGATTAGCTCAGTTGGTAGAGCACTTGACTTCAAACCTCGAGATCACCGATGATCGATTACATAAGCTCACCCTGAGCATTTCATGCTCAGATAAGCTAAAAATGATCAACCTACTATTTGGGTAGATTTACTGCTTTGGGATTTCACCCTATTAAATATCATCTCAGCAGGACCAAAGATGTAATTCACATGCCAAATTGCATGTTTTAAATATTTTGCCCCGAAAATATCTACAAATAATCTCCTTTATGCACTAAGGAAATTGAAAATTTGTTTTATTTGTACATTTGTACATTGATAAATGCCTCATGCTCTTAACAACAAATCTTTATTTTCACTCATGGCTAAGCAAATTGTGAAAACTAGAACTTGTCACAGTATGTGACTTAATAACCCCGCAAGTGTATTTAGTGTAATGAGAGCTTTAACAATACAAGGACATAGCTAATGACTTTGCCTTTCTAGAAAGGAGGAGTTTGCGACACAAAATTGGTAGTATAATTAGCTGTATATGTCCTTATATAAAGCATAAGTAAAGTCCAAGTTCAAGGGGAGATAGTACTTGAACCTGAGGGAATTAAAGACTTCAAAATTGCGTCTTGCAAAACTTCAACATGTGATTAATGTTTGTATGAAGTTTCAATGGTATTGAAGCAAAACTGAAGGAGGAGTATGTGACACAAAATAGGTAGTATAATAAGCTGAATATGTCTACAAAGCAAAAGTAATTACTAAGTCAAGGGGAAATTATTTTTGAACCTTGGGGAATTAAAACTTCAAAATTGCGTCTTGCAAAACTTCAAGAAGTGGTTAATCTTTGTATAAAGTTTCAATGGTATTGAAGCAAAACTGAAGGAGGAGTTCACGACACAAAATTGGTAGTATAATTAACTGTGTATGTCTACAAAGCATAAATGTCAAAGTTCAAGGAGGGATAATTCTTGAACCAGGGGGAGTTAAGACTTCAAAATTTCTTCTTGCAAAACTTCAACATGTGGTTAATCTTTGTATAAAGTTTCAATGGTATTGAAGCAAAACTGAAGGAGGAGTTTCGACACAAAATTGGTAGTATTTTGTACACAGACAAACGGACACACAGACAGACAGGCAAATTCCAGTATACCCCCTGAAAACATTCATTTTGTGGGGGTATAATAAAGTTTTTGTTGTTCACTCAATGATTGATAAATCAATATTTCACCAAAACCATTGACCAATGGCTGCCCTGCACACTTACTCTGTTGACGACAACCATCAAATCAAGAAGTTCCATGTCATTTTGTAAAATGTATGGCCAGTAGCATGTAGAAGTAAAATGTTTGGTTGGTAAACTACACATTGTAACTACAGCTTGAAAAAGATAAATTACCGCACTTAAGTATCCAAACCAAAAAACAAGAGGCCCAGTGGGCCTTAACGGTCACCTGAGTAAAAGAGCACCAAGACAAGTGATTTTGTTTGAAAAAATTAGAAAAAGGTATGGTTGAAATCCCCTCAGTAGTTCTTGAGAAGAAGATGAAAATGTTTAAAAGTTACCAGAAATGACCCCCTTTTGGTCCCCATTTTAGGCACCCCTGACCTCCAGCCTTTTAATTTTCACAAATCTGTATAATCAGTACCCAATGATGCTTTTCACCAAGTTAGTTAGAAATTGGCTTAGTACTTCATCAGAAGCAGGTGAAAATGTGAATTTTTTAACATGATGAACTTTCACCTCTGGGTGTGGCCCCATACATTACCCCAGGGGCATGAATTTCACAATTTATAATATACCTGTCCTAGTTGTCATGCACACAAAATATTTAAGCTCTGGCATTAATGGTTTATTAGAAGAAGATTTTTAAGGAAGTACCAAAAATTACCCCTTTTTGGCCCCTATTTGGGCCCCTTTGACCCCCAGAACCCCTATTTTCACAAACTTGAGTTGGCATCCCCCAATGATGCTTTTTACCAAGTTTGGTTGAAATCCGCCCAGTAGTTCTTGAGAAGAAGATGAAATATTTAAAAGTTACCAAAAATTACCCCCTTTTGGTCCCCATTTTAGGGCCCCCTGACCCCCCAGCCTTTTTATTTTCACAAATCCAAATAACCATTACCAAATGATGCTTTTCACCAAGTTTGTTTGAAATTGGCTTTGTACTTCATCAGAAGAAGATGAAAATGTGAATTTTTTAACATGATGAACTTTGACCTCTTGGTGTGGCCCCATACATGACCCCAGGGGCATGAATTTCACAATTTATAATATACCTGTCCTAGTTGTCATGCACACAAAATATTTAATCTCTGGCATTAACGGTTTATTAGTAGAAGATTTTTAAAGAAGTACCAAAAATTACCCCTTTTTGGCCCCTATTTGGGCCCCTATGACCCCTATTTTCACAAACTTGAATTGGCATCCCCCAATGATGCTTTCTACCAAGTTTGGTTGAAATCCGCCCAGTAGTTCTTGAGAAGAAGATGAAAATGTTTAAAAGTTAATGGACGACGCACGACGGACGATGGACGACGGACAACGCACGACGACGGACAAACGATGATTGCAATAGGTCACCATGACCATTCGGTCAGGTGACCTAATAAATGCTTCACACAAATTGCAGCTAAACTTTGAGTTCAAACTTCACTCCTAGTGTTAAGGGGTTAATTGGTCGATTGATTCCTTGATTGACAGCCATGGTTGGTCAATTGATGGTTTGTCCACTAAAATCTGACATGGCAGTTCCACAGATGAACAACATTACAAAGAACAAGATGTGTTTGTGAAACACAATAAACCCATCATACATGAGGGTTTTTTTTTTGCGTTTGACCTTAATATGTGACCTTGACCTTATCACATGACCTTGACCTTGGCATGAGGAGATGCGTATTTTTGAGATGTATCATCATGCCAAATATAAGAATTGTATCTTGAATAGGCTGGTAGTAATTGGCAATGTTAAGTTTTTTGGTTAAGTTTTGCAGACAGACAGAATGATCGACAGACTCAATGATGGGCAGACAGACGGACAATGATAAAACAATATGCCCCTATCATTCGATGTGGGGGCATAAAAATATGTGCTCAGAGAGATAAGATGAAATAGTTGGCTAGAATCCTAAACTTTGTAACTACAGCTTATTTTAGATATAGTTACAATGTTACAAGGCGCCAAACAAACAAAAATGCTCAACATAATTATCGGAGATCATTCTCAGTCTCTATGAATGTTTTGTTTGGTCAGCTGATTTTTTGATTGACCACCCTCTAAATAAATCACATAACGATCTTTTTCTAAATCTACAAAACACTTTAATCTTTTCTCATTAATACCTAAGAATAAACTTCTATGTTAATTTTTAATAAAAATCATTAAAAAAGTATACAAAAATAAACACTTTTGTTTATCACAAGCAAACATTAACATTAGAATACATTAAGAATAACAATGACTCTTTCTTAATCCATTACCAGATGACAAAATTTTAGACTGGTCCAAAATCAAACATGTTGTAGATGACAATTTTTAGCTTAAATTTTTTAATTTTTTTTTATTTCTTTAAACATTGTGGAAAATGAAGAAATTGATTGCATCTAGAAATTTCTTCATTTTCCACAATAATTTCAAAAGCATTTTTATTAGAGGGCGACTAAAAGCGTCATTCTGAGAGAATTGCGTTAACCAGTATAAAAGGGTTGTTCTAACTTTATCTGAACTTATTTTGTCCAAAAGTCAATTTTTCATTTTGTCTAAATCCATTATTTCAAAGTCTCTTTTCCCCTAAACTGTTTTTTTTCATGAGATTATTATCATATACCTCATTTAAATTAACTTGATTCATTCTAACCTGTTGCCACCACATGGCAAACCGTATTTCAAATTTGTAAGATGTTGGAAATGACAATTTCAAGTCAGTGAAATTAAAAAAGAAACTTTGCCTTTTAGGACAGAAAACACTTTTTTTGGCAATTTCTCCATTTTTCCCCAATAGTTTTTCTTGAGGAGTGTCAAAAAGTTTCATTGCATGGAAATGGGTTAAAGAAGTCTAAGTTAACAAGTCAACCCATTACCTGACAAAAAACAAGCCTTGTATAGATTAAGGGCCATATTGTCCTACCTCATTGGTAATTTAACCCATTCCCACGCAATCCCTCCTTTTTACGCCCCTAAAGAAAAAAAGCTTTGGAAAACATTGTGGACATTGAATAAATTGCTTGTTACAAGCAATTTCTTCAATGTCCACAATGTTTTCAACCAAAAAGTCAAAGAATTTTAGAATTTCATCAACCTAAAGTTGTCGTCTGCATCTTCTTTCAATTTGGACAAAGTCTAAAATTTTGCTAAGTTGGAATGGGTTAAACCACTGTTGATTGAAGTAGACCACTAAGACTACTAACTTACTGGCTTTTTTATAGGAATTGTCATCATATTTTGGGTAATTATCAATCCAATGATTTGTTCAAATACTAGGGGTAGATTTCTATTTTTGTATGGAAAACTTGGCTGAGTTAGATTGTAAAACCACTATTTTTAGTGCAGAATCAGAAAATGTTTAGATTTAAATCATCACATGCAAGTTTGACTAAGGATCAGGTATAAGATCATTCCTCAAAGGACAGAACAAAAAGATTGTTAGATTGACAATTGGCCATATCTCAAAGGAATGATCCATGGATGAATTGCCTGCATGATACGTAAATTCAGGCCTCTTTTGTAAGTTTGAAGGGAAATAATTCTGCAATAATCATACACATATTCATGCAGCATTTAACTCCTTTGTAAATGGTATATGTGACCTGCCCATAGTAGTCATGTTTTTCAACCAATCAATTTTTCAGGGGATCTGAAAAAAGGTTACTCAGGGATCTTTCTTGTGAAATTTTGGAAATCTAAATTGCAGTTTCTAACATGAAGATTTTCGAAGTTTTCAAGTTATACCACATATAACATAATTCTAACAAAAGTGCACATAAGTCTAAGATTTAGAGTTCCCTAATTCCATTATGAAACAATGACATGATACAACACTATTATGCTGAAATATCCCTTTGTTAGCTTGGAGGTACATCAATAGATGAGTTTATGCCTTGGCCATGGTCCAGCTATTGCAATCTAATATGAAAATCAATTCCAAGCAAGGAAAGCGCAAGTACATTTGAGCCTGTGCCAAACATCCCCAACAATTTTAAGATGAGCACCATGTTAAGGCTATAATCATCCTGTGCATCAACAGACTTATTGATTGAATTGGGTTCAATAGTATTTCAGTCATATCGCAGCAGCTGGAGCACCTAACAATGGATTCCTGGTATTTCTCACACCAGTACTACCACTAAATCCTTTCCTAGCCTCTAGCTGCTATCCAATGTAGGTCTGCAATATGATCAATATATTCCACATACGAAAATTAACCCCGTAAAATAAAAAAAGAGGTATTTTTCCTCAGGTCATCATTTCTTTGAAAAATCTTATAAAGAGTCCTTAAGGATCCTGCTTGTACAATTTGGTTAAGGTCCACCCTACAGTATATAAGGAGGGCAATTTTAAAGAAAAAGTTTACAGAAGCAACAGATATATAACAGACACAACACAGTGACAACAGCCCCAGTGGCCTTTGGCATGTGGAGCAAATAACCAGTTAAATAATAAATGATAGTACATAATTAACAAACATGTTAGAATTTTCAAGAAAATACAAATAAGTGTACAATTCTATAAACATCTGTGCTAACACTAAAATTCAGTTTAAATCACAACCAGTTGTTATGAAAATCATCACTTTACATGTATTGACAAAATATTGAGCAAAACTTATCGTAAATAGTTAAGAAATCACTAGCCCACTGAATAGACATGTAACATTTTGAATAAGTTACAAACCAACAAAAGTGTTTTGAATCAATGTCAGAGGTCAACTTGGCACTGCCAGTATAACTGATCATTTGATTGGTCAATTATTTTGAATGACACCTGTGACCTGTTAATTGGAAAAAGTACCACTTTTTCATAAACATTGATTGATTGATTGATTTAAGGGGTTTGACGTCACTTTTAACAGTATTTCAGTCATATTGCGGGGCTGGAGCACCTAACAATGGATTCCTGGTATTTCTCACACAAGTATTACCACTACATCCTTTCCTAGTCTCCAGCTGCTATCCCACTTAGGTTTACGATTATCCACCCATTGGTGAGATCATAAACATTGAGGAAGAACCTAAAAATTATTGGTACAAATACAGAGGTGCTTTTTACAGAACGCATTACCAGACAACAACATTTTAGAAGGGTCAAAATTGAAAGAAAACATTCCAAATTGTGATAAATTTGGAATAATTTTCCAACAAAATTTTCCAAAATTTTTCCACAAAATTTTCACTAACCATATTTTCCAGAATGTCTAAAAACAATCCATGTGGTAATTGGTTTCGAACAGCCATTAATGATATCATCAAAATGTATACCTTTAATTGCAACCTTTTGAATTTTCACATTCATATCACCCAGTTAACCCATTACCACAAAACATTGGATTTTATTCACTAAGAAGATATAATGATGGAAAATATCGTGGGAATTTCTACATTTCTTGCAATGCTTTCTATCTTATTTGGCACTTATTCAATTTTAGCTCACTTCGAGATATCCTCTGAAACTTCTTTCAATCTAAATCTTGTCTTGTGGTAATGGATCAAATAAATTTTTGTTGATATTATCTACATGATTAACCCTTTCCTGTTTCTCAAAATTTTAGACTGGTCCAAATTGAAAGAACTTGCAGACGAAAATTAAAATGGGGGGCACTTTGAAAAGAAACCAATCTGCAGGTTAGAAAATATTGTTGGAAATGAAGAAATTGCTTGTCACAAGCAATTTCTTCTTTTCCAACAATGTTTTCTCAAGTGTCAAATCAAAAGGACATAAAAAGAAGGGATTATGCAGGAAAGGGTTAAGCAAACAGTAAATGTTCTCCATCAATTGGATGAGCTGAATGAGCAATTTTAAGATAAACATTTGTATTTGAAGGAGATTAAACCCTTTACTAGATGACAAAATTTTAGACTGGTCCAAAGTAAAAGATGTTGCAGATGACAACTTTTAGTGAATGAAGTTTTATTTTGTTTGTGTTTTGAGAAAGAAAACATTGTGGATAATGAAGAAATTACTTGTGACAAGCAATAACTTCATTTTGCACACTTATTTCCAAATGTTTTATGTTTTGGGGCATCAAAAATTGTTACTATGTGGGAATTGGTTAAGATTCTATAAATTATTCCTGGTAAAAAAAAATCCAATGGTTTTGTTCATAAATGGATTACATATTACCAACATTGAAACAAAACTGTGAATTTTTTTAAAAAAAACAACAACAAACAAATATCATGCTAAACAATATGTATTTGTGAAACAAGAATGCCTCCAAAATGGCAATTAATTTCACAAGTTTGACCTTCAAAAGTGACTGTCGTATGACATTTATATTCTTTTTGCCTTTTTCCTGACTTGCTAGTCACAGGTACATTATAACTTGTAAGTTTACCCATTCCAATACAATAAAGTTTAAGAAAAAAAGCTTCAGAAAACATTGTGAACAAGGTGCCAAATTGTCACAAGATACGCCCGTCACACTGCTTAATATTAACTGGGGGTTTGAATAGAACTGATGTTATTTTAAATGAATATTTTTTGTCAAACAAAAAAAGAAAAACAACAAAGGGCAATAACTCAAAATAAACGCTAGGTAAAGTTATGGTTCTTGTACAGTGCACTCCCACTTGGTGAGCTCTATCCATCCATGAAGTTTCATGATTCTAGCTATTATACTTTTAGAGACAGACTCAATGCAAGATTCAAGTATGATAAACAACAAAGGGCAATAACTCAAAAAAATAGGCCAGGTAGAGTTATGATTCTTGTGCATTGCACTCCCCCTTGATGAGATCTATACACCCATGAAGTTTCATGATCTTAGTTATAATACTTTTAGAGATATACTCCGGACAAGATTCAAGAATGAAAGACAACAAAGGGCAATAACTCAAAAAATAGGCTAGTCAAAGTTATAGTTCTTGTACACTGCACTCTCACTTGGGGAGCTCTATCCATCCATGAAATTTCATGATTCTAGCTTATATACTTTTAGAGATATACTCAGGACAAGATTCAAGTATGAAATACAACAAAGGACAATAACTCAAAATATACACTAGGTAAAGTTATGGTTCTTGTACACTGCACTCCCCCTTGGTGAGATCTATTCATGCATGAAGTTTCATGATCCTAGCTATAATACTTTTAGAGATATACTCAGGACTAGATTCAAGAATGAAAAACAACAAAGGGCAATAACTCAAAAAATAGGCTAGTCAAAGTTATGGTTCTTGTACACTGCACTCCCCCTTGGTGAGCTCTATCCATCAATGAAATTTCATGATTCTAGCTATAATACATTTAGAGATATACTCCAGTCAAGATTCAAGTATGAAAAACAACAAAGGGCAATAACTCAAAAAAAAGGCCAGGTAGAGTTATTGTTCTTGTGCACTGCACTTCCCCTTGGTGAGATCTATACACCCATGAAGTTTCATGATACTAACTATAATACTTTTAGAGATATACTCCGGACAAGATTCAAGTATGGAATACAACAAAGGGCAATAACTCAAAAAACAGGCTAGTCAAAGTTATGGTTCTTGTACACTGCACTCTCACTTGGGGAGCTCTATCCATCCATGAAATTTCATGATTCTAGCTATTATACTTTTAGAGATATACTCCGGACAAGATTCAAGTATGAAAAACAACAAAGGACAAAAACTCAAAATATAGGTCAGGTAGAGTTATGGTTCTTGTGCACTGCACTTCCCCTTGATTAGATCTATACATCCATGAAGTTTCATAGTCCTAGCTATAATACTTTTAGAGTTATGCTCCGGAAAAGATTCAAATAAGAAATACAACAAAGGGCAATGACTCAAAAAATAGGCTAGTCAAAGTTATGGTTCTTGTACACTGCACTCCTACCTTGTAAGCTCTATCCATCCATTAAATTTCATGATTCTTGCTATTATACTTTTAGAGATATACTCCCGATAAGATTCAAGTATGAAAAAAAAACAAAGGGCAATAACTCAAAAAATAGGCTAGGTAAAGTTATGGCTCTTGTGCACTGCACTCCCCCTTGGTGAGATCTATACACCCATGAAGTTTTATGATCCTAGCTATAATACTTTTAGAGATATACTCCGGACAAGATTCAAGAATGAAAAACAACAAAGGGCAATAACTCAAAAAATAGGCCAGGTAGAGTTATGGTTCTAGTGCACTGCACTCCCCCTTGGTGAGATCTATACACCCATAAAGTTTCATGATCCTAGCTATAATACTTTTAGAGATATACTCCGGACAAGATTCAAGTATGAAAAACAACAAAGGGCAATAACTCAAAAAATAGGCCAGGTAGAGTTATGGTTCTTGTGCACTGCACTCCGTATTGATGAGAAGAATATAACTGCCAAGTTTTAAGTAAATCGGACTTACGGTGACAGAGTTATGCTCCGGACAAAGAAGTGGACACCGCCCGGATGCCCGGACGACCGGACGCCCGGACACCACGGGTGATCCCATAAAAATGAAAAAATTGCTTGTAACAAGCAATTTCTTCAATATCAAAAATGTTTTTACCTCAAATGACAAGATTAATTGATTTTTCATCACCTAAAAACTGTTGTCAGCAATTTCGATCAGGCTAGAATTTTGTTGTACAATAGTAGGTTAAATAGTTTAAGTTACAGGCTAACACTCTTGAGGACAGAGACAAAAAAGACAGATGGACAAATATTTATATAACATTGAACCCTAAGCCTTTTTCGATGTTGGGGTATAAAAATGAGTACAACAATAATGAAGTTTGATCCATACCTTGAATAGTTTTAAAATGAAAACAATCTTTCATTATCACAAACTTAATGGAATGAAGCTTAATGGAATGATTAGTCTTGCTACAACACTGTTTCGTAATATCCTTTGATATTTTCTAAAGGGAATTTAATCTTAGCAAAAAAATGAGTTTTAAATTCATGCCCTTGTCTGTAATCAAAAAAATATAATCTTTGTTAAAAGATGGAAGTATGGGAAAAATTGTTTAAAAAAATTCAAGCAAAAAATGATCAAAGATAGTCTTAAATTAATTATTTAACCCATTACAAGAGGACGAATAAATGCCATTAACCCATTCCCACATAATGAGACTTTCTGACATCCCCAAAGAAAAACAATTCGAAAAACATTGTGGAAAATGAAGAAATTGCTTGCACGAAATCAAGATTTACAACATGGTGCATTTTTGTCAGAGCTAACTATGATCTTTAGGTGTGTCTACAAGATTTGGGGTTTTCTTAGTTAACATTAATATTGCAGAAAGAAATTCAACCTTTAAGAGAAACATGGTATTTTTGATTTCTCCCCCATCAGATAGCAAGGGTCATGATACAGTTAGTAAAATTTGTATTACTATAGTTCTACTTAAAGTAAAAGCTAAACACACATATTTACAGTCAATATACCTGCTTACAAACTTGAGGGTTTCAACCACAACCAAACAACCATAAATTCAGAATACTAAATAAATCAGGAATGAATACCTATAACCAACATAATGTTATTTTGCTTAAAAAAAACTTGGAACAAGAGTTTGACCCTTTAACCCTTTCCCACACAATGAAATTGTAGACCAGTCCAAATTCAAATAAGTTGCAACCGACAACTATTTAAAGTTTATAAAACCATTAAAATTATTGTCTATTAGGGTAGAAAACATTGTGGATAATGAAGAAATTGCTTGTAATAGAGGTGTTTAACAGCATCATTGTGTGGGGATGGGTTAAATACAAGATTTGGCTTTAAATCTACAACTAACACTTTCCACATAGAAAAACTAACATAACAAATTCAGTTTCTATATTTACAAACATTAAAAAGAGTATCTTAAGTTAAGCTGATGGATGTATGATACTTGATAGGGACTGACTTTCAGGTGTTAATCCATTCCCACACAACAAATTTTCAGACTGGTCCAACTTGAAAGGAAATTCAGATGACAATCTTTAGTTTATTAAATTTTAGCTTTTTCAACTTTCTAGGTGGAAAACAATATGTAAAATGAAGAAATTGCTTGTTCCAAGCAATTTCTTCATTTTACACAATGTTTTCCCATTTGTTTTTCTTGAAGGGCGTCAAAAGCATCCTTGTCTGAGAATTGACTAAGTGCCTAATAGTGGATAAAAAAACGGTGCACATTTCTGACAAAAATGCGCTCTGTACATAGCTGACTCAAAATTCCTTGACACAGTCAGCCAATATTCTACATGCACTAACTAGCTGTCCAGGCTGCTCAATGTATGCACTTCATGCGCATGTGAAATGGTTGGAAAGACTTGACATATTTCTCATAGATTTCCAGTTTTTTAAACACGAATCTTCCAATATCCAGACAATTCTTTTTTAAAACTGCTCAAGAATATAAGACATTTTAGACAAAAATTAAAGTGCATTTGAAATGAAAAATAAGTGTCATATTTGGCAGAAAATTATGTAAGTAAAGAAGAAACTTCTTGTTAAAAGCAATTTCCCCTTTCCAAGGCTGTATTTCTTCTGCATGTCAAAAAGATGAATTTAGTTTTTAGTTTATTCTAGTTAATTTCAATTTGATTGCTACAAAAGCCTTTGGCTTAAAGAGTCACTCTCAAACACTCACAACCCGGATGATTTCACGTAGAGGCAGGGATTTAAACCCACTGCAACCAAATTCTACAGCTGGGTAAACTGGGGCTTGTTATTATGTGTCTTGCCCATGAACACACCCCAGTGACGGTGGGGCTTGAACCCGTGACCTTCAGATCACGAGTCAAAAACCCATACCACTCGGCCATCGAGGCAGATTTTGTGGTAAATAGTTAAAACAATCAATCTAGGCAAAACATTGTTTATAAAGAGAGACTACTTATCTTAAACCAATTCTTCTTTTTCAAATTGTTCTTTACCCTTCTAGGTACTAAGCATTTCAATTGATGGATTGCTACCCCTACCAACTGAGCTCCCAAAGGTAGTACCATTTACATATGAAACGGCTTTATTTTGCAAAAGTAATGACCAGTACTTTATAAAAACAAGAGGGCCAGAATGGCCCTAAAATCGCTCACCTGACTAATGTAAGATGATTCAAAATTGAAATTGGCCCAATGGTTACTGAGGAGAAGATGTTTAAAGATTTCAAAGTCAAAAACTGCCCTACCCTTCCAAGCCCTTATTTGGTCATCAATCAAAATTCTAGAACAACTTTTGAAAAGGGTCACTCAAGGAACATTCATACCAAATTTGGTTGAAATTGGCCCAATAGGTACTGAGGAGAAGATGTTTAAAGATTTCAAAGTCAAAAAAGTGCCTGACCCTGCCACGCCCATATTTGGGAATAAATCAAAATTCCAGGAACAACTTTTGAAAAGGGTCACCAAAGGAACATTCATGCAAAGTTTGTTGAAATTGACCCTACTGTTACTGAGGATAAGATGTTTAAAGATTTCAAAGTTAAAAAAACTGCCACGCCCATATTTGGGCATAAATCAAAATTCTGCGAACAAATTTTGAAAAGGGTCACCCAAGGAACATTCATACCAAATTTGGTTGTAATTGGCCCAATAGTTACTGAGGAGAAGATGTTTAAAGATTTCAAAGTCAAAAACTGCCACGCCCATATTTGGGCGTGAAACGAAATTCTGCCGAACAACTTTTGAAAAGGGTCACCCAAGGAACATTCATACCAAGTTTGGTTGAAATTGGCCCAATGGTTCCTGAGGAGAAGATGTTTAAAGATTTCAAAGTCAAAAACTGCCACGCCCGGCCACGCCCATATTTGGGCATTAATCAAAATTCTGCGAACAACTTTTAAAAAGGGTCATCCAAGGAACATTCATGCCAAGTTTGGATGAAATTGGCCCAATGGTTACTGAGGAGAAGATGTTTAAAGATTTCTAAGTCAAAAACTGCCAAGCCCTGCCACGCCCATATTTGGGCATAAATCAAAATTCCATGAACAACTTTTGAAAAGGGTCACCCAAGGAACATTCATGCCAAGTTTGGTTGAAATTGGCCCAATGGTTACTGAGGAGAAGATGTTTAAAGATTTCTAAGTCAAAAACTGCCACGCCCTGCCACGCCCATATTTGGGCGTAAATCAAAATTCCAGGAACAACTTTTGAAAAGGGTCACCCAAGGAACATTCATGCCAAATTTGGTTGAAATTGGCCCAATGGTTACTGAGGAGAAGATGTTTAAAGATTCCTAAGTCAAAAACTGCCACGCCCTGCCACGCCCATATTTGGGCATAAATCAAAATTCCACAAACAACTTTTGAAAAGGGTGACCCAAGGAACATTCATACCAAATTTGGTTGAAATTGGCCCAATGGTTACTGAGGAGAAGATGTTTAAAGATTTCTAAGTTAAAAACTGCCACGCCCTGCCACGCCCATATTTGGGGGTCAATCAAAAATCCGCGAACAACTTTTGAGAAGGGTCACCCAAGGAACATTCCTACCAAGTTTGGTTGAATTCCGCCCAGTGGTTACTGAGGAGAAGATGTTTAAAGAATTGTTGACGACTTCCGACGCACGACGCACGACGGACAAAAGGTGATACCAAAAGCTCACCTTGAGCACGTTGTGCTCAGGTGAGCTAAAAATTTAAATGCTTGGTTGGCAACCTTAGCATTGTAACTACAGTTGAATAAGCTGCAGTTATGATGTTTAAGTCACCAAACCAAAAAAATCCTTTACATTTCAAAGTTCACATCTGGTATAAATAGATAATTTCATTTGTTGATTGTTTCTTTGATTGACAGCCGCTATTAATCAATTAAACTCGCATTGACATGCTGTTTACTCGTCATTCAATTTTTTTTTCCCTCTTGGATAGTAAATGGTAATTCTTTTTTTAGAGCTAGCCCTATTACATATCAGCTAAAATCCTTGTATTACAAATAAAGGGTTTTTCTTAACCTATTACTTAACTGTCCAAAATTTCTTCATTTTACAGATGTTTTCCCAATTGTTTTTCTTGAGGGGTGTCAAAAAACTTCATTGTATAGGAATGGGTTCGGAAAATAATTTATGGAAAATATTCTGGCAAAAGGAGAGATTGCTTATCACAAGCAATTTCTCCTTTTCTCACAATCTTTTCCCATCTCATTTCATTTTAAATGCAATTTGAAATATTGTCTCCAATAATTTCAATTAAGACCATTCTTGAATTATGTTGGATTGCAATTAGCAAATGACTGTTCTGAAAAAAAAAGAAAAAAAAAAGAGAAAAAGAACGTCAGTTAGATTTGAGCATAGACTATCTTGAGCATAAAATATTAAACTATGTTAAGAGGTTTTGGTGGTAATAAGCCAAATCATGTCTGCCTAACATTTTTGTACTCTATCAATACATCATTCATTTCCCACAATGTTAAAATAGACAGCCTTTTTTCTGGCCGTTTAAAGCTTTTTCTGTTTTTTCGAAATTGTAGACTGGTCTATATTGAAAGACGTTGCGGACAATATGAAAAGCAAGAGGATTTTGAAAGGAAACAATTATATGTGGTAAAAAAAAATAATGTGAGAAAAGACGAAATTGCTTGTTACAAGCAATTTCTTCTTTTTTTCACAATACTTTATCACATTGACATAAAAACAAGGGATTGTAAAGGAAATGGTTAACCTTTGTCATAAGCTGATTAAAATCCTTTTTAAAATTACATCGAAATCAAAGGACTGAATATTATCAAATGATTGTCTGTTAAAAAGTGCTTTGGTACAATGTAACAAAAAACTATTTGGAACTAAATTGCTAATGCTATGAAAATGCACTAAATCATTCATTTAATCAACCAGAGAGACTTAACAGTAAAACATATCTAATCATTAAACATAGTCTTGAATATTACAATTGATGATCACAAGAGGACCATGATGGTCCTACATCACTAAGCTGAAGAATGATAGCACTTTCCTTCACAGAGATGGAGAATGTTATAAACCCATTATCAGATCAAATTTTAGACAGGTCTAAGTTCAGATAAGTTGCAGACGACAATTTTTAGTTGATGGAAATTAAAAGATCTTTTGTCTTTTGGGGTAGACAACATTGTGGATAATAAAGAAATTGCTTGTAACAAGCAATTTGTTCATAATCCACAATGCTTTCAAATACTGTTTTTTAAGGGGGAAGGGGGTGTCAAAAAGCATCATCGTGTGAGAATGGCTTAAAGATTTCCATTTTTATGACTTAAAGCACTATTAAATTTTACATCAATTCTGGTCTTGATCTAAGCGCCAGAGCTTGATTTATTTTGATAGAAACCATAAGACAATACCTCAAGAAAAAAATACTTTTGATTCATTGATTGAATGGGGTTTAATGCCACTTTTAACAGCATTTCAGTCATATTGCAGAGGCTAGAGCACCTAATAATAGATACCTGGTATTTCTCACACCAGTACTAGTTCCCACTAATTCCTTTCCTAATCTAAAGCTGCTATCCCACTTAGGCTTACGATGATCCACCCATTGGTAGGAGACAAATGAAATATTTTTGAAAGCACTAAGCATGGTGGATTGTGAGGAGACAAAACTATCTTTAAAAATGTTATCCTTATTACTCTTTGTAAAATATGAAATATCATAACATAGGGCTAAATTCAATCCTAAAGTGACAATTCAAATTTAGTCACTTTTATCTGACAACATAGAACTAACTTTCATAGTCGAGTAATTCTGTGAAGTATTTCAGTAGAGGATCATACAGCAATGCTAAAGGCAAAAACCTCTAGGCTTATTGAGTTATAAGAGGAAAAGATTTTATAAGAATCCCTTCTTAATTGACAAAGGACTGAAAAATACTACAAAACATCTGGGATCTCACAATATAGAGCTTATTTTTAGATTTGAGAATTCTTCTGAAGAATTTTTAATCATATAGCAATCTAAAAGCAAAATTTCAAAGCTATAGGCTAATTGGTTTTGGAGGCAAAGATCTATTAAACTTCCTTCTTAATTGACATAGGATTAATTTTCAAGTAGAGTAATACTTTGAGGTATTTTGGTAGCGGTTAGGGCAATGGTATAAACTAAAAATACTAACACTATAGATCTTACAGATTATTCATACATAATGAAGAAATTGTTTATAACAAAGAAATTTCCCACAATGTTTTCAGAAGCTTCTTTCTTGAGGGAAGTAAAAAAGCAGAAGTGAGTTTGAATGGGTCAACAAGTGCACCAGGATTCACAGGCTGATCTGAGTCTTTCTTATGTACTCTATACATAACTGATAAATGACTCAGTTTTTCTTAATATATACACCTGGAAAATGGACAATTCAAAGACCATATAACAATCAAATGACTTAATGGTCACTTTTTTTAACCAAATAATATTTTATGATGATCTACATAAAAAGCCAGCAGGAGTCGAATTCCTTTCTTGTACCACACAAATTCCCACTCAATCCCGTTTTTATTATGCCCCTCAAGTTTTTTTTTTTTTGAAAACGTTGAAAATTACGAAATTTCTTGTTATAATCAATTTCTTCATTATCCACAATGTTTTCCGGCATATCAGACAAAGGTTCTTAGAATTCAATCAACTTTAAATTGCTGCTGGCAACTTCTTTCAACTTGGACCAGTCTAAAATTTTGTCATCTGGTTATAGGTAAAATTTTTGTTTGTTTGAATGGGGTTTAACACCGCTTTTAACAATCTTTCAGTTATATCGCGGCGGCTGGAGCACCAAACAATGGATTCCTGGTATTTCTCGCACCAACACTACCACTACACCCTTTCCTAGCCTCCAGCTGCTATCCCACACAGGTTTACAATTATCTACCCATTGTCGAGAGACAAATGTCAGAAAGAGTATTGCCACCTTCGGGGATCAAACCCGGGACCCTTTGTTGCCACCTTCGGGGATCAAACCCGGGACCCTTTGAATGATAGTCCGACGCGCTACCAACTGCCCTATGACCGCGGCTTAGTAATAGGTTAAATGCGTGCAATTTCAATTTTTACAATTCTTTTTTTCTATGATTATTTTTTTTCGATTCAATACTCTTAATTCTTTATATCCCACTGTGATTTTTTTCTTGAAGGTGTTAGAAATGAGAATGGTAAAAGGTAAAGACTGTGCAATTCAAGGAATTTATCAACAGCAAACTTTTTACATGCATGCTTTTTGAGACAAAATGCACCTTCATGAGAACTAATTAATAAAACATTGTCAATCTGAGTTAAATTTTTCTTGACTCAGTTAATCTCTCTTTTTTTTCTAAATGAAATCAACTAAAAACATTTTGGCTTTAATAAAAAATATATATTTAACAAGAAAACTATTTTTGATATGTTAATAGACTGAGTGATATGCAACAAATTTGTTTTTCATACAATATGGTCTACAAAATAACAAGTAAAGTCTATGTATAAAAATTAATATTAGAATTTGGTTTGGAATGTTCTATATGTTTGGAGAGGGAAAGTCAAGCCTACAATTGTTTTGTTTGTTTGAATGGTATTTAACACCACTTTATCAGTATTTCAGTCATATCGTTGTGGCTGGAGCACCTAACCATGGAATCCTGGTATTTCTCACTCCAGTACTAGCATTTCATCCTTTCAGAGTCTCCAGCTGCTTACCTACAATTGTACAAAGCTCTATATCCAATTTGGGGCTACGGCAATCAGAATGTTAATGTAACTTCAAGACTCTACATTTTAGGTGATCATTCAAATTGTCTTATAAGACAATTCCATTACGTACCATTTTATGGACAAAGAATGAAATTTTACATTTTGAAATGATAATCACTCCCTGTAGAGCTTGGCCATATATATTTTGAAATCTAATATAGTTTGAAATCTCAGACAAACAGCTTTGTTGGAGTGCGGAAGGTGATAACAGTATCCGTCAATTCCATTATATTTATTCGAAGGACAGCATAAACCAAGATCAGTCTGCACATATGTACAGTTCTATATATAATTTTAACAAAACAAAAAAAAGCCTTTTCAGCAAATATTAATGGCAAATCATAGATTTTTTCAGACCTTAAGGGAGACAAAATTCATTCAGCAGAAGAGGTTACAACTCCAGAATCCTCAACTTTAACCAAACTTGACCCCTCAACATTATTATCATCTGTGAGAAGCATTTCTGAGGGTCTTGCATTGTAATGGAATCGCTCCAAATGTTGCAGCAGATAATCTCGCCTACGGAACCGACGATCACAAAGCTCACACGGAAAAGGTTTCTCATCGGTATGTATTTTACGATGTGATCGCATGTTGGATGGATGAGTGAATGCTTTATTGCAAATGTCACACTGATAGCGTTTGTCACCTACATGGGAACGCCAATGGAATGTACGATTGTTCTTGTTTGCAAGCACTTTGAAACAAATTAGACATTTTGCCATATTCCCTATTTCTACAAATGCACTTTTCATGTCTGTAATATTGATTGGTTTTCCATTCATCCCACTACTGATGATATTGCTTTCACTTTCAGGTACGGATTCATTTATAGAAACATTTGTCGAGTTCGAAGAAAGCGGTTCTTCAATTTTCCTCCTTTTGATAGGAGTTTTACGTGGCTTTCGCCGGTTTTGTTGTTCTTCTGATTTGAGATTTTTGTCACTTGAATTTTGAAATTGTTTGTTTGCCTTTCTCCCAATTCCTTTACTCTTTGGCTCTTCTTGTTCATCATTAAAGCGGCTTTCAATCTTGCAATTTTCCAAAAACATATCGTATTTTATAGGGATATCTTGAGGATACTCAACTTTTGTTGTCTTCTCACCATTAAAATCAATTGGTATGATTTCTTCCTTCCATGTATAAGCCATAGGTTCCTCGTGGAAACCATTGTACTTTGGAACGGGACTTCCCTCTTTTGATTGAAACTTGGACACATCTGAGGATGAAGAATGGACATTACTGCCGTAAGAGTCACTGCTACAATCCAGCGTGTATGAATAGCTTCCTATCTGTTTCTCACTTAGATCTAAAGCTTCAGTGGTCTCGAGATCATTTGTGTAGTTAACTGAGGAATTAATGTCAGGGTGGTCTGTCATTGCGTAGTTCTGTATTTCTTGTATTTCTTGCTGAGTTTGCCATTCTGGTGGCTGGGATTTACATCTGGGTGTGGATTTACGACGATGGGTTCTGTTTGACTGAGCAATGTCTGTTTTTGAAGATGTAGGTAATGTTGAATGATTCCGGGCTGAGTGAGTACTTTTTGACTGCTTTGGTTCCTCTATGAAACAAAGAAAAAAAATTGTTGGAAAACATTGCGAGTAAAGGAGAAATTACATATAATAAGCAACAAGCACTTTTTCCTTTAATCACAGTATTTTCTACACCATAAGACAGTTCTTTTTCAATTTAATATGTCAATGTCAACTTCTTTCAATTTGATAATGGTTTAAACTTAGACTTTTTATATTTGCCACTCTCAAATAAAAAGAGCCACAGTTGGACACTGAAGAGCCAATCAGATCCTTGTCAGTTTGCTCAGATAAACCAATTACCAGATGTCAAAATTTTAGACTGGTCCCAATTGAAAGGAGATGCAGGTTACTTAAAGTTTATGAAATTTTAGATTTTGTCAACTTTCTGGATTAAAAGCATTGCTTCTAACAAGCAATATCTTCATTTTACACAATGTTTTTCAATTTTGTTTTAGGGGCATCCAAAAGCATCACTGTAAGGGAATGGGTTAAACAAGTTAACCTTTGGAAATATTCTTATTGATTTTTTGTAAAAAATAGTCATTCTACATTACTTTTTGTATTCATATCCTGATTAAATTATAACCAGATAACAAAATGTAAGCAGGTCCAAATTCAAAGATGTTACAGACACAGTTTCAAAATGATTGAATTTCAAAATTCTCTTTTTCTCTAGGTAGAATTTTTTGTCAATAGCGGCAGTCAATGAAGGAACTGATCAAATAATTCATTCAGTCTGTATTTAAGCTTTGAACTCCAACATTTGCTGCAATGTCTGTGAAACATTCTTATTGGTCTTGCGACGAAAAAAATTTTAACTACAGCTTATTTAAGCTGTAGTTACAACATTTAGATCGCAAACTAACCGTTTAATTTTTGTTAAATTGCAATGGAAATAAATTTTGCAAAATACATGTAATGCTGTTAAGAATTGAAGTGAAACTTCCTGTCTGAATCCCCCTTTTTTACTCCTTTCAAGAAAAGACTTAATGAAAAAAGGTTGAAAAAGAAGAAATTGCTTGTAACATTTTAATCCTTGTTGTCTACTCAAAATGACAGATACTAAAAATTATCTCAATTTGAAATTGTTGTCTGCAACTTCTATGAATTTAGACCAGTCTAAATTTTGCAGTCTAGTAATGGGTTTAATGCTCCAAAACCAAATCATAAAGATATTTTGAAAATTAAGACAATTGACCTATGAAAATATATCTTTTGGGACATGTGTCCAAGGGAAAATCAATCCCATTTTAATCACTGACTGTATAGATTTTTTGCATTGTGGAGGCTATATTAACTCATTCCAGATGAAAAAATTTAAGACTTATCCAAAATGAAAGACTGCAGACTATGTTTTCAAGTGTGCGTAATTTGAAAGCTTAGAGCCAAATAGAAAGTTGTTCAAGGACAGCATAATGAGCCTGCTGAATATCTGACCTTGAGCAGTGACATTGACCTTGGATCTATCTGAAAATTTGTTTCAAATGGCACACCTACTTAATATGACAGATAAAAATGTTCAAAGTTATTTTGGGATCTATGTGCAAATGCAGGAGATATACTTTGGACAAGTTCAATTCTAACAACTGACCTTGAACTGTGACCTTTACCTTGGATCTATCTAAAAGTTTGTTTCCAATGTTTCAAATGCCACATCTACTCATGATGGAGAACAACTGTGCCATTATTTTTAAATCTATCCTCAGCCCTGTGCCTTTTTTTTTAATTTTAGACTGGTCTAAATTAAAAGAGGTTTCAGACAATAATGAAAATTAGATGCAACTTGAAATTAATCTATCTGACATGGAAGAAAATATTGTGGGAAAGGAGAAATTGCTTTTTAAAATCACAGTGATGTAAAGGAAAGGGTTAAATTTGGAGTTATGGTATGCAAAAATACAGACAGATTTACACACTAATCCACATATACTGACAGTGACAATGAGGTCTCTCTAACCACAAGCCCACTCAACAAAAAGGACATAAAATATTGTGAGAAAAGGAGGCATTACTTATTTCTGGCAATTTCTCCTCTTTACCCACGCTGTTTCCAAAGGCAATTTTCTCCAGTGTGTCAAACTAAAGGATTGTGTGGAAATGGGTAAATGGTAGTTTTAAGATCACTTATAGATGTCAGTCTTGTTATATATCAATTCTGAAAAATAACCCTTGTCATGCTGAACCTGGAATATTCTGGCTTTTGCAGGAGGTGTAGAGCAAAATCAGCCTGCACATAAGTGCAGTCTGATCTTAGTCTACACCTCCTGCTTGTACTTTTCCTGCCAGAGTTGTTTATGAAATTGTTTCCAAATGAAATATTGATTTTTATACAACAAGTTCTATCAGTGCTTTCAGCCCTTTGATTTTAAAACAATATACTAAGGTAATTTATACAGCATGATAAGTGTTAAAATCCGTATCTTGTTACCCACAAACTGAATCAATGCAGAACATACCTGAGCAAAAGTGTAGAAACTGTTCCTTGATGAGTTCCAAAGAAGAGTTTTTGACGAAACCTTCTCCCTTGGCTGATCCTATATGACCACAACTGTTATCTGATGTGCTTACAGTCAGTACCAGATATTCTTCCCCTGTGTCAGCCAGCTTTGTTAACTGAAGCATAAAATGATAAATAACTTGTCGAGGGACAACATGTTGAGCCTCAAGACTTGTACAGAGAATGTGGTACACAGATTTTTTTTTAAAACTGAGACATGGACCTTGGACGAATCACAAACGTTTTACTTGACACTAGCAATCCCCAAGTAGAAAAACTGTGCCAAGTTATTTTCAAATCAAAATTTTGTTCTTTGACCTCCAACAGTGACCTTGGAGGTAACACAACAAGCGTTTTGCATGTTTCACATGACATTAGCACTTATCAAGAAACACAACTGTGCAAAGTTATATTCATATCCATCCATAAAGGTAAAAGTTACTCTAGACCCTGAAGTGAAATTGTGAAAACTATGTCTTGCTGACTGCATGGGCTTGACAACAATCAATGATGAATGACTGGCCCTGCCCACTGGTATTATCGTATTATTATTGCCCTGGTCGTCCATCCGACCAACTGACGGTATGTCTGACTGTCTGTCCATCTGTTACTACTTTTTTGTGTGTACAACTTCTCCTACAGTTTCAATCTAAATGAAATTAAACTTTCCATATTAAACCTCTATGATGTTTAGTTGTGGATGACATCATTATCATTTGGATCCCTCAAGTGGTTCTGGTATTATCTGCCTTTAATCGTTGCATCAAACTGACCATAAATAATTCATTTTAACATCTCAGTCAAACTTCCTGTCAAGGACAAGTGGTCGCTAATTTTATGAGTAGAGCAATTTTAGTAGAATTTAATAAGGTGATACATATCAAATATCAAAGGTTTGGGAGAAGAGTTTTGGAGTTTTTTCACTTATTTACCATGGCAACCAATGTTATTCTTATATTTTAACCCATTATAAGATGCCAGAATTATAGACTGGTTCAAACTGCAAGAAGATGCACATAACATTTCAAAGTGTTTCAAAAATTGATACAAGAAATTTCTGCTTTTCTCACAAAGTTTTCCATTACTTTAATTCTTAGGGGTGTCAAAAGCGATAGAAGTTTGGAATGGGTTAATTCTTTGAATTAATTTAAAAGAGCATGACATAAGAACCATTTCTGTAAAGTTTTGTTCAAATCTAATGGTAACTTTCAGGAAAAGATTTTTTTATAGTTGTGAACAAACGGTTGAATAGACAGATAGATAGAGGAATGATAACTAATCACAACAGCTCATCCGAGCCATTAAAGCTCAAGACAGCCAAACCAAATACATTGTATATTGAAAAGATAAAGATTTGGAATATATGCTTTCAATCCAAAATGATGAAAAAAAATAAATTTCCATCAACTTGAAATTGTCATCTGCAGCTTTCGTCAATCTGGACCAGTCCAAAATTTTGTTATGTGGGTATAGGTTAACACTCATTATGTTTTTCAAAGTAGATATATTTTTCAAAGTGTCAAAAGGGAGGATATGGATTTGGAAAGTATGCTTTCTATCCAAAATGATGAAAAAGTTTCCATCAACTTGGAATTGTCATCTGCAGCTTTCGTCAATCTGGACCAGTCCAAAATTTTGTTATGTGGGTATAGGTTAACACTCATTATGTTTTTCAAAGTAGATATATTTTTCAAAGTGTCAAAAGGGAGGATATGGATTTGGAAAGTATGCTTTCTATCCAAAATGATGAAAAAGTTTCCATCAACTTGGAATTGTCATCTGCAGCTTTCGTCAATCTGGACCAGTCCAAAATTTTGTTATGTGGGTATAGGTTAACACTCATTATGTTTTTCAAAGTAGATATATTTTTCAAAGTGTCAAAAGGGAGGATATGGATTTGGAAAGTATGCTTTCTATCCAAAATGATGAAAAAGTTTCCATCAACTTGGAATTGTCATCTGCAGCTTTCGTCAATCTGGACCAGTCCAAAATTTTGTTATGTGGGTATAGGTTAACACTCATTATGTTTTTCAAAGTAGATATATTTTTCAAAGTGTCAAAAGGGAGGATATGGATTTGGAAAGTATGCTTTCTATCCAAAATGATGAAAAAGTTTCCATCAACTTGGAATTGTCATCTGCAACTTCCTTCAATTTGGGCCAGTCCAAAATTTTTGTTGTGTGGGACGAGGTTAACACTCATTATGCTTTTCAAAGTAGATGTATTTTTCTAAGTGTCAAAAGGAAGGAATGTCTGGCAAAATAAGTTAAAAGTGAGGTGATACATGGAATGTTTTGGCCATGACTCAGTGGAGTTTTATCTCTGCCACAAGTCTTTCAAATCACCATCTTAACCTCTCAGCCGTCAAGGCAGTAATAACAATAGTACATATTGATGGGTCAGCGCGAAACAGTTGTTGCTGCCTATAAGTATTATAGGCAGTTACATTTGTTTTGCGCTGAATCATTGATATTAAATTTGTTATCAAGATACTGTTTAACCAGACAAAGTTTGGTAGATTAATCAAATTATTTGTTTGGACAGGAAGTGAACTTAGAACTCTGACAATGGTCCACATTTATGTGAAGCATATTTCTTGTTTTGACAACTATTCAAGCTGTAGTTATGATATTTAGGTAGCCAATACATCATAACTACAGCTTATTTAAGCTGCAGTATGACATTTAGGTAGTCAAATGACCACTTTGCTTTTTTGTTCTTTGCTACTAACCACTAATTTCCCAAAATAACTTTGTTTAATATCTAAGTCACATTAGTAGGTGTAGTCAATACACACATAACTTACCAAAGACTGTATTTCATACTTGATCACAATTTTGACTGCCTCCAACAACGATGGCTCTGGTTTTCCATGGTCATTCAGGAATACAGCCATTCTGTTAGAAATAGGAAAAACGTTGTGTAACAGATTTTTTTGCATATGCATCGATTTTTTGCAGTTTGAGAAGAAAACATGACAGACAGTACAGTGGAATCATATCAACTGAAACTCCATATTGTCATCATTTTTGTTGCAAATGACCAGAAGTTGCAACCATAAGGAGTCATTGGTCTTTAACTCTTTTATAATTCTATTGTTTATGCATAATTCCAGTTGCAATCAGGGTTCCACTGTAAAAAGGGGTTTCACTTTGCTTATTACAAAATTGGTATTCATCAAGAATATTTCAATAATGTTTCCATTATTTAGTGACAATTTCTCTCAGAAAATACACAGTTTTTAAAAGGATAAAATACTTCACTTTTTTTCCTACAGATGAATTAACTACTTTTCTATTTCAATATAACATTTCAAATTTTGAGGCTGTCCTTAAAGTATCGAATATCTTTATCTACCATTAATCATTTTCACATAATTATCAAAATTGCTTAACAGTTATTCTTTTTTTAGTACATATAACTAACCCTTGTCATGCTGTATAATTTACCTTACTGAATTGCTGTAAAATCAAAGGGCTGAAAGTACTGATATAACATGTTGTTCAAAAATCAATCTTTTTTTTAGAAATCAAGTTCATAAACAACTCTAGCAGGAAAAGTAGAATCAGAAGGTGCAGACCAAGATCAGACTGCACTTATGTGCAGGCTGATCTTGGTCTACACCTCCTGACGAAACCGGAATATTCTGGGTTCAGCATGACAAGGGGTAAAAAAAATTCATAAAGGTTTATTTGAAAAAAAAAAAAAAAAACACAAAAAACAATGGTACTTCTTCCATTTGTAGCTATCTGAAACAGGCTGTAATTTTGACGAGAAGATCATGATATTACCAGTATTATCAAAATTTATGAACCTGCTTCTCAAATTCATACAGTGTGATTAAGTATTTAGGTTCATACCTCAATGGAAAAAAAATATTCTCTTCCTTTATTTATTTCTGTAAGTGAGATCTTGTTATAAAAAACCCAGATTTGATTCAAAGTGCCTTTCTTCATTTACTCTTTGCACTGCGAAAAAGATCAAAGAACCATGGGATCACTGCCCTTGTTGATCAGGGCGAGGGTTATGTTAGCCAGACGATAATATTTACACTGGTAAAAACTGAAAAAAGTTGCCGATGAAAATTGGTAGTATATGAAATTTATCAAATATTTGTCTTTCATGGGTAGAAAACATGTTAGAGAGAACCTGCCCAAAATGGCCAAGTCCAAAAAATTTCCCTATTAAAATTGAATTAAAGGCCCACTAAATAATTTGATTAAACAATAACTTAGGTATCACCATTCTTTTTTTTCTTCTTATCTTAACCTTTGTCATGCTGAACCTGAAATATTCCTGTCTTGACAGGAGGAATAGTAAGGATCAGCCTGCACATAATTATGTGCAGTCTGATCTTTGTTTACACCACCTGTCTCTCCCCTAGAAGCTAAAATTGTTTATAGAAATTAATTTTTAAAAGAAATATTGACCACAATTAAGTTTACCAGTGCTTTACAGGGCTCTGCAGACTCCCAGAATTTGGGGAGAAGTCACTTCTCACTAGTCTGAGAATTGGGAGAAGTTTTTCAAAATGGGGAGAAGTGGTGAGACTTTCAAGAGAAGTGGATCGCGTTAAAAATTAAGTTTTTGCGTGTATTCCTCATTTCTATCAGAAAATAAAATAGCTTTACAACCAAGTAGTTGCATTTGAGCGCGTGCGTGACATTTCCAACCATTACACATGTGCGCCAAGTAAAGACTCAGATCAGCCTGTGCCTCCGCACAGTCTGATCAGAGTCTTCACTCTGCGCTCCGTAGATAGATACTGACCCAAAGATTCTTTAAACAATCAGCGAATATTCTAATTGCCCTGATTGGCTGTCCAGGGTGCTCAATGTGTGCGAGTCACCCACATGCGAAATTGTTGGAAATGTCACGCATAGGCTCATTTTATATTATAATTGTATCATGCAATAAACATAGAAAATACTACTTATCCTTTCAGTCCTCAATAAAGATCTTATTCCTGTGAACAAATACTTTTGTATTTTTCTTTTTTAAGGTTTGAGAATTTAAGAGTTTGATTCTGATTGGTTTTTTTTTAATATTTCATAATAGATTCATATATGATAAAAAAAGTCATTTAATAAAAAAAATGCAAATAGTGTATAAGCAGTCTGAAGGAAATGAGTAGTGTTTCTATTTGAAGCAGAAAATGAGAAAAGATTTTATTGTAACAACATGTATTTAATCAAACTATTACCAGAAGAAAAAGATCAGACTGGTACAAATTGAAAGAAGCTAAATAAGACATTTCACAGTGAGCTTAAATAAGAAAGTAGGTGCCAAAGAGGGTAGAAACATGTGGGGAAAGGATAAATTGCTTGCTGCAAACATTTCCTCCTTTTTCCACAGTTTCCTATAAAAACATTTCAAGATGTCAAAATGGGGGATTGTGTGGTAATGAGTTAAAGTCTGTGCACTTTACCTGATAACATATAAATGGGTGAAAATTGTCATTAATTGGTCAAAAAAGGTCCTCGGTGATTAAGTCAGTTATAGTGTGTAAAAGGTACTGCTCAGTACACAAAACCAGACTCTGTACATGCAGAGGTTTAAAGTTAAAACGGGATAATTTGCTCCATTTTAAAGGATTACATGTTATTTAAAGAAAATTAAATTAAGTGAAATTTAGTTTTTGGATAGAGTGTATCATAACAAGAATCTCAGGAAAAGATCGTAGAAGCCTATAAATTGTTTGCCATAATTTTCTTCACTTCTTACAATTAAAGCAGATAATTCAAATTGAAGGATTCTAATGAAAAATGAATTTACTCTACGTAGATTTTCGGCAGAATTATTTTTCAACAAGATTTCAAATTTTTAAAAAATATTTGACTTCTGGTAAATGACACGGCGTCCGTAGATGTCGGCCATTATTCTCATTATGTGAAAGTAAGCAACAAATCTCGTAGACTGGTGATAACTTAATTTACAAAAATAATAAAAACTTAAGAAGGGAAAGGATTTTACAAAAAGATTTCCAGTGCCGAGAGTATACAAAGCATTGCCGAAACCAATCAGCGCAGGTGTGAATGAAGCAAGCATGTTGACTATTAGCTGCCAGAACATACACCTATTTCTGATAATCTGCTGGCCTCGCGACTACAATATCTATACACGCTTGTTTGCGATCAAAGGGCTTCCGACCGACAGTTGTATAATTGCACACTGTCCCCTACTTTTATAGCCACTGGGCCAGATTTGGTTATCACCTATCGTATTCAGGCAACTTCCCGAAAATTCCAGGCGACTTCGACTTCGCTTTGATCAGCAAATCAGGCGAAGTTTTATGAAACAAGGCGACTTTTTCGCCTGAGTTGCCCACTCTGCAGAGCCCTGTTTTAAGGCCTTTGATATCGATGCAATTCTGAGAAAGCTATCAACTCAGCATGACAAGGGTTAATACTGGACAGAGTGATCAATTATAGAATGGCAGTTTTATGTTAACCCTTTCCTGTTTTATGAAATTTTAGACTGGTTCAATTTGAAAGAGGGTGCAGACGACAATGAAAAATGCATGCAATATGAAATCTGACCATCCTACAGTATGTGGTAGAAAATATTGTGGGAAAAGGAGAAATTGCTTGTAACAAGCAATTTCTCCTTTTACCACAGTGTTTTCTCAAGTATAAAATCACAATGACGTAAAATCCCGGGTTTGTCCAGGAACGGGTAAAGCTGTTGCTTATACTATGTATTGAAAAGGTGTTAGCAATAAAGATTGAAGTATGATAATGGAATTTCTCCTGTCCATGAATACTTTCTTATCATTATAGCATTGTCTGAAAAGTAAAGTACCATAAATGAAAAGTATATTAATACTCCTTTTTTGACAGTTTACTTTTCTCAGCATTGTAGAGTAGCACTGTTGTCCAGGCGAGGGTTAATTCAAGGAGAGTGAGAAACATATAAATTTGTCAATGTGTGTCTTCTATCAGTTGAGTAAAATGTAATCAATTTGACTTGCTTTAACTTCAGTATCTTTGAGTACATCATGTTTTTTTTGACTGGGTAAAGAACAATTTACCAATCTGCGATTGGTTAATGTTACTAGGCTGTACTCAGCTAGTGAATTCCGGCATTTTATAAAGAAAAAATTACTAATTGAGTAAATTTTCGACAAAAAAAATTGCGCACTGGGTAGGCCGTCGCCGGGTTTTCAGTGCGCCATAGGGCTGTAACGATACACAAAGTGACGAATACAGATCACGATACAGGGTCATGAATATGAATATTTATTCATGAATACAACTTTTTCCAGGAACAGACATACTTCTTTGAGTAAAGAATGAAACAAACTTATGCCTATTTGTGATACAGACAGCTGTTTTATGTTAATTATTATATTATTTCTACAACAACAATCAAAGGTGTATGGCAAATTCAAGCCTAACAAAGGGTGAAGTCAAGATCCGTCATTGATTAATGCTGGATCATTTCAACTTACTTGCCTCTATTTTTTTTTTTTTTTTTTTCCGTTTATTTATCGTCGCTACCGTAGCACATGCCCATATGAGCGACGCCCCCAGAAGACGGTTAGTTGTTACGGGGGATAGTGCAAGGATACAGGACGAAACTGCTGAGAGCTCCGCCTGGTTCTTTAACGTGCTCGGTGGATAGCACTGTCACACGGGGCCTCGGTTTAACGTCTCATCCGAAAGACAATTAGTTTGTTAGTAGATATGGTCAGCCCAGGGCTCGAACCCGTGATCTTGAGGTTTGAAGTCAAGTGCTCTACCAACTGAGCCAATCGGGCTCTATATTATGGATTTCACATATTTGTACCTTTAAATTTGTATATTTTGAATTATGTTGTAAACTTCTATCTGTTACAAACTTACCAATTAATATGAAAATTTTTGTCACCAGAATTGATCACTTATAATGAAAAGACGAAATAATTAAATTTTAGCCAACATTCAAGGTAAATTGGAGATTCAGCCATAGCTTACCTGTTAATTTTTTAAAGGGAGGTAATTTATACGTTGCATAATTGAAGACAATGGTCTTTGCTCCGAAAGATTGTCATTCAATTTCTTCAGAATCTGAACTTAGTGGTCAATAAGATAGAAAAATTAGGCCATAAATACTAGAATTTGAATTGAAAATCTTGATTTAAAAGGTTAAGTAGATCAAGACTTTGACTTAAAAAAGATGTTTTTTGATTGCTACTATAACAGAGGTCTGACCGTTGACGGTCAAAGTCATGCGTCGATTGTCCGGTTAATCTATCATCTACTACCCAAAATGCCACTTGTAGACAACAAATAAATAGCTGTCACCAGTGAAATAGAAATTCTTTGATTTAGTATCTAGAATATGTATTCAGTTGCATCAGAGGCGCCCTCTGTCAATCGACTACGGGAGCCACGACGGCTTTAAGGATTTACGTCTTTCTTCATAAATTTGATGAAACCGTCGCTATAGCTTGTGCATGTTGGATATCTATGACCTCTTGGATAATTTTTTGCACTTTGCATCCCGGAAAAATATTTCACATTTTGTATTCGCCAATATTCAGTTCTCAGACAGACGAATACGATACGTACTCGCCGGTAAAAAAATATTCGATTCACCGAATATTCGAGTGTATCGTTACAGCTCTAGTGCGCCATTTATAAAAAATATGTGCTAATGTTATAAGGGCGTACTCTAAAAAGAACCCTGAGTCTGTGATCATTGGAACTAATGTGACAAGTAACTAAGTTTAAAACTGAGGGACAGGTGCCCACTGAAGGGCATCTGTTAATTTTGTACTTTCATCATTCTTTTTGAACATTTATAAACATGGTATTTCAGTGTCGTACAGTGTCTGTCATCCAGTAAAATCTTAAACAGCCCCTGACAGGCAGAAATCATACTGTAAGGAAATGATTACCCCACCCACTTACTTTACAATTGCCAGGAATAGTATTCATTCCTGCCTTTAGTTACCATATTGACTGCCACCCATTTTACCATATTATGTGTTTGTAAGGCTTAATCAAGTGTTTAAGTACAATTCATGTGTAGGGACTGGTCTGTTTAAAGTAGTTAGCACAAGGAATTTACTCATTTTCCTATTTGTAGATTTATTGTTTACAAAGCTGAAGTGGTTATCTCCCTTGACTACAAACTATTAATTCCTGTATTATTTATTCTAGTTATCTATAGAGATCCTAATATGGTCACTAAAGCTGTATTTTGTCATCTGCCAAACTTTACAGTACTAGGTTTTGAGACTTATTAGTGTTTATCAAGTTATTGATTTCCTGGCTCTGACCTTCAAGTTTGGAAGGAGGGAATATTTGGATTCCTTGCCACCTCATATTTTCAAAGATCAATTTTTAACTACTGAGAGTAATTTGATGAATATGTAGGGTATCAATGTTTAGGTCTTGTTGTATTCTACCCATCTATAATCATCATTGATTGATATTGTTCTCATATTTTTAGTAATTGCACATGAAAGAATTTTGCTCCTGGCAATATGGCTGTAGTTGCCAGGAATTGTTCTTTTACCTGCCAGGAATCCTGGAATCCTGGAAGGCTTTGATTGGCTAGGTGAGATCTTCCATGGCCTCTGATTGGTCTGTAAGGTTGTCACCATGGTGATCAAAAGGTTATATATAGGAGTAAATTCTTGCAGACGGGAGTTTTAGTATCAGATTCACTCATGTCAGATGTCTTTATTACAATGTAATAGGAGTTTAAATTACTTATAGAAATAAACCATCATCCTCATTATGAAGCTGAAATGTCCTTCTGCAAAATCCTTCAGTTAATTAACCAGAGTAACCCTTTTTAAAGGAAATATAGAGCAGAATTGGAAGGCCATTAGCACATTGTTTACAATACTATCATTGATTTCTCCATCTTGTTTATACACTTATTTTTAAATATTGTTTGGTTTCAACTTTGATAGTAGAACTTTTTTACCTCAGTCATATAGCGACATATGCAGATGAAGATGTTGTTTTCATGAATATAATGTTATCAATAAAAAACATTACTTACCTAATGATGAAGGGACTTTTGTCTGACTATCAAGGGGATAATATCCCCCTTGTAAATTTGGAAGAAGGGGGTAATGCTCACTTACTATACTTAAAGATATAGGTCACGGGGATAATGAATGTTTGTCCTAGCAGAGTAACAAAGGGGATTATGCTTGCTCTAAGGAAATGTCCACTTTCTCAAAAAACATGGAATGGAGGGTCCCTGGAATGAAGGGGATTTCGTCTAGAATGAATGATGTCCTAGAATCCTGTAAATTGAAATGACCAAGCTTTGCTTAATTGTTATGCTCTGTATTCACCGTTAGCACAAGATAATATTACATTATAAAATCGATCAATAATGATGACAGTAGTTTTTAATTAAAGCATGAGAAAAACAAGAAAATACTTCATGATTTAGTTTGTTTACATAGGACGCCCGGAACGGGCCTCTACTTGCGTTTTCCGACGGGTGAAATTTGATCCGCATAAGGACAAGAGTAGTTAAATAGGTAGCATAAAGTCACATGTTATACCTTTGAGATTTTCTTTTTGATCATTCACCAAAAGAAATGGCTGAAAGTTAAGCTGAAAAGCCAAAAAATGGAATTGTTTTGTTCTGAAATTCCTTGGTTGCCTCCCTCATCTGTGAAGATCTTTCAGGTGCCAGTCTACGGTTTTGATGGAAATATTCGAATTGGCCATGGTCAATTTCTCAAATAGAAGGAAAATGTCATTTTTGACTGCTGATTTATAGGTAATAGTGGAAACTGTTGTTCTAAAAGACTCTAAAACATGAAAAAGAGACCGTTTGCAAATGTGAAACTAAAGGTTCATGACTTTTCGAAAGTACACCTGTTTTCGGCTGAACCAAAAGTGCAAGTTGGTAGTTTTGCGGCTTTTGGCTGTCAGTGCAGGCATTTTTGAATGGTAGGAATATGCACTGAGATAGTGAAAAAAGTAGCTGGAATCATGGTATTTTTGACTGCATTGGCCAGCTTTACATTGTTTTTACTGTCCAGAAATCAAGTAGTTTGCGGGCCATCATTTCCAATTTGGCCTGTGCGGCAACTTGCGTCAGGCCGAAATTGCGGGTTTACGCTCGGTTTTGTTGACCAGGCCGGATGTTAAATCGCCTTGCGTTTGTCCCTTTTATAGGGTATCTGTATGATTTGTTGTAATTTTTTCCTAGTATTATGTCCTATTCTGACAAAGAACATGTTTGTTCTATTGCAGATTGTTGTTTGATAGAATAGTTTAGTGCAACATTCGAATATCAGGGTTGACGACAAGGAAAGAGACGTAAAACCGTAGACTGAGACCTTAAGACGTGAGTTGACAAATTTTTTTTCGTGACATTTGCGAATCAATTGACCTTAAATCTAGATTTCTACCAATTTCCATGCAGAGAATGGTGTTTTCAATGTGCCTAAAGTTATTTTTTCTTTAGAAATTCACTTTAAACAAGGGAGGTAATTTATAAAAATTAAGAATGAGATCTCGAATTGACAAATTTGTCTTCACCATATTTCCCCCCCCCCCCCCCAATTTTTTCCTGAGTCTCGATTAAAGGGCTTACTTGAATTTTTATTTTCTTTTTTGAATTTCTGTCAACAGTTTATGGTTGAAAATAGTGTTATATTTTCCAAAAATGCTGAAAAAATCAGTTCGACTGCGGAAATTCATAGAAATTATACTTGGATATAAGCCAGCATTTCAGCCTTTGATACCTGTATTTGCATTGAGATGCATCCAAAACCTATTGAAGGTTTCACTAAGTGTTCTAGAGTATGATTTGAGAGTATATGAGTAAGAATTAGAAGCATCTAGTGGAAAGAATAGCCTTTTGTTAATGCCTGACTGGAAATGAAATTCATTCTGTA